>CM073137.1:49742347-50324847 GCA_037039145.1 Fundulus diaphanus | reverse complement strand
TTTTTTCCAATTCACAAGTATTAAACGTCACGCAAGTAAAGAGGCAAAAGCAATAGCATTTGAATGGTGTTTAACAATAGAAGTGCCGGGAGGTATCACCCCAAAGAGTGCAATCAAAGCCGAGGGAGCAAGTTTGATTTTATATGTCTCAGAAAGTGTCTTAAATATAGCCGTCCAATAGTTGTTCAGAGTAGGGCATGTCCAAAAAGTATGAATAAGTGAGCCAATTTCTGCTTTACAGCGATTACACATTGGATCACTATCTGGGTAAAACTTTGTTAAACGGTGAAGAACCTTGAATTGTAGGAGCCCATGCCTGGCACAGATAGAGGACGAGTGTACCCTATGCAACATACAGTCCCAAAGATCAGCTGAGATGTTCATCGCCAAATCTTTTTCCCAGTGTGATTTTATAATGGAGAGAGATGGAGATTGTAAATCCAGTAATAGACTGTAAATTTCTTTAATCACCCCCTTCTTGTGAACATTAATATCCAAAATACTATCCAAAATTGTTTTCTCTGGTAATTTAGGAAAAGTACTGTATCTAATGACTGTGAAGTGGCGTATTTGCAAATAACGGAAAAAATGAGTTCGGGGTATATTAAACTGTTCACTCAACTGTAAGAATGAGGCAAATACTCCATCAATAAACAGATCTTTAAAAGTTCGTAATCCATTATTACTCCAGATCTTAAAAGCTAAATCGTCCATTGAAGGTGGGAACATGTGGTTTGAGCACAAAGGGGCATTTCTTGATATACTATGTAAACCAAATTTTTTCCTACATTGCATCCAAATTTTGAGAGAGTCGTAGAGCAGAGGGTTGGATTTATAAGTATGCAATTCCAAAGGAAGGGTTGAACTCAACAAGGCTGGTAGAGGCTGGTAGCTTTCCACAGCTAGATGCCTCCATAAGAACCCAAGAAGGTGCTTCAAAAGTTAGGTCATCTAGCCAGTGGAGCATAGTGCGTATGTTCGCTGCCCAATAATAAAGTTGAAAACATGGCAAGGCCAGTCCACCTAATGGCTTGAGTCTTTGCATAAAATCTTTACGTATACGTGCAGATTTACCATTCCATATAAACGTTGAAATAAGTTTGTCCAAATCCGCAAAAAAATCTTTTGGTAAGTAAAGTGGAATGCATTGGAATAAGTATAAAAACTTTGGTAAAATGTTCATTTTAACAGAATTAACACGACCAATCAGTGAAAATGGCAAATTATTCCATCGCCCCAAGTCGGTTTTTGTTTTTTCAAGAAGTGGGGCAAAGTTTTTTTCATAAAGTAATTTATAAGAGTGGGTTACTTTTACTCCCAAATAGGTTACATAGTCAGTTCTAACTTTAAAGTTAAAATTATTGAAAGAAATGTTTTTCGCTTCGGGGTTAATCTTAAGCAATTCACTTTTGTGTATATTTAACTTATAGCCTGATATACTACCGAAGTTGTCAAAAATTGTGAAGGCATAAGGTAAAGAGCTGAGTGGATCAGACACATATAGCAGGAGGTGATCAGCGTATCATGAGAGCTTATGCTCACGGCCAGTTCTAAAGATGCCTTTAACCTTGTTTTCTGCTCTTAGTTTAATAGCCAAGGGCTCAATTGATAAAGCGAAAAGAAGGGGTGATAGGGGGCATCCCTGTCTAGTACCGCGATGGAGTGGAAAGAAAGGAGAATAAAGAGAATTTGTTTTTACCCGAGCCAATGGAGAGGTGTAAAGTAATTGAACCCATGAGATGAATTTAGGCCCAAAACCAAATTTATTGAGAATATAAAACAAGTAGTCCCATTCCACTCTGTCAAATGCCTTCTCTGCGTCAAGTGACAAAGCTATTTCTGGAGTTGCTGTAGACTGTGTATGCAATATGTTTAAAAAACAACGCAAGTTGAATAAGCCGAGCCTGCCCTTAATGAATCCAGTTTGATCAGGGGCTATCAAACTGGATTCAGATGGTAAATGCTGCTCCAGTCGAATAGCAAGCAATTTAGACAATATTTTAAAGTCGACATTTAACAATGATATAGGCCGATAAGAAGAACAATTTAAAGGATCCTTGTTTGGTTTAAGAAGCAGTGATACTGTTGCCTGTCGTAATGTATGTGGAAGGCTTTCAGTATTGAGGGACTCTATAAACATCTCCCGCATTAAAGGAGCTAGGCTATCCTTAAAAGTTTTAAAAAATTCTATTGGGAAGCCATCCGGCCCCGGTGATTTCCCCGACTGCATTGACCCAATTGCAGATTTGATTTCTTCAATGGAAATGCACGCATCTAATTGGTCTTTAGATGAAGAATTTAAGGTTGGAACAGGCAAGTTATCAAAAAAACAACTTCGGTAAATGTAAGGATTCTGACTGATAGAGCCCTAAATAAAATGAATGAAAGCTCTCATTTATTTCCTCAGAATTAGTTGTAATATGACCATCTTGCGTTCTGATTGCAGATATTAAGTGTGCAGCTTCTGATTTACGTAATTGATGTGCTAAAATTTTAGATGATTTTTCCCCATGCTCATACCATAATCTTCTAGAGTTGTGGATCATACGCTCAGCATGTTGAGTTGAAATCAAATTGAATTCGGTTTGCAACATCATTCTTTGTTTATATAGGTCTGGTGAAGGATTTCTAGAATGTTGGCTGTCCAACTGTGCTATTAAGCCGATCAGTTCAGTTATGCGTTTTTTTCTCCTTCTTTTGTCATGGGAACAATAAGATATAATATGACCTCGAAGGAAAGCTTTTAAACTCTCCCAGACAGTACTATACGTCACGTCAGGGGTGATATTTGTTTCCAGAAAAAGATCAATTTGTTTAGAGATGTATTTTACAAATGCATTGTCAGATAATAGAAGAGGGTTGAGCCTCCAGGCATATATATGGGGTTCATCCGGAAACTGAAGTTTTTAAATGAGTGGGCTATGATCAGACACAACTATGCTGCTATAGTTACATGCCTTAATCTTATGAAGAATTTTTTTATCAACAAAAAAGTAATCAATACGCGAATAGGTTTGATGTACCGCTGAGAAAAAGGAATATTGTTTAGTTGTGGGGTTAAGAAAACGCCAGATATCCACAGCTCCATATGACTGAAAAAACGACTTTAAAACCTGTGTGGATTTTGAAGTTGTAAAGTGTTTTTTTGAGGAGCGATCTAGCACAGGATCCATAACTGTATTCATATCTCCTCCCAATATCAAATGATGACTGTCCACCTGGGGTAGTGAATTAAGTAAATTGATAAAAAATGTGTGATAGTCCCAATTAGGGGCGTACACATTCGCCAAAATAAATGGGGTATTAAATAATGAACCAATCACTATTATATATCGACCATTAGAATCAGCTATTGTATCAGATACTATAAATGGGGTGTTTTTTTCTATAAGAATTGCCTCTGCCTTTAGCGTTAAATTCAGAATGGAAAATTTGCCCAACCCAGCTCCTTTTTAATTTTTTCTGATCTGAATTTTTGAGGTGTTTTTCTTGAAGAAACACTATATTCCCTCTGAGGTGAACATGATGAGAAAGTACCTTATTACATTTTATTGGGTGATTCATCCCCCTTACATTCCAACTTATGAAATTAACTTGGCAGCCATTATTTATTGAAGAGAAGGAGTTATTGGAAGCGGTGGTCATCAATGAAACATCCAAAAAAGCAAATATTGCAAGCCACGACAATTACATAAGCCAAATACTGCCCAACTGCAATCAAAAATAAGTAAAAAAAACTAACAAAAACACAGAAACAAGTAAACATATAAACCCCCACCCTTAGTGCTGTCCCCAAACGACAAACACCATATCCCTGAAGCTTCTCTACTTCCTCTAGGAGATCCATTCAGCACACAGAAGTCCCACTACTATGAAAATAAGAAGGCAAAAATAATCCGCACAACTAACCTGAATTATATCACTATTAGAAGTGTATACAAGCGTCCATGTACATATATAAAAAAAATAATATATATATACACACCTACAATACAAGCAGGCATTAATTTTAAAAAGAATAAAGAAAGGAAATGTTTGATAAAATTAATGAAAAATATTTAAACCTCACAAGGGAGGTCAATACAAGGCAGCAATGTACTAAAAAGTCCACTGTGGTGCATGGGAAGGGAAAACAAACGCACCTCCCGTGACAACAGGCAGGGAGTGACTCAAACAGCAAGCAAATGAAAAAATGCCTTATGCAATTCAAATATATAGCAAAGCAAATTATATTAAGAGTCTGTAGGCTAAATAATATTGACATACATAAGGGCCTGTCAGAGGCTCAACGACGTATTCATGCCCAATGTAATCATGAACCTAGTTTTTAGCTCTTTCAAATGGCTTTCCAATAACGAGAAACAGTTGAAGCCATGTTTTAACATAAACACTCATCACTCGAAGATCTGGAGACGGTCTTTTGCATCTTGAGGAGAGTCAAATACGTGTTTCACCGTTGAGCGTAATTTGGAGTCGGGCTGGATAAAGGAGCCTGTAGCGGATTCCTTTTCCTCGAAGCGCTCCCTTCACCTTATTGAAAGCTGCGTGGCATCTGCTCAGATCGGCGCTATAATCTGGGAAAATGAAGATTTGCTTTCCTTGAAACTCCAATCGACCTTTCTCTCTAGCAAGGCGCTCAATCAACTCCTTCTCCTGGTGATAATGAACGCTAAGAATGAACGGCCGTGGTCGTCCTCCCCCCGGGGTGTCGGGGCTGCCGCCATCCGATGGGCTCTGTCCAGGACCGGGGGTTTCTCCAAACCATTGGGACCACCAAGGACTTTGTGCAGGAAACCGGCGATGAATCTGGTCGGGTTCCCCTTTTCTAATCCTTCAGGTATCCCCAGTATGCGAAGGTTACGCCGCCTTCCTCTATTCTCCAGATCATCCACTTTTAGCAGTAGCTTATCATGCTTGTTGCTCAACTCCATAAACCGGGCCTCCATAGCCAGTAAGCGCGCATCCTGGTTGCTCAGTTCGTCGTCATGTTCACGTATCTTCTCCTGGCATTCACCAAGTGTCGTTGCTATGGAGTCAACAGATCGCTTGATTTCTTCCCGCAGACTGTCAGCTTCTTCTTTGATAACTTCCTTCACAATGTCACGGAAAGCTTGCACTGTGCTCGCGTCAATAGTTACCTTGCCAGCGGATGTAGCTCGGCTAGCCTCCAAATCAGTGCAACTCAGTTTGTTGCACTGATTTTGCAGTGGATTTTGGAGGCATTTTGGCAAGAACTGATGACGCTTATCCTGTGGTCCTCGAATGTAGCCTTCTTATCTCAGGTTGTGCAGATTATTAAGTATATCTTAGCGAAAATGTTGGGACCTCGTGAATCGCACGTCTACTCCATAATGCGCCCCCTGGTGGATTCCCCACTCTGCCTTTGTTTTGAGTTATTTTTTTCACCCTTTAGTTTTGAGTTACTAAGGAACACTAAGATAACTTAAAACTAAGAACACTATGAAAACTAAGAACCACTAAACAACTCTGAAACTAAGGGATGCTAAGTACCAAAACGCTGCCGCACAACTAACGCACAAGAAACGCTAGGGGGAAGAACAGGCATACCAACGCCAGAGGGAAAGACAGGCGTACGAAAACGGCAGAGGGAAAGACAGGCGTGCGAAAACGCCAGGGGAAACGCCGGGGCGCAAGGGAAACGCCGGGGCGCATAAAACGAGAACATCTAAAACACCAGGGACCAGAGGGTGTCCTAACACACCAGGGAACAGAGAACTAGCAAAAACCTAGGGAGACAGAAAAAAATCCAAAAGGCCAGGAACCAAAGGGCGTCCAACACGCCGGGAAACTGAGTAAATCTAAACGCCAGGGCAACGGAGGGCGTCTAATACGCCAGGGAACAGAGACAACGCGAGGAATCAGAGGGCGTCTATGTCAGGACTCAGTTAGCAGAGCTGTGCAGCTTGCAGCCAGCTCTGCTACCTCTGCTTCTCCACAGGTGTTCGTGGTTGGTCGGTGGGCGGAGTGCGCACACCTGCGGCTCATTCAGCAGCATCTGAGCTTCCTATAAGAACTGCGTTCGAACAGCGAGAGGACGCCAGAGTGTTTTCGTTGCGGTATGCTTGACAGCCTCGACCTCTAGCCAGCTCTATTTCCTTGACGCTAATTCTATGTTTGTGTCTCTCAAGGTTCCCTTGTGTCCCTGCGAGCCTCTCGTGACTCTCGAGCCCACCTGGTACCATCAGTCGTACCTTCACTCTGAACGCAAGGCTCAACAACTCTCTCTCCGGTTCCTCTCGCTGTTCTGGATCCCTGGATGTCCTCGGTGCTGCTCGGACCCCCTCGCCCCGCTCTCCGACGGCCCGAACACCTGCTCAAGACAACCTAGCTGAGTCCTCCTCACCACCTTCCCGTTCGGTTTTCCAATCCACTTGGTAAGCTTACGATTTTAGCTTATTTCTCTCACTTATTGTCCACAACTAATCACGTCCCCTTACCTCCTTAGACTGGTCCGGTTCCCTGATCCCGGGGTAGTTCGAGCCGTCATCGTTCCCGTCCCGCAGATTAGCGCTGCGCTCCGTGTTTACCCGAGCTCAATAAAATCCTTTGAATCTGACCTGTGTTACCGAGTGCGTTTTCTGCATGTGGGCCCGACACCTCAAGGCAAACATGTGAAGAACACTCTGGCCACCAGAGCGACCCAGCAGACACACTCGGTGGGGCGTTAGCGGCATAACTCGGTACTCGAAGTGTCCCAGAGGGGTCTTAAAAGCTGTTTTCCACTCGTCCCCCCGACGGATCCGCACCAAGTGGTAAGCATTACGAAGATCTAGTTTGGTAAAGACCTTAGCTGACTGGACTGGTTCTAGGGCGGAGGAGAGTAGTGGGAGGGGGTATTTGTTTTTAACAGTTATAGCATTCAAACCCCGATAATCGATACACGGACGCAGAGACCCATCCTTTTTGGACACAAAGAAAAAACCTGCCCCTAACGGGGAGGACGAGGTTCGGGTCAGTCCGGCAGCTAAAGACTCCTTTATATACTTTTCAAGGGCCTGACGCTCTGCCTGAGAAATATTATAAAGGCGGCTAACCGGCAACGGGGCACCAGGCAGGAGATCAATTGCACAGTCGTAAGGCCGGTGCGGCGGCAAGGAACAGGCTTGAGATCTGCTGAAAACCTGCTTAAGGTCGTGGTAACACTCGGGTACGAGTTCTACCAACTCGGGATACGCCTTTGCCAGACGGCTGCGGAGTGACCTGACAGGGAGGAACTGCAGACTGCAAACAGACTGCATGACAATCAGAGGACCAGGACTCTACCCGACGGTCCACCCAATTGATGTGAGGGTTATGCCGCTGTAACCAAGGGACACCGAGTACTAATGTGGCATGTTTTACGGGAAACACAAGAAACGCTAATCGTTCTCTGTGATTACCAGAAACTACTAACTCAAGTGGTCTGGTCCTATGGGTAATACTAGGAAGAACCCCGCCATCTAGTGCTGAGACGTGAAGAGAAGAATTAAGCGGAAAAGTCTCTAAGTCTCGGGACCGGGTGGTGACGTCACCGTAGGCGGAGCTGGGTCGGGAGCGGAACTAGGAGGGGCCGAGACAGCGGGCTGCTGGCTAGCACTTAGCATAACAGTTAGCTGGTTGATCTGACCGGCTAAGCTCTGTAGATGGCCCTGCAGGCCCAGAACGGTGGATTCTAAACCCCGAATCTGATCCTGTTGGGCCGCTAACGCCCCACCGAGTGTGTCTGCTGGGTCGCTCTGGTGGCCAGAGTGTTCTTCACATGTTTGCCTTGAGGTGTCGGGCCCACATGCAGAAAACGCACTCGGTAACACAGGTCAGATTCAAAGGATTTTATTGAGCTCGGGTAAACACGGAGCGCAGCGCTAATCTGCGGGACGGGAACGATGACGGCTCGAACTACCCCGGGACTGTAACTGCAACTGTGACCATAACTGTAATATTTAATGTGCAATAACCAGGGTGCAATAATCTATTTAATACACTGTCCTACAACCCGTGCAATAATCCTGATGTAGTGACTTCTGCTGCTATCAACACTTGAACATAAGTCAGTACACATGTATGTATGTATGTACAAATGTATACAATGTATATGCACGTACATACGCGTAGGTGCGTATGTAAGTAGGCGCATAGATATATGTATATATTTAAGTATATAGATATGTTTATATATATATATATATATATATATAGACCACTAAGAATGTAAATGAGACATTTACACTCCTATTTCCTTTTTTGTATTTTTTTGTTTTTGGTATTCTTTTGATCCATTGTAGATATGAAGATTCACTGTATATAACTGAATGCACCTTCCCTACTCTGCACCTTCTTGTATGAGCCGATGTGACGAGTGAATTTCTCCATTGTGAGATCAATAAAGACTATCTTATCTTATCTTATCTTATCTGATCAGGGAACCGGACCAGTCTAAGGAGGTAAGGGGACGTGATTAGTTGTGGACAATAAGTGAGAGAAATAAGCTAAAATCGTAAGCTTACCAAGTGGATTGGAAAACCGAACGGGAAGGTGGTGAGGAGGACTCAGCTAGGTTGTCTTGAGCAGGTGTTCGGGCCGTCGGAGAGCGGGGCGAGGGGGTCCGAGCAGCACCGAGGACATCCAGGGATCCAGAACAGCGAGAGGAACCGGAGAGAGAGTTGTTGAGCCTTGCGTTCAGAGTGAAGGTACGTCTGATGGTACCAGGTGGGCTCGAGAGTCACGAGAGGCTCGCAGGGACACAAGGGAACCTTGAGAGACACAAACATAGAATTAGCATCAAGGAAATAGAGCTGGCTAGAGGTCGAGGCTGTCAAGCATACCGCAACGAAAACACTCTGGCGTCCTCTCGCTGTTCGAACGCAGTTCTTATAGGAAGCTCAGGTGCTGCTGAATGAGCCGCAGGTGTGCGCACTCCGCCCACCGACCAACCACGAACACCTGTGGAGAAGCAGAGGTAGCAGAGCTGGCTGCAAGCTGCACAGCTCTGCTAACTGAGTCCTGACATAGACGCCCTCTGATTCCTCGCGTTGTCTCTGTTCCCTGGCGTATTAGACGCCCTCCGTTGCCCTGGCGTTTAGATTTACTCAGTTTCCCGGCGTGTTGGACGCCCTTTGGTTCCTGGCCTTTTGGATTTTTTTCTGTCTCCCTAGGTTTTTGCTAGTTCTCTGTTCCCTGGTGTGTTAGGACACCCTCTGGTCCCTGGTGTTTTAGATGTTCTCGTTTTATGCGCCCCGGCGTTTCCCTTGCGCCCCGGCGTTTCCCCTGGCGTTTTCGCACGCCTGTCTTTCCCTCTGCCGTTTTCGTACGCCTGTCTTTCCCTCTGGCGTTGGTATGCCTGTTCTTCCCCCTAGCGTTTCTGGTGCGTTAGTTGTGCGGCAGCGTTTTGGTACGTCTGTTGAGCACTAGCGTTTCCATGCGCCTGTTCCCTGGGGTTTCCATGCGCCTGTTCCCTGGCGTTTCCGTACACCTGTTTTTCCCCCTGGCATTTCCCTACGTTGTCTAGTTCCCCCCCGCGTTTATTAGAAGCCTTTTTGTTTACCAGCGTATTAGACGCTCTTTGTTTGTTTACCAGCGTATTAGATGCTCTTTGTTTGTTTACCAGTGTATTAGATGCTTTCTTGTTTGCCTACATTTTCCTCTTTATTTTGATTCGCCCGGATTGGGTAGTTTTTCGTTTGATTCTAGCCCGCCATCCTGGCCTCCCTCCGCCCACCCTGGTTAGATTAGTTTTGGTTTTGACTCTAGCCCACCATCCGTAGCCTCCCTCCACCCACCCTGGTTGGATCGTTGTTTAGTTTGTTAGGCCGTCCGGAGACCGGCCTTGGAGGGGGGGTAATGTTAGGGCGCAATCCTGTCAACTGCACCCTGAACCTTCCAGAACCTTCCATCTTCCACCCAGCTCTGTCTCTACTCCACTAATCATCCTCACCTGTTCAGCCTTCAATCAGCCCGGACTCTTTCCACCTGCCAGCTCCTCTATAAAAGCCTACTCAGTCAGCTCCCCAGGGCCGGTCTGTCACCGGTCTCCTCTGAATCTACGTCTGTCAGCCAAGAACTTTCGCAGCTGCACTAGTAAATTTCCTTCTGCCCCAGTGCCCATGTAAGCTTTCTGCTATGTTGCTGGTTCTCCCTGATGTGCTGCTGATTCTTCTGCGACCTCAAGCTTTCCAGTGCTCCAAGTGATCTCTCATTTGAGCTGCGGATTCTCCTGCTACCCCTGCGTTTTCTCACCTGCTCTTGAGGCTTCCTGGTTCCTGCAGTACAGCACCCGCAGCTCTACAGCTCTCCACCTGCTCCAGCCCAGTAAAGACTAAGGTTCTCATATTCCACAACTCACCATCTTTAATAAACTCTCTAACAGTGCTCAGTGTGTGTGGTTGTGTCCGGGTTCATGAAGACAACACATGACAGTGGTCTTTATCATTTCATAAAACCGTGTGAACCTTTTAAGATCCGGTACAGAAATTTTGGGGGAGGATTAAAGAGATAAAATTACTAATATGAGAAAAAAAGTCATAGGAGAATAAAGTAAAAAAAAGACAAAAGTGGTAATATTATGGGAAAAACGTCATATTATAAAAAATAAGGGAGGGACATTTCCAGAATAGTCACAGTTTGCATAACTATTTCAGTCCTGGAGTAATAGGGCCAGGTTAGATTATTTTAATTATTTTTATTCTTTACAAGAATAAAGTCAGGAGAATGAAGTCAAAAGGATATGAAAATAGACTCGAAATATTACAAAAATAAAAATATTACGAATAGAAAGTATATCCTGAGATTAAAGTCCTTCTGATACTGTTTAAGTTACTGAGTAACTGCAGATTTGCCACATTTAACATGGCGGACGCTCTGACGCACCCGCAGCATAGGCAGAACCCGCCCGACGAGGCGTCTACGTATATGTCTATGGTTCTTCCAATTCCCAGTTTGTGACGTTACGGTGAGGTGCAATGTTATCAGTGAGTAAAAACTCATCTTTAGAACCAATCTCTGCTCAAAATGGTGATCTGCACCGCCTAATCTACTTTCAGCAGTTATCATCATTTATTGCAACCGTAAACTGCAGAAAGTACGGGCAGCGCTGCTCCTTATGATTTTAACTCACTCTGATCCTGTCCGGATGAGCTGCAGTGCTTTATGAGGCGGAGAGATATTTCACCATCACTTTTTAGTTATATGGCACCGTTTAGAGCCGAAACAATCGACTTCACTTTCAGAAGCAAGCCCAAAAATCTTCAACCCGCAACTCATGAAATTTACAAGCGAATGTAGGGAAAAGAAAACCAGTCGCATAAAATAAGTGAGCTTGGCAACAGTGAGCATTTTTTCCAAGTGTGTCGTAACACTCCGCCCCTCCCCGCAGACTCTACATTATTTAAAAGAAAAACCTACCAAAAGGTCTCGCTCTCATGTCATCTTGAAGACATTCTTCTTCGAAATGTTGGCTACAGACGACATGTTTTCTCTCTGGCCAGAAGTTCGATAGCAAATCCTCCCTCTTCAAGTTTTTGCTCCGCTTAGAAACATCACGGGATGTGACGTCACATCCTGTGATGTGCCCAAATATAGGCAAAATGGCCGCCCTGTTCACAGCTCTGGATGGTCAGAGCTGTGAACAGATCATAAAATTTATAAATTCATTAAAAATCAACGGTTAGCTCTAAAATTCTGAAAATATTCATGGATCTCAAAGAGTGCTTTCTCTAACCACGTAATTTTTAAAATGGCCATTGAAAAGTGTTTCAGAGAAAATAAATATTAAACTTTATAGTCTTGCACATGTAAATTTCAATGTCTTGTAAAAAGGTCAAAATCGCCTGGATTTTTACCAAACTGAGATCTATGATTAGTCTTCACATTCTTCACAGATAGTGGCCATTATTTTGGGGATTGAACAATATTTGTGGAAAATACATTGATTTCTCCATTTTACAAACTTTTAACAAAACAGAGTGTGCAACTTTCAAAAACCACAATACATGCAGTCAGAGAATTCTTACACCTTATTCAAGGAATACATCCTGAAAATCTGAGATTGTTACACCACAAAATTGAATTTTGGTAATTTTTTTAAGTTTTCAAGGTTTTTTTTACACTTTTGGAAATAGGTCCCGCCCACTTGTTTCAATCATTACCATATTTAATACTTTAGTTCAGGGCTATGACTAGAAGGGGATGAAGAAGGTTTTGTGAAAATCCAATCAGCCATTCTTGCGTAGTAGATTTCTTGACATCACAGCGCCCCCTAGTGATGGACGATCCTTAAACGCGGGACACTTGTGCAAAATCTTATTTGGAGTATGGGTTATTAAGGACATGTTAAAATCTGTTATGGTTTTAGAATAATCAGCAATTACATTTAGAGCTAGCTAGCTAACAATCCAATTCCAAAAAAAAACCATGACTGTTAGGTTAATTGGCTTCTCTAAATTGTCCTCAGGTGTGAGTGTGTGTGTGAATGGTTGTTTGTCCTGTTTTTCTCTGTGTTGCCCTGCGACAGACTGGCGACCTGTTCAGGGTGTACCCCGCCTCTCGCCCAGTGAACGCTGGAGATAGGCACCAGCAACCCCCGCGACGCCATGAGGGATTAATCACTTATTTTAGCATTACTTTTCGAAAAAGTCAAAATTAAAAAATCCGACGCGTTAACTTTTTTATTTGTCCATTACACGGTTATATATGGAGTTTTGTGTGGATTGCACAAAAAATGTAGGAGTTTAACAAGAAAGTTTTAACCTTTGTAGCCATGTAGCGCGAAAAGTAGCTGGGAAACGAAAGGTGTGCCAATTCCCTTTATTTTGCAGAATCATCCAATAAACAAAGTGATGTGAAGTTTTTGAATGTGGAGTATGGTGGTTATAGGCCGAAACGCATTGTCCTTTGTTATAGCGCCCCCTAGTTGTTTAGGGGTCTGAATTTCTGGGTTTGAGTACATTCTGTACTTGGATACCTGATTCAATAGGTTCGTTACAAGTCCGCATGGGCCGCACAACGCGTTTTAGCGGAGAAGAATATTGCGAGAATAATGAAGAAACACACGAAAAACAATAGGGTTCTCTGCATACAGTGCAGATGAACGGCATAGCCGTTCGCCTGCGCTGCGGGCTTGGAAACCTAATAATAAATCATTTAAAAATACACGAAAAACAATAGGGTTCTCTGCTCACAGAGCAGACGAACGGCTATGCCTTGCATAGCCCGTTCTTTCTGCACTGCGGGCTTGGAACCCCTAACAATTTAAAAACACACGAAAAACAATAGGGTTCTCTGCTCACAGAGCAGACGAACGGCTATGCGTTGCATAGCTCGTTCTTTCTGCACTGCGGGCTTGGAACCCTAAAAAGCCATCAATGGAGCCCCGATTCGACGAGTAACCATGACAACAGGCAAGAGGAAGTCCACCTATTTCATACTATGGAGCAACAATGCTACAGCTGCAAAGGTGAGGGAGATGGTGTCGGAGAAGATTGCTGCTCGAGTTAATGCGTAAGTTTACATGTAGTCCTATGTAACCAATGATAACATTATGGGGGGAAAGTAGTTTTCAGCTTCAATGGTAGTGTATTAATGCCTTCTATTTAGGTGCAATCCCATGTGGGAGAAGTGCACATGGCAACAGGTGAAGATAAAGTATAAAAATTTTCAAATAGGTAAAACTTGTGCATCACCTTATGGGGTACCTCCACATTTTGATTCTGTTTTACGTTACACAGTAAATACTGAGTGGCTGTTTGGCTGTGCAGTTGTTTTCTATAATGCTGTTATCACACACATCAATGTATTCTCATCAATATCAAGTTCTGTTAATTAATGAAACTTATTTAAACTAACAGACATTTTACTGTAAAACAGGTGGTGGTCCACCACCTCCACCACTAACCGAGGCGGAGGAACTGACTCTAAGCCAAAATGTAGGAAGGCCAGGCGATGAGGGTATCCCTGGAGGAGGCTCATCCTGAGAGCACCCTTTCCAAAGACACAGGTAATATTGGATGCCTCAGCCTACATACAGTCATGGAAATAAATATTAGACTACTTTATTTTCCAGTTTCTTGTTCATTTTAATCTCTAATATTTTTAAAGGTACATTTGTTTGGAAAATACAAAAAAATAGCTCATAAGAGTTTTTGTGATAATTTTTTTTAATATCGGCATATGCACATTACATAAACTGTTCACAAGGAGAATATTCATACATATCCCCATATTTTATAAGTATTTAAACTAAGAGCTGATATCTAGCCATTTTCCATGGTTTCCTTGAAAATAACTGTCAGGACTCAGCAGGCAGCTCCGTGTAGATCTCTGCTGGTCCTGCCTTTCTCTCCCTCTCTTCCTTCTCCGTAGGTGATTGTAGTTGGCAAGTGGGCGTGGCGCGCACCTGCGGCTCATTCGGCATCGTGGTGTGGGAGCATTTAAGCGACGGTCTGACAGCTGGAGGATGCCAGAGTGTTAACCTTGTGTCCCAGGTTGGACCCCACTCCAAGCGCTCCCTTGTGCTCAAAGATATACCCAAGTAAAGCTTCCTGGCTGTCATTGACCTGGATCACGTTCCAGACACTCCCTCGTGCTCATGTTCAGTCACGTTCTCTCTCTGCTGGGATTTCGTTTCCGATGCTCCCCTGGTGTTACCAGGTCGGGCTGAAGACTCCACCAGATCACCCCTGGTTCCTCCTGCCATCCACAAACCTCGAAGCTCCCTTGGTGTAACCAGGCCGGGCTGAGGATCTCACAGGATCTCCCCTGGTTCCTCCAGCTGTCTACTGACCAATGCTCCCACCATCGGTGCTTCTCGGACCCCGCCTCATTCCTCCAGCTCGTCCACCAGCCACTCAGTCACCTGCCACCTTTTACGGGAGGTTACCCGCTGAGTCCGCCTCTCTGCTTCATTCCCCCCAGACAGGTTCCTGAACTCAGTGGTAAGCCTTCTTCCACTCTACACTCAATCCGTTTCCTTAAGCACTGTCTAAATCTAACATTCTCTCGCCCGCAGAACGAACCCGCCCCATCTCGCGTCTGCGTCTGACGGTCTCCTATCATGATTCCTCCTCAGATCCACTTCTGTTTGCTGTGTTTCTAAATAAACGCCTTACCTCTACCTCTTGATTGTGTTCTGTATGTGGGGCGAACACTTAAAAACCATGACCGAAGAACGCTCTGGCCAAATTGACCCAGCAGACACTTTCGGGAGGCAGCTTGCTGCCCAACAAGAGCAGCTTCAGGCTCTCGGCTTAGCAGTGCGACCTTCACAAGATCAGCTGCAGGGTCTGACAGCTCAGCTCTGTCAGCTGTCTGACACGCTGCGCGCCGCACTTCAGCCTTCCTTTTCCGCGTCACCCAGTCCTACCACTGAGCCTACACCGACCGAGCTGCCCCCAGCTTTCCCAGAAACTTCCTCTCCCAGCCCTGAGAAGTTTTCTGGTGACAGTGAGGATTGTGGAGGGTTTTTATTCCAGTGTCCGTTCGTCTTCAATCGGTCTCCGCAAAGGTACGCCCAAGATGAGGCTAGGATCTCGTTTATCCTGCGCCGGTTGTCTGGGAGAGCTTTAAAACGGGCAGAGGCCCGCTTTCCTGACTGCCAACATTTCAGGTTCTCCTTTAATGATTTCATTCAGGAGTTTAAAATGTTTTTTTCGGCTGAGTCTGAGCCAGTCCAGTGTTTTTTCAGGCCCCAGATGAGTCCCTCAAGGACGAGTTGGCCCGCCTTGACGAACCCGGCTACCTTAATGATTTCATTTCCCTTGACATCCATTTGGATAACCGCTTATGGAGTAGAGTCCAGGGTCGGCCGGAAAGATCTATGCGTCACCCCGGAGGAGAGGCAGTAACGCATGAACGCGAAGCAGTGTATCTATTGCCCTCCGCTGGAGCACTTCATCAACGCTTGTCTCGAGCGACCAAAAGACCGGGTCCGTCGGCTGTAGTGGGGAAGCCGGCGGACCCAGTTAAGTTTTCGCGACAACTCTGAGCTTACCTACGTCACCGCGTTTCTGTCTATGGGAACTGTCCTAACGGCCCATGACAGTCTTTGCCTCTCCGCTTTAGTTGATTCAGATTTTAATTTAATCTATCTGTCC
Organism: Fundulus diaphanus; assembly: GCA_037039145.1. NCBI lineage: Eukaryota > Metazoa > Chordata > Actinopteri > Cyprinodontiformes > Fundulidae > Fundulus > Fundulus diaphanus. The sequence continues at coordinate 50,308,765 of CM073137.1, read as the reverse complement.
TTGGTTCATCAGTCGAAGATCGAGACGGTTCCGCTGCCCACGCCCCTCCAGGTTTCCGCCCTGGATAGGGGAAGCCGCCCTCAGGTAACTCAGACTAAGCCCCTGGAGGTCATTACTTCGGGTAACCATAGGGAGCGTACCTCCTTCGTCTTCCCGGTCAAACACGCTCCTGTCGTCCTCGGCTTAGCGTTGTTACAGCAGCACAACCCTCACATGGACTGGGCCGAGCGCCGGCTCGAAACCTGGTCTCCAGCCTGTCACTCACGCTGCCTGCAATCTGCTGTTCCCGCCTGTCCTCCGCCGGGATCACCTGTTAAAAGTGAGGATCCCGTGGACATAAACTTAGTCCCCGAGTCTTATCATGACCTACAGCAGGTGTTTAGTAAAAGCAAAGCCAAGTCCTTACCACCTCACTGCCCGTGTGATTGCGCAATCAATCTGCTACCTGATGCTCTGTTGCCCACTAGCCGTCTTTATAACATCAGGCTCTTGAAAAATATATAAATGAGTCTCTCGCCTCTGGGTTGATTCGTCCTTGCTCCTCCCCGCTGGGCACAGGCTTCTTCTTTGTAGGGAAGAAGGAGGGTCCCCTTCATCCACACATTGATCATCGTGAGTTAAACCAGATAACCGTGAAGAACAAATATCCGCTTCCCCTCTTCTCGTCTGCGCTTGAGCCGGTCCAGAACGCCGTAGTCTTCACTAAGCTCGACCTACGGAATGGAAGACGGCATTCAGGACCCCCTTGGGGCACTTTGAATATTTGGTCATGCCTTTTGGTCTGTGCAATGCCCCGTCCATTTTCCAGGCCTTAATTAATGATGTCCTTCGGAATTTTTTAAACGTATTCATGTTTGTCTACCTAGACAATATCCTGATCTACTCCCGCAGCCTTGCCAAGCACCAACGGCATGTGCGTCTGGTTCTCCAACGTCTCCTCGAAAACCAATTATTTGTGAAGGCTGAAAAGTGTGAATTTCACAAGCCTTCGGTAACCTTCCTTGGCCTAATCTTCGAGGGTGGGCGGGTTCGGTCAGACCCTGAAAAGATCAAGGCAGTCTTTGAGTGGCCTGTACCCGAAACACAGAAGCAGCTTCAGCACTTCCTCGGTTTCGCCAATTTCTATCGCGATTTATCAGAGGTTACAATCTGATCGCCGCCCCCTACATGCTCTCACGTCACCTAAAACCCCATTCATTTGGAACACAGAAGCCAGTTCGGCATTTCAGGAACTAAAAGATTTCCAAAGCACCCATCCTTGTGCGTCTGGACCCTTTAAAACAGTTCACATTAGAGATTGACGCCTCTGACACTGGGGTGGGTGCGATCCTCTTTCAGCTCTCTGACTCAGACCAAAAGCTCCATCCCTGCGCCTTTTTCTCCCGACGGCTGTCCCCGGCTGAGCGGAATTATGATGTGGGAGACAGAGAGCTGCTAACCATCAAACTAGCCCTGGAAGAGTGGCGTCACTGGTTAGAGGGGTCCGAGCAGCCCGTCATCATTTGGACAGACCATAAGAATCTAGCCGATCTTCAATAAGCTAAACGTCTTTATCCCCGACAAGCCCGCTGGGCCCTCTCCTTCTCCCACTTCAACTTAACCATCTCCTATCCCGAACCTTTGTTCCCCGCGCTGCAAGTTCCCACATAATCCACTGGGGTCATTCCAGCAAACTATCCGCCCCTCCGGGCATTTCGAGGTCCCTCACGTACATCTCCCGGCGTTTCTGGTGGCCGTCTATGGCCAAAGACGTCCGGGAGTATGTTCGAGCCTGTCCCGTTTGCGCCCGAAAAACAAATCCTCCAGTCAGCCCACGCGGGCCTTCTACAGCCGCTCCCTGTCCTTAAGCGCCCCTGGTCCCACATAGCTTTAGATTATGTTACCCGACTCCCACCTTCCCAGGGAATGACCACCATCCTCACTGTAGTCGACCGGTTCTCCAAGTCTTGTCATCTCATAGCCTTACGTAAACTACCATCTGCCTTCCAGACCACCCAGCTCCTTATCAAACACGTCTTCAGACTCCATGGCATCCCACAGGACATACTTTTTGACCGGGGCCCTCAGTTCATCTTCTAAGTCTGGAGGCACTTCTGTTCTGCTCTCGGTGCCCGTTGCACCCTCACATCTGGATATCATCCCCAAACAAATGGTCAAACAGAAACAATGAATCAAGACCTGGAAACAACCCTCAGGTTCCTCACTTCTTCCTCCCCCTCCAACTGGAGTTACTTTCTGCCTTGGGTAGAGTATGCACACAACTCCCACATTTCTACCGCCACTGGTCTCTCCCCTTTTGAAATATACCTTGGTTATGAGCCTCCTCTGTTCCCCTACAAAGAACAACAGATCTCCGTCACCTCCGTCCACCACCACATCCGCCGTTGCCATAACATCTGGGAAAACACAGTCAGAGCCCTTCAACACACTGCAGAGCAGAAGATTCGCCGACAGACGACTGACCCTTCTCCTCAGTACCTGGTTCTGGTTCCTTCTGCCATCCACAAACCTCAAAGCTCCCTTGGTGTAACCAGGCTGGGCTGAGGATCTCACAGGATCTCCCCTGGTTCCTCCAACTGTCCACTGACCAATGCTCAAACCATCGGTGCTGATCGGACCCCGCCTCATTCCTCCAGCTCGCCCACCAGCCACTCAGTCACCTGCCACCTTTTACGGGAGGTTACCCGCTGAGTCCACCTCTCTGCTCCATTCCCCCCAGACAGGTTCCTGAACTCAGTGGTAAGCCTTCTTCCACTCTACACTCATCCCGTTTCCTTAAACACTGTCTAAATCTAACATTCTCTCGCCCGCAGAACGAAGCCGCCCGTCTGCGTCTGATGGTCTCCTGTCGTGATTCCTCCTCAGATCCACTTCTGTTTGCTGTGTTTCTAAATAAACGGCTTAAAACTGCTCTCTGCCTCTCGCTTGTGTTCTGCATGTGGGCCAAACACTTAAAAGCCATGACAGTAACCAAAATGCTTAAGTTCTACCATCCATAACTGTGGCATAGTATTGCTCAAAACAGCTTTTAGGTGTTTTTATTCTCTGTTTTAGTCATATGATACACATAGAAGTTACTAATAGATGAACCAAAAAAAAGACATTAACATGGAATAGAAAAAAACAAGGATGTTCCAATCATTTTCCCCATGTCTGTTTCTACTTGTTTGCATATTCATGTAAGTATTAATTTTCCTTTCATACCCCCTTTTTTCTTTTGTCCTAACAGATTTTGGCAGTGTTATCTACCCAGTGGAGCCCCCTCATGCCACAACAGACATTGTAACTGTAAGTATGCAATACTCCAAAGATTTAGCCAAATGGTATTTGGCAAAATCTGAAACATGTCACTCATCTAGGATGACGAGTATGAGGAAACAATGTGTGGTGCTTTCACAGAGGGGGATTCAGGAAGGCCCATGTTACTGATAATTACCTTCCAATTTCTCAACATTCTTGTGGAATGCAGAGTGTGATATTCAGCCACCATTGAGGTATTAACATATTCTCGTCCTTATTAACAGCAAATGGCTGGGCAGCAGCAGGATGGTCCCTCAACTTCCACAGCACGGACCGACACAGTGAGATAGATGCTGCGTAAACATGAGAGGGTCATTCTGTGCAATTCATATGCAACTAAGTTTTAATGTCCTCCTTCGGTATCCCCAACTATCTGTTAAAGAAGTCTACAGAATTCACCTTCTGACAAAAAAAATCAAAGAACAAAGAAAGAAATGGTGTACTTGGACCGTCAAATTAGGAAGGCAGATCTGGAAATACAAATACTGAATCTCAGGTTAGCGGTGTGTGCATTGTCACAAGGAAGACATGTTAACTTTTGGAAAGATACAAAAATAAATAAAGAAGACCAAATGAAATGTGTATCATGTTTTTATTGGTGCAGTGGTGATGGTGGTGACTTAAAGTCAGAAATGACCCTTGCTTATGGTGTCTCTCACTACTCTCCCATCCTGGATTGCTGGCAGGTGCATGGGGTTGTCATCAGGGTTTTCAATTTGTAGGGTAGCATGTTGTTTACTTCTAATAGTGGCAATATTGTGAAGAACAATACAAGCCACAATTATATCACAGGCCCTCTCATAGGTCATATTGAAGTGACGTAGACGCTGGAAACAGGCTTTCAACAGGACTATGGTCATCTCCACCTGGGCTCTCGTCCAGGAGTGAGCCCGGTAGAAGTTTTGTTGGGAACCTGGTTCTGGGTCAGGGTAAGGGGTGAGCATCCTTGGTTGGCAAGGGCAACTCCTTTTTTGAGTCATCAACCTCTCCTGTAATGTATAGGGTGTTGTGCTATTACACACTGTTATTTAATGTTTAATAAATAACTCTGTATGTTAGGTATTGTCTGGTGAATATCAGCCAAAGGGGAATAGTTGAAAGGAATGATTTGAGCACTGATGTTCTTTTAACAGCTAACTCTGCACACATGGAATAAATTAGTGACAACTTCTCTTCAATTTCAAGAATTTATTAACAGAAATAAAATGAACATCACTATAGAATGGGGTTTATTTGAATTAATTAATTTCAATAAACAAATCCTCTCTAGGCTAGTGAAACTTAACTAAAACTACTAAGCAAAATGAAGATAAAAAGAAGCTAAGGAACTATGTACACACAAAAGAAACAAAAGACAGAATAAAGTGGTTGATCATTATCATCAGAATAATTCAGTGAATCCTGGTTCACTGCAGATCAAAGTTAAAGATCCAAAGTCCATCTTAAAGAATATGGAATGATGTTAAAGTATGTTAAGTAATTCAGAACAACTTTTGGTATGTGTTTCAACCCATTCACAATGCAAACCCTGAGTTAAACAAACATTTGATAAAATAACATTTTAAAGAATGATTTGCTCAGTAAAATCAATATCTTTAAAATGCTTGACTTTATTAATGAGATTATACCTCTGGGAAACTAGGGGTCGCTGCAGTGATCGGTCGCTAAAATCGGTTAACCCTTAAGTTATACAAAAACAATAAATCGACATTAATGTTATATATTAATGCAGTAATAACGCTCATAGCACTATCGAATGACGGTGGAGTGAAACGAAATAAACCTTATGTAAACCTAATTTTCTCACTCTATAGTGTTCTACTGTTCTTCAATTATGCATTACGTGTTGTCATTTCTGCTTTAACTTTGTTCTCTCTCTTTTATCTTCATAGTAGGTACACCTGGTCTGGCGTTCTGTTAACTGTGACATAATCCATAACCCACCCGCTATTACCATCTAATGTAGAACAGATTACTGGATCAATGTGTGCTTCTGTGCTTTTTTGTCTGTCTTGTTGTGTCTCTGCTCTGTCTTCTGTAACCCCCAGTCGGTCGAGGCAGATGACCGTTCATACTGAGCCCGGTTCTGCCGGAGGTTTTCCTTCCCGTTAATGGGGAGTTTTTCTTCCCACTGTCGCTTCATGCTTGCTCAGTATGCCATGAACAATGCAGACGACTCTCCATGTGGCTCTACGCTTCTCCAGGAGTGAATGCTGCTTGTCGGGACTTTGATGCAATTAACTGGTTTCCTCATATAGGAACATTTTTGACCAATCTGTATAATCTGACCAAATCTGTATAATATGATTGAACTTAACTTTGTGAAGTGCCTTGAGATGACATGTTTCATGAATTGGCGCTATATAAATAAAATTGAATTGAATTATGTTTGAAACGAACCATAGTCGCGTATCCGGGAAGAGCGAATGTTGCTAGCCTAAAGCTAATAGCATTAGGCTAGGGGACATTTGGCGCTACTTTTAAAAAGCTTCGGCTCTATTTTGGTCATAATGAGCGGACCTCGGAAACACAAACATCAATATCCCATGTATAAAACCCTTGTCGAGATAACGTTTGTTATAACTGTAAAAACACACTCGAATTACATCAGCGTAGCATGGTTTCAAAATGCTAACGGGAGCTATGTCGGTTAGCTCCACATGTTTAAAGATACCGTGAAAACGCATTAAATAAACCGTTCTAAATAAAGCATTTAACTTTCAAACCTGTCGGTACCTCTGTGTCAGTGCGGTTCACTTTGGGGCATCCAGTTGGAAGCAGTTGAAGTACTCCAAGGGAAAGCTGCTTATCTAAGCATGATCAAATTATAATTTTACAGCACAGTAGTTATTTGTAAAATAAATAAAATAAAAAAACGTTTATACAGTACTTTTATTTGTTAAACAAATGCTTGGGCCTGTAAAAAGTTTTTACAGGCCCGCATCAAAAAAAAAAAATAAATAAAAAAAAAATAAAAAAAAAATATGTATATATATATATATATATATATATATATATATATATATATATATATATATATATATATATATATGTATATATATGTGTACATAAATATGTGTACATGTACAAATGTATTTGTTGTTTTGAAACATACATCCTGTCAGAATATTCTATTACTTTTAACTCCACTAAGATTATTTAAACGCACTGGACCATTTGTTATAATAGCTATAGTTTTAAAGTTTTAAGCAAAAAAAACCAACATGAAAATTAGTTCAATATTCAACGAGTTATAGTTGATTAAAATTGATTCTGCGCCTGGTCAACACATTACACTGAGCTGAGCTGTCGACCTCCCCAAGATGGCGCCCCCAAATCCCGTCAGCGCCCATAGGCGAAAGCGGTTGATGCGGGGTCTACTCTTATATTATGTCTATGAACGAGCCTGCATTAGAGCAGACGACTGGCCGCTTTCCCAGAATGCACCGCGGCCGCAGCTTGATTATGGACAGCGCTCACAGTGGTAAGTTAAAAATTACCTTTTCTGCTGCTGTTGTTCTTTAAAAGTACGTTTGAGGCGACAACATTATACTTTTAAGCTTCCCTATATGGCCTGTTTACAGAGTTAGTGTGTAATTAAAAAAGAAAAAGTCCGACGTTGAGCGGAGCAGAGTGACCCGCAGATCTCCGAGCCTTGCCGCAGCATTGGCTAATGTTAGCCGGTCTGTTGTACACTTTCCTCGGCCTTGTCGTGTGTGAAGTTCTGCTGGTTCTGATGGCATTTTTTGTTGTTTTAATTCGGCAAAACGTTCATTTGCTTTGTGTTTATCTCACTGACTTGTGTTGCTTTGTTAACTCATTACTTTCTGGAATAAATTATAAATGTCTCCCAGGGACGTCAGCTGCATTCAGGACAAAATGCATAAGCCAGGGGTGCCCAAACTTTTTGGTACATGGGCCAAAATTGTCAAGTCAAAGGAACTCGAGGGCCAAAAAATAAACATAAACCAAAAAAAATTATGTCAGTTTTTTTTACCTGCTCTACAAAATATGATCATTTTAAAAAAAATAGTCAGATTTTCTGTAGGAAATGAATGTGTAAATCATTGTAGATCCAAAATTTTAAAAAGGGTTTTGCTCATTTGTTGTATTAAAAGATGGTCATCCAGTTTGCAAATTATTTTAAATAATTTAATTTGACTCTTTAACAATAATAAACTTTACTCTTTTTGGCCTAGCAATATAAGAACAGTATTTGGGTCGGTTGTTCTTTGAAAACACTTGCAGCAATTATCCAGTTTTAATAATTTAATTCAAAGCAGATTTTAATGCACCAAAGGATAGATGTTACTATGAAATTAGAGAGAATGTCAAATGTGTGTTTAATAAGAGATGAATACTTTGTGTTGTACTTAACATTTTCAATTGTAGGATTTTAACTTTTCTGTAATAATTTTGCCCTAATTAAAAACTAAAATCTTCTATCTGCATTAGCCACCTGTGCTGGGGGGCCGCCCAGAATCAGTACAGGGGCCACAAATGGCCCCCGGGCCGCACTTTGGACATGCCTGGAATAAGCAGAAGAAGCAGATGGTTATCAGCTATTATATAGGTTACAAAATATGTTCGGTCTGCGAGTGTCATGTTAATTAAACATAGCAGAAGCAGTCGTAAAATGGGCTTTCTTTTAGGTTTAACATGGATTCTATTGTCTGTTCGTCTTTTATTATGAAGTAATACATAATTGACATTTATAATTTAAACAGGGACCACAGAAGGAACCCAGGCCCTCATCAACTGCCGTATTCCAAATGAGGGCCTATTTACAGGCAGGAGGAACTCCTCCAAAACCGAATGGCAGTAAGTAATTTTTATTTATGTCTGCCTAAATGTTTATGTTCAGCTCTTGTGACACTAAACTTGTTTTCTATTCAACTAGTGATTTTGTGAGAACCTCTGCCCTGCAGGTCACACCAAAGCAGGCCAAAAAGAAGTGGCACAATTTGGTGCAAAAATATAAGGTAAAATAACAAAACTCCCTGCATAATATTAGCTCACATTATGTATTATTTACACCACATTTCTGGTATTACCAGAGAAAACTCAGGGTTGAAGGATATTGTACAGATTAACTGAAATGGCAAACCATTTGGCTACCGAAAGGGCCAATAAATATTTGTCCCCTTTTGAAAAACTTGACAAGTTTTAAATAAAATCTATAAATGTTTTTATTATCTAAGTGAGTTTTTTCTGAGTGAGGACATGAAGAATTGAGAGGAGGAAGAGAGAGAAAACAATAGTAACAGTATATAAAAAGACATTTATTTTATACAAATGATTTAACTTTGGAACAGAGTCAAGATGTAACATGTTCAAAACAATTATTAACATATGATTTAAAACAAAGAATCAACTTTTATAAACACCTTGGACAGATAGAGAACACCCACAAACATACAATTGATAAATAATAGAAATGGAAATTAATTTACTGATTATTTAATGTGTTTTACAGGTAGTGGAAAAAAAATTAAACGAAGCAGCATGTGTACATGACTACAACTGATCTAGGTTAGGTCAGATGTAGTCATGTTCACTTAAACATGCAGCCACCTCTGCTGGGCTGCCAGTCTGGCTCGGAGGCAGCTTCCAGACAGCTCCCTGTCTTCAGCCGCCGGATGGCCATCCTCTTCTGGGTCAACCTCCTCCTCCTTCACGTCAAGTTGGTCACCTGCCTCTATACTAATATTGTGGAGGATGAAGCAGGCACTGATTACTTTTGGGGCAAATGTCGGGCGGACCTCCAGCGCCCTAAAGAAAATGGAACGCCACCGCGTCTTTAGAGCACCAAAGGCACGCTCAATGATGTTTCTCGCCTTGATGTGGTGCCTGTTGTAGCATGCCTCCACTTGGACTGTACCAAATATAAAATAACTTGTAATTTAGGTAATATGCTGATATGTCTTAATGTTCTATCCAATTAATATAATCTATGTATCAATTATGTGTTATTGTTGGCTCTATTTAAGGACAAGAAGGTAAGAGATCTTACTGGCAACTGGTGGGCGATAGGGCAGGTGTCCTGAAACTTAGAGGTTTCCCTGGTCACACACAGCTGAATCAAAGGGCACAATTAACTCCTCAGTATGCAGTCAGGTTCTTCAGAGTCCTGCTAATTACCTGATTATTTGACTCAGGCATCTCGGACCGGGGACACATCTAAAAGTTGCAGGACACCGGCCCTTTAGGACTGGACTTTGACACCTGTGCGATAGGGCGTCAGGAAGGTGATTGGGTTCCGGAAGCATGGGAATGCACCATTGCAGTGTAGAAAAAAATCCCTCAGGTGGGTATAAAGCATTTTTATACAACGGTGAGCGCCACAGTACCAGTGAGTCATGGACAGAGCCGACATTGTCAATGTAAACATTCAAAATCTTTCCCCATGCGTCACACACACAATGTAGGATGGTTGAAGGGAAGAGTTTTCTGTTTAAATAACATTTCTTTTGTGGCTCTGCAGGTGGAACAATTCCCACATGTCACCCATCAATGGCACCGACTGCTCCTTTGAAGGCCTCGATCCCGGCAAGGCGGGCAAAACCAGCACCCACTCCCTCCAAATATTGTCTTTTTGGGAAGAAAATAATTTTTTGAATGATCCCCATCAGAGAGTTCAAGACTCTGTGCACCACCTGGCACACAAGGGCATCACAAAGATGTCGGCTGTTTCCCTATAGGATGCACTGCCGGCCAGCCAGTAGAGGGTCACCAGCACCTCTATCTCCTTATCCTCACATGTTTTGTTGGTGTTTCTTCCTGTAAATAAAAAATGCCAAATGTTACCATATTGGTTTTTAATTTCTCACCTTTTCACACCATAAATATTGATTAATTTTGCCATTTCACTAAGAGAATGAACTGAACTAACTGCACATAATTTATAGATTAATCATTGTAAAAGTGGGCAGACATAGAAATGACTTTTCCTATCTTAATGATCAATGCTGTGGTCAGTAGGTACAACAAAGTACCTTAACCCTGCAATGTTATGTTAAAATTGTGTTTTCGTTTTCCCATGAGTTACAGAGAAATGGTCACAATTTCAACCTTATCACTTGTTCAATACCATCCTCAATGTTTTTTTGAAAGATAAAAGTAGGAAATAGGCTGTTAATCTTAAAATGACTACCAGTTGGCACAGTTGGGCTAGCAAAGCAACACAAGTCAGTGAGATAAACACAAAACAAACGAACGTTTTGCCGAATTAAAACAACAAAAAATGCCATCAGAAAAAGGTGACCAGATTTCTGAAATCAAATCTGGGGACATTTCTTGCTCGTGGATAAAAATCAATACATCTCATCATAATGAAATTAGAAAACGGGGACAGTAATGGTTTCATTTATTTTTACATATTTATTAATATTTGAACAACAAAGATCAAGTGTAAAAGCCAGGAATGTGCCTCTCCACAATTTAAGTGCATCCTAAGATTAATAAAATGAATAAATAGTGTTATTAATGGAAACTAGAACTGTGTCTCTGGGTTGGGGCAAAGTGGTGGGGGTAGGAGTGGATTGGTCAAGGGTGGTTAGCAGGGCTTTCCAATTTTGTGGGGCCCAAAGAGCTCTGCCCCTCCCTAAGGGGAGAGAGACATGAGGAAAAGAAAAACAGTAAATACAAACATTTGGCCTGTGGCTGTCTGTGGAGACAGAGTTCCCCCACCTTTTAAAAAAGTGCAACAAATACTTATTCTGTTCACATCTACATACCTATGAGAAATTTTTTTCTGCATTAACATAAAAAAGAAGTACCGGTCAAGCCCACAGGTAAAGAATGATACATGTTTCTTACTGTCACCTGACCACATCAGGGGCCTTTGCATCTCTAAGAAGCAGATGAATTTATTTCACTAATGGGCTATAAGCACAGCTCCACTACCTCCTGAACGTCTGCAGCTCCTTTGTTTCCTGATTAATCCAGGTGTGCCTGGCTGGTTACTGAGGTCAGACACACCTGGATCAATCAGTCTGATCAGAAATGAAAGGCAGGAAACAAAGGAGCTGCTGAGGTTCAGGAAGATGTGGAGCTGTGCATAGAGCCTGTTTGGGACAAGAAAATAGGTTGTGGTGATGTGAGGTGAAAAGGTGTTAAACATGTTCAAAAAAGCACAGACTTGGAAATCCCCTTGAAATGAATGCAAGTGATTGTGTGTGTAGTGCAGCATGAGCATGTATAAACTTACATAAAGTGTGTATAACTACATTATGTGTATGTGTATGGTAGTAGCTGATGTGTAAGTATATTGTTTGCTCCTATAAGGTGAGTTAACTCCGGTCAGTGAGTCAGCTAATATGAGATCATCTCTGGTTTCTTCAAGGCCTTCTGTGTCTGAAGAGCCATCAGCCATGATATCCAGAGGTCTGGATAAAATAAGAGGAGAAGAAGATGTATTATGTGCAGAACAGAAATTTTTAAAACACAAGAAAAAAATACAACTAATCTGCCTCTTCATTCTGCCACAGCTAGGAAAGTGCAGTGAAACTCAGGTTCAGTGCAGAGACTCAGAAAGAGGTTATATCCTCAGACATTGGGCTTCTCAACTCAAACCTGAATCACTCTGTTTTAAATAGCATACTTCACACACTACATTACTCAATACGTTAGTTTATCACTTAAATCATGTCAACGCTTTATCACTTGAACTTTATTAATACTCTGTGAAAAGTAAATATTTCTCCCTTCGCATCAATCATTCTTTCCATCACTGTTCCTATTTTCCTCCACCCATTTAATCTCCTTTCTGTCTTCCTATCTTCTTCCTCTCTCTCCTCTTGTATCAGTCTTACATTATTCTAAAACAGACATTATATAATTAAAATCACTTCCAAAAACATTAGAATGTACAACATGGAAACTTCCAATTATTGTTATTTTTATTATCTCATCTGATTAAATACTAAAAATCTAATTACCATAATATTAGGAGCTACAAGCAAAAACAATATAATAAATTAAACAGGCGGTTATCTCTTCCTCCATCGTTCTCAGATCATGCAGATCTTTTTTCATTCAGTTCTCCTGTTACTGACTCCTATTTTTTCATGAGGAACTTTCATATATCCAAACTGAGCAGTAGAAAAGCTAAACCTAAGCCTGGAAGTCTATGCTCATAAATCACAACCATAAATCAGCAAAACAACTTGTAATAACTCTACTTATAACTAACTATCTGAAATATAAACTAAAGGTCACCAATCAGTTCTAAAACATCTTTAGACAAACCCTTGTTTATCCCTGGAGAACCAGCGTACCAGATTAGCGCCTTACAAAGAGTTTTCAATCATTCTGTAACATTTTATCTGAGTGTCTTTTACTGATGTGAGCAGCAACTCGTGGTCTTGTCTTACTTTTTATTGATTATTTTTTAACCTGGACACAAACCAAACATTCATCACAGGATCAGCCCGATCCAAATAAAATGAATCGATTAACACACTTACCATAACTCAGGGCAGCTCCCCATCAGAAAAACAAACTTCCACTTCTTCCTCTTCTGTATTAAAAGTGGTGCGCTCTTCTTCTTCTTCCTCTTCGTGTTTTAATGGCAGCTGACATCCAAAAGGATCATTACCGCCATCTAGTGGTGCGCTCTATAACTCATCTTTATATTATCAGCAGCGCAACTAGCTACCGTAACACCTGTTTCTGCGCGCAACAGCCCTACCGTATTAACAGTCTCTACACGCAACTTTTTTCCTCTCGGTAAAATCGGGGACATTTAGCCGGGGACAAGTGGTCCAAAACGGGGACAGTCCCCGGAAATCGGGGACGTCTGGTCACCCTACATCAGAACCAGCAGCACTTCACACAAGACAAGGCCGAGGGAAGTGTATACAGATTCTTTTTTTTTTTTTTTTGCATTACCTCACAATACTTTTGCGTTCCCTCGCAAAGGTTTTTGCGTTCCCTAGTATGGCTGATTTATTTGTTGTTGTCTCTTGTCATTCACACACAACAGTAAACCGTGAGAGCCAACGTGAGTTTTGAAACTGCAAAGGTTTGTCTTAAGCGGAAGATCAAACGTGCATCTACACAGCACAGCGTTCACAGATCAGTGTGATGCATTCGCGAGTGTCAGAAAGCTATGGTGCATTCAGGAGCATGGGACATTAGATTTTTCAGAATAAAAAGCTAGCAGATGTGCATAATCAAAAAATAACAGAAATACAATTATAGAGCATTCAGTATTGTAAGAACGCCCACACTGTTTCTGGATAGACACATTATTGTATGAGTTAAGTTCTGTTCCGTTTTATGCCTCTTTCCTTGAAAATGTGAAATGTCCCATGCTCCTGAATGCACCATAGCTTTCTGACGCTCGCGAATGCATCTGCGGATCACTGTGGTCCGCTCATGTCGGACTTTTTCTTTTTTAATTACACACTAACTCTGTAAACAGGCCATATAGGGAAGCTTAAAAGTATAATGTTGTCGCCTCAAACGTACTTTTAAAGAACAACAGCAGCAAAAAAGGTCATTTTTAACTTACCACTGTGATCTCTGTTAGCGCTGTCCATAATCAAGCTGCGGCCGCGGTGCATTCTGGGAAAGGGGCCAGTCGTCTGCTCTGATGCAGGCTCGTTTCCGGGGAGGCAGGCCTTGGCCAATAGTTGTGAAGCTTTGCCGGTGACACCGCCCCTCTCCCCCCCTCCCTCCCGGTCATCGTATTAACATTAAAGCTGCAGTCAGATGGACCAAGTAGAAATACACCAAGTGGAAAAAGAGGAGTAAAAAAATATGAAGTAGAAATATATGAAGTGGAAAAATGGGAGAAGGAAATAAAAAGGGCAGGCAAAAATTCTGTCTGTAAAAAAAACAGTTAGAAAAGTTAGAGGCAGAAATAAATATATGTTTCAGAAATAGAAGGATGTTAAAATAAAATAAAACGAAATATTTATGGTGGAGTAAAAACATGCTTTAAAAATATGAAGTAGAAATACATGAAGTGGAAAAAGGGGAGAAAGAAATAAAAAGGGCAGGCAAAAATTCTTTGGGTAAAAAAGCAGTTAGAAATGTTAGAGGCAGAAATAAATCATTGTTTCAGAAATATAAGTTTAAAATAGAAAGAAATATTTATGGTGGAGGAAAAACATGCTTTAAAAATATTGCTTTAAAAACACGAAGTAGAAATACACGAAGTGGAAAAAGGGGAGAAGGAAATAAAAGGGCAGGCATAAATCCTTTGGGTAAAAAAACAGCTAGAAACATTAGAGGCAGAAATAAATCACTGTTTCAGAAATATAAGGTTAAAATAAAAAAGAGAGAAATATTTATGGTGGAGTAAAAATATGCTTTAAAAATGTTGCTTTAAAAATATGAAGTAGAAATAGACCAAGTGGAAAAAGGGGAGTAGGAAATAAAAGGGCAGGTGAAAATCCTTTGGGTAAAAAAACAGTTAGAAAAGTTAGAGGCAGAAATAAATCATTGTTTCAGAAATACAAGGGTTAAAAATAAGTCAGCATAAAAGCAAGAAGAAAAGTAAAAATAAAAGTGTAAGTTAAAATATATATTTTTTGATGAATAATTGATCAATTGTTGAAGAAATATCTTCTTTTTATTATTTTTTCACATATTATTAGCTACTTTTTCAAGTCATTTTATATTATTAAGTCCTTCATTTATTTCTGTGTGTATTTTTAATTATGGCAGGATTGGTCCTCCAAATTCCTAGCGTTGCTGTGCCTTCCTAAGACACAGAAATCCCAGGAGAAACATATACCAGGCGGCACAAGCACTAGTTAAACTAACTAGAGAGGGCAGGGCAAGAACAGGTCCAAAGGATCAACAGGCAGAGCGACAACAAGACACTGGGGAACAACATATGCAGGCAGCAAGAACAGACAAGACGTTCTGGCAGGGAGTAGTGGAAAGAGGCAGGTATATGTAGGTGGAGTGACAGTTGAGCTGAGTTGGGACTGATTAACCACAGCAACAGATGGAACTAATACTGGTGCTGAGTGGTGGCTGGTAGGTGACAGAGATAAGAGGAGCATGAGGTGGAAAACATCAGCTCAAAATGGTCCAGAAATACAAACAAAAACCCTAATCAGTTTCTTTACCTGAAAATGGACTGATTGGTAGAATATTACTGGATTTATTTAGATAACATATTATAGAGAAGTGATCACAGAACTGTGCTGAAATTCCATTAATATAAATATCTTATTGGAGAACAACAAATGGCCTAAAAGCCAAAAAGAAAGACTGAATCAAATAATTTAAAACACAACCATGGGTTAACAGCATGGAATTAAAGCCCACATTTTGCCTGCATTATTTAATTTTTTTGTAGGTATTTTGGGATACCATGCAGAGTGGTTTACGAATCACTGGTCTTACAAATTAAGAAGTGGACAAAAACATCTGGCTGCACAGCGGGGGACCAGAGGTGCCTGTACAAGGTGTGTGTCATTTTTGTATCCGTCACACTCTTTATTTGTAGAAAAATGTTGACCAAAAATCTGTAGAATACAACGGATAATTGATCTGTTATATATATATATATATATATATATATATATATATATATATATATATATATATATATATATATATATATATATATATGTGTGTGTGTGTGTGTGTGATCAGCTGTATGATCAGTTTGTGCTAACAGCAAATGAAAATGCAACATTCAAGATTAGGATCTAGCATCATACCAGCAAAAAAACTTTTAATGTGAAATGAGGTCTTAACGAAAAGTATGTTTAAAATCTGCTTAGAGTTTGTTTTAAATAGGTACATTTAGTCTGACTGGCAGTCCTCATTGAACCCCCTTTTCTAATCTATTGAACAAGGCTGTGAGCACTGTAAGATTTTTGCAGGTACGGGAAGTAAATGTCTCTCTTACTCTGGAAGACAAATATTCTGAGTTTCTTCAAAGTATAACTTTTATGATTAAACTAACTTTAAATTATGTGTTTGTCTACAGCTTCAGTCAGCCTCTGTCCATTTTATTACTGCCAAGCACACCAGTCCTGATAAGAGGTTTGTGGAAGACATCAACTTCCGGCTGGTCTCCTATTACTTCTTTATGTCTTGTCATGTTTCAGTAAGTTGTCAGTCTACAAGTTCTTGATCTTGACTACAAAATGGAAATTTGTAAATCTAGTTCCCTCCTATCACTACCATTAGATAATCCTAATCTGTATAGATGTTATTTGCAATGTTAACTTCTCCTTGTGCCTCATGTGTTAATGTCTGAAAATGTATTAACCTTTAATAACTTATTCTTTAGCTGGCTATAAAATGATTAGATCTATCTTTTAATTGGATATATGTATGGTGTTGTTGCCATCACAAATCAACAGTCCTCAGAGTTTGATCGGCCTCTTTAGGAAGAAGAGATACAGTGCCTGCAACAGTATTCAATTCAGTGTAATTCAGTTCAACTTTATTTAGAGCGCCAATTCACAACAAATATAATCTCAAAGCACTTTTACAAATCAAATCATACTAACAGAAGTTTTCTGTCAAAGCAAACCCAGCAGATTGTATTGAATCATTGACTTATAGCATTTTAGCCACAGTGGAGATTCACCCTCATTGAGTTGTTAACTCTGCAGCAATCCCTACCGAGCATACATGTAGCAATGGTGGAGAGGAAAACTCACATTGAACAAGAAGAGACCTTCAGCAGAACCAGGGCTCAGTGTGAATGAGCCACGACTGACTGGGGGTTTGAGAAGACAGAGCAGAGGCACAAAAAGACCACAGAAGCAACTAATCCAGGGATAATTTCTGTTAGAGAGGGTAATGGCTGACTATCACCATAGTTGACTTTGTCTCAGAAATAAACACTTTTCAATTCAATCAAGTTTTATTTAAATAGCACAATTTAATAGCACATATCACCTCAAGGCACTTTACAAAGTCAAATTCAATCAAATCATACAGACAGATTGGTCAAAAGGTTTATTATCTAAGGAAACCCAGCAGATTGCATTGAGTCTTTGACAAGCAGCATTCAATCTTCCTGAAAGAGCACATAACCACAGTTGCAAGTCGTTGTTGGCTTTGTAGCAATCCCTCATACCAAGCATGAATGTGGGCAAGGCAAGTTTATTTATAAAGCACTTTTCAGTAACAAGACAATTCAAAGTGCTGTTCATAAACTGAACATAGGAAAATAAAACATTACAGAGGAAAATACATTGCAGGGGACAAACTTTAACACTAAAATAAAAATACAAAAATAAAATAAAACGAGTAAATCCTTGGGAGCCACTAATCTAAAATAGTTTTGTCCCACTTAGTACATGAAGTACATGTAGCAACAGTGGAGAGGAATTATATATTCGGGTATTGGTTAGTATTTAGTGTCATGATATTTTTCTAGGATGAACCCGGACAAAGCGCGTACACAGAGTTGGATTTTAAGAGAGTTTATTGTACGATGTGGATGGTGGATGACATGAGAAACCAGAGTCTATTACCAGGGGGAGTTGTAGGGTGCAGAAGCTGGCCGGCAGGAGTAGTGCGGAGAGACTGACCAGGAAGAGATTTAGCAGCTGAAGACTTGAGACCAGGACGGAACACAGGAGCCGAAGACTTGAGACCAGAGCGGAACACAGGAGCCGAGAACTTGAGACCAGAGCGGAACCCAGGAGCCAAGAACTTGAGACCAGAGCGGAACCCAGGAGCTGAGAACTTGAGACCAAAGCAGAACACAGGAGCCGAGAACTTGAGACCACAGCGGAACCCAGGAGCCGAGAACTTGAGACCACGGCAGAACGCCGGAGCCGGCAAACCCTTGACTGCGGGCTGAGCAGGAACGGAGTCTCTGGCTGAGGCTGAGCTGGAACAGAGTTTCTGGCTGTGGCTGAGCTGGAGCAGAGTTTCTGGCTGAGGCTGAGCTGGAGCAGAGTTTCTGGCTGTGGACTGAGCAGGAGCTGAACCTTTACGGACCGGCGAGCAAGAGCAAACAGAGGTGAGTTTAAATAGTTGTGTCAGCAGGTGAAATGAGTCCAGGGCTAATTGCAACCTGACAGGTGAACCCAATCAGGCTGTGCTGGAAAGGGAGGAGGCAGGAAAGCTCAGAATGCAGCCTACAGGCTGCATCCTGACATTTAGTTTCTGATTTTTTTTTCATTTTTATTATTGGTTATTATATATTTAGTTATCTTATTATTTCTGTAGTTCTGTTATCTGTTCCTTCTTTATTAGTTACATTCTTTCCCCATTATCTCTACCCCGTTAGGATTTGTTCATTCCTTGCACCAGCACACTCATTGTCTCTCCTTTCCTTCAACCTGATTGCATCCCTCAGTTCACCTGTGCCTCATTATCCACCTATTGTTTCCCTCCGTAGCTTTCCCTTTAAGTTCAGTTCACCCTGTCAGATTCATTGTTAAATCCTCTGTCTTCATCCATGATGCTATTCTGTTCTGATCTCATCTCTGCCTTGCTCCTGGTAACTGTATCTTGTAAGCCAGTATTTTAATAAATACTCTGCATCTTCAATATGGGACTACCGAGCTCTTGTCAGTGCTTTGGTCCAATTCCAACACCAAACCTGACAGACCGGCTATCTGCCATGACCGACTAGGGCAGGGGTTGGGAACATGAAAACCATGAAATGGTTGAATGTCGGCGACGTTGCAGTGTAAACACAGACGTACTAGCGCGCGTGAACAGGGGCGTAATGCAGCAGCTGTCTGGTGCACATTATTGCACAATGATTGCACGAAGAAAACAAAAATGATGCGACCTGCTGCTGCTGCAGCGCATGGACTCCGCTTCTCCCGGCCCCGTCTAGCGATCGCCACCTCCCCTCCGCCGCTATTTAAGTAAAACAATGACCATTGCAGAATTAAGTTGTATTTACCGGAGATGAAGTGTAGACTGCAAATTCTGTCGTGGTATGATGGCTCCCACAGTCGATTGGGATTGTCTGCCTGCGCCCTTTTGATTGAAATTATCCATTTCTTTCTTCTTTCTTCGTCCTTCGGTAAACAAAAGAAACGTACATCCGACGATTTGGAATGCCTCTGTGTGCAACCGGGAGCACAACAAGTCGTAGGCATTGTTTAGATTCCAAAAATCAACTAACTAAAACCTGTCATGAGTTGTCTTGGATGAACCCGGACACAGCACACACACACACAGAGCTGGTTTCCAGAGTTTATTGAGACAGCAGGTAGTGGATGATGAAACCAGTCATTTACCAGACGGAGGTTGCAGAGGTACAGGAAACTGGCAGACGAGAACAGACCCGAGCAGACAGGAACAGAACCAGGAGACGAGCACGAATGAGACAGGCATCATGGTATTCAGGAGACTGAGACGAACCGGTGACATGGACAAACTGAGGTGAGTTCTTATAGTGATGAGAGCAGGTGGAATGAGTCCAAGATGATTGCAGCCTGCCAGGTGTTCCCAATCAGGGCTGCACTGGGGAAGGAGCCAGGAAATGTTCAGAATGCAGCCTTCAGGCTGCATCATGACATTACCCCCCCCCTCAAGGTCGGCTTCCAGACGACCAATAACCTCCTCGACTGGGCGGGTGGAGGGGGGGTATCCGGACGGCGGGCAAAAACAAAACAAAAAGCCTGGAACCTTAGGGGCGCAGGAACCTCACGGGTGCAGAAACTCAGGAGCGCAGGATCCCTTGTCGGCGCAGGAACCAAGAGGACGCGGGGAAGGCGTCGGAACCAAATGAGTGCAGGACCCTCTGTAAGTGCAGAAACCTTGAGAGCGCCGGAACCCTTAAGAGCGCCGGAACCAGACGAACCAGAGGCGGGCGTCGCAATACAGCGACCCAGGCGAGACGAATCCAGAGGCGAGGCGTCGCAGCACAGCGACCCAGGCGAGACGAACCAAGAGGCGAGGCGTCGCAGCACAGCGACCCAGGTGAGACGAAACCAGAGGCGGGGCATCGTGGACCACGATCCCGGCGAGACGAACCAGAGGCGAAGGCACCCACGGAGATCTGGGGCTGAAGCGAAGGCGAATCCAGATTCCTGCCAGCTCCTGTACCAATCTCTGTGTGTGACCAGGTTCATCCTTTGACCGGTTCGTTCTGTCATGAGTTGTCTTGGATGAACCCGGACACAGCACACACACACACACAGAGCTGGTTTCCAGAGTTTATTGAGACAGCAGGTAGTGGATGATGAAACCAGAGTAATTTACCAGACGGAGGTTGCAGAGGTACAGGAAACTGGCAGACGAGAACAGACCCGAGCAGACAGGACCAGAACCAGGAGACGAGCATGAATGAGACAGGCATGGTGTTCAGGAGACTGAGACGAACCGGTGACATGGACAAACTGAGGTGAGTTCTTATAGTGAAGAGAGCAGGTGGAATGAGTCCAAGATGATTGCAGCCTGCCAGGTGTTCCCAATCAGGGCTGCACTAGGGAAGGAGCCAGGAAATGTTCTCACTGAAATAATAAATTTCCAGATATTTTGCTTTCATGGCTCTCTGAGTCAAAAAGGTTCCCGACCCCTGGACTAGGGGTTTAAAAAGACAGAGCAGAGACACAAAAGAGGCTCCTGTTCCCTCTTTTGTGTCTCTGCTCTGTCTTTTTAAACCCCTAGTTACATGTTTTTTTTGGGTGTTTGGCCCACATGCAGAACTCAGTCGGGAAGCAGAGAGCAGTTTTAAGATGTTTATTTAAGACACTTAAGACGCGGGGCCAGGACTCGCTCGATCTAAGGATGAGAGGAGAGTGATTAGATACTTCAAGAGACAGGGAGATGCGCAATGAGGGGGGAGCTTACCGCGGAGCGCGTGAACCGGGCCGAGAAGAGTGGAGCAGAAGGTGGGACAAAGCAGGACTCTCTTCGATGTGGGGACTCTGGCGTCCTTCAGCTAATTGAACGCTCCTTTTAAGCTCGAGCCAGAGCAGCCACAACGAGCCGCAGGTGCGGGCCATGGTCACCTGTCAACTGCAATCACCTGTCACAGAGGGAGAGAAGAGAGGGCAGGAAGCGCTGGC
Organism: Fundulus diaphanus; assembly: GCA_037039145.1. NCBI lineage: Eukaryota > Metazoa > Chordata > Actinopteri > Cyprinodontiformes > Fundulidae > Fundulus > Fundulus diaphanus. The sequence continues at coordinate 50,287,496 of CM073137.1, read as the reverse complement.
AGAGAGCTGCACAGCACTGCCTGCTAAATCCTGACATAGAGACGAGCCCCAGCACAGAAGCAAACATTGATCCAGGAATACTTTCTATGTTAGAGAGGGTAATGGCAGATGATCTGCCTCCCATGATGGTATCATAGCAAAACAGAACACCAGGCCATGTGTACCTACTATGAAGAGAAAAAGGATAGAACATAAAGTCAAGAGTTTAAATAACAAATAATACAAAATTGGAGAATAATACAAAATTGGATAACTCAACAGAGTGAGAGAAATAGATCTTAATGCCCTCCAGCAGCCTGAGCCTTGAAAAGGTTCTGATTTTGCAATGCATGAACAAGAATGCATTGCTCGAAGGAGGTGTTTGTCTCTGAACAACTTCTACTGTCGTTTCGACAGACAAAGGGACAGTCCTGCAACCACCCCCCACGACACCACCCGACAGATCACCTCCACCTCCTCCTCCTCCTCCTCAGTGGCAACTCTTTCCATTCAGGAGAGAGATGTTAAACTCTTCAGAAGACAGAACCCCAGGAAAGCTGCTGGACCAGACTCTGTCTCTCCATCCACCTTGAAGCACTGTGCTGACCAGCTGTCTCCAGTGTTCACAGACATTTTTAACACCTCACTGGCGACATGTCACGTGCCAGCCTGCTTCAAATCCTCCATCATTATCCCTGTCCCAAAGAAGCCAAGGACCACAGGACTTAATGACTTTAGACCCATCGCTCTGACCTCTGTGGTTATGAAGTCCTTTGAGCGCCTTGTGCTTTCACACCTTAAAGAAATCACCGATCCCCTCCTGGACCCCCTACAGTTTGCCTACAGAGCCAACAGGTCTGCAGACGACACTGTCAACCTGGCCCTCCACCACATCCTCCAGCACCTGGACTCTGCAGGAACCTACGCTAGGATCCTGTTTGTGGATTTCAGCTCTGCCTTCAATACATTCATCCCAGCTCTGCTTCAGGAGACGCTCTCCCAGTTGAATGTGCCCGACTCCACCTGCAGGTGGATTACAGACTTCCTGTCTGACAGGAAGCAGCACGTGAAGCCGGGAAAACATGACTCTGACTCACAGCTCATCAGCACTGGTTCCCCCCAGGGCTGTGTTCTTTCTCCTCTGCTCTTCTTCCTGTACACCAACAGCTGCACCTCCAGTCATCAGTCTGTCAAGCTCCTGAAGTTCGCGGACGACACCACTCTCATCGGACTTATCTCTGATGGTGACGAGTCCGCCTACAGGGGTGAGGCTGACCATCTGGTGACCTGGTGCAGGGAGAACAACCTGGAGCTCAACGCTGTAAAAACAGTGGAGATGGTTGTGGACTTCAGGAAGAACTCAGCCCCAGCTACCCCCATCACCCTCTGTGACTCTACCATTGACACTGTGGAGTCTTTCCGCTTCCTGGGAACTATCATCTCCCAGGACCTAAAGTGGGAGCTGAACATCAACTCCCTCACCAAGAAAGCCCAGCAGAGGATGTACTTCCTGCGGCAGCTGAAGAAATTCAACCTGCCAAGGACAATGATAGTGCAGTTCTACTCCTCCATCATTGAGTCCATCCTCACCTCCTCCATCACCATCTGGTACGCTGGTGCCACCGCTAAGGACAAGGGTAGACTGCAGCGTGTCATCCGGTCTGCAGAGAAGGTGATTGGCTGCAATCTTCCATCTCTCCAGGACCTGTACGCCTCCAGGACTCTGAGGCGTGCAGGGAAGATTGTGGCTGATCCCTCGCACCCCAGTCACAGACTATTTCAGTCACTTCACTCTGGCAGGAGGCTGCGGTCCATCAGGACCAAAACCTCACGCCACAAGAACAGTTTTTCCCCATCAGCTACCAGCCTTATGAACAAGGCCAAGAGCCGCCCGTGAAACTGGACGCTGTCTCTCTCCCCCGTTCAGAACTTACAAGCTTCTGCGTTAAACTCTTCACTCCCACCTCCTTCATTAATCTCCTGCTTAACCGAAATAAAATCCTGGTTCACCTCCAACTTTCTTAAATTGAATAATGACAAGACTGAAATCCTCTTAGTGGGAACAAAATCTACTTTATCCAAAGCTGACAGTTTCTCCCTTTCATTTGACAACTCCATAATTTCCCCCTCACCTCAGGTCAAGAGTCTGGGTGTCATCCTTGATAGTACCTTGTCCTTCTCCTCTCACATTAATAACCTTACCCGCTCCGCTTACTTTCACTTACGCAATATCAATCGCCTTCGCCCCTCTCTCTCCACTAGCTCCACCTGCACTCTTGTTCATAGTCTGGTCACTTCCCGCATTGATTACTGTAATTCTCTTCTTTTCGGTCTTCCTCAAAAATCCATTCACAAGCTTCAGTCAGTACAAAACTCAGCAGATCGCATCATTTCTAGAACCCCCTCTTTTCATCACATCACCCCAGTCCTGCAGCAGCTCCACTGGCTACCTGTGAAGTATAGAATTCAGTTCAAAATCCTCCTACTTACTTTTAAAGTTATTCACAATCTCTCCCCTCCATACCTTTCTGATTTACTTCAAATTTCTATTCCCTCCCGCATTCTTAGATCTTCTTCTACCACTCACTTAGTTGTTCCTTCAGCCCGTCTTAGCACCATGGGGAGTAGAGCTTTTTCACGTTCTGCGCCCACACTCTGGAATTCTCTCCCCCCTGACATCTGCAATACCGAGTCTTTACCCGTGTTCAAATCCAAACTCAAAACCCACATGTTCAAGATTGCCTTTTCATTATGATTTTATATTACTTTCCTCTGTGTAATTTGTGTTGTTTCTTTTAATTATGACGACTGCTTTTACCATTTATTGTTTTTACATGTACAGTGACCTTGAGTGTTTTGAAAGGCGCTTGAAATAAAATGTATTATTATTAACGCACAGTTTACTGAGTGTATATTGCTTCTGTATATATATCCTTTTTACTTTTTATTTTACTGTATTCTTATTCCTATTTTTTGTCTGCACCATCAACACCAAGTCAAATTCCTTGTAAGTGCAAACCTACTTGGCGATTAAACTTGATTCTGATTCTGAGAAGAGACCTTCTGCAGAACCAGGCTCAGTGTGAATGAGCCACGACTGACTGGGGGTTTGAGAAGACAGAGCAGAGACGCAAAAAGACCACAGAAGCAACTAATCCAGGGATAATTTCTATGTTAGAGAGGGTAATGGCTGACTATCACCATTGTTGACTTTGCCTCAGAAAGAAACACTGTTCAATTCAATCAAATTTTATTTAAATAGCACCATTTAATAGCACATAAATGGGGTGGCCACTTTCTGGGGGCAACAGGTTTTGTGTGCTGTAAGAGATAGAGACATAAAGTTCTTGAAGAATGGACTGTACTAAACAGAAAGCTAGACCTTGTTCCAAAGGTTTACTCTCTTTAAAAAAATCTTTAGGATTGGTGGGATTGATCCATAAAAAAAATTATAACTATTGGATTTACATGACAAAGAATTTACACAACAAAGTTTACTTTCACGAGTGGAGCCTTACTGCTTTCACTTGATTTATATATGCAATAAACTTCATTAGATTTTATGATGGGATTATTTCATGTTCAATAAACACTGAAATGGGATGGTAAAAGAGGAGAAAATAAGGAGAGAAACGGATGAGACAAACTGCTTAAAGAGAGAAAAGGTGAAAGAGAAAGACGAGAGAAAAGGGAGAGATCAAGATAACATCATTTGAGTCTGCTTCTTGACCTGCAAAGAGATATAAAAAGACCAGCAAAACCAACAGATAAAGTATTACAGGTACAACAAACCAACGCCTAGATACTGTCACTGGAAAGTGAAAGCTAAAACTAATAATAGGGGTTTCTGTATAGAAGTGAATCTGTAGCCATATGAATCCAACACCTGTAGGTGTTTGTGAGAATGTACTTGTGTATGTAAGGTTTTTCCATAAGAAAAATGCTCAATAGTGAATGTGAGGAGCCAAAGCCCCCCAGAGCACCGAGGCAGAAGGCAGGGGAATCAAATCCCCCAACACAGGGAAAGCTATCCCCACACCCACCACCTGAGGGAACATGAGAGACAAGCCCCAGGAAACCCCTCAACACCTCGTGGTCTCCACCGGTAGCCAGCTATGGCGGAGCGGATCCAGCCATGGGCCCCAGGGAACTGAGGGCCCTGACATACTCACTTGGGGCTAGGCCCCACCAAGCAGCCTCCAGGAGTGAGTCGGCGCCCGCCCGAGCACACAGCCCCGGAAACCAAGGACATAAAACGCACCAGCGGGTCAAGGCACCAGCAGGATGGGGGGATGGGCTCCACACTTAGTGTAGACCTGAGCTGTCCCAGGAGAGGGGGCAGTTCAAACCCAACCTGACAAATAGACATACAGAAAACCACGTACATAGTCACATTCCCATATTCCCACCGTAATTCCCCCACATGCAAACACTCCAATAAAAAAGGTGGGAGCAGTACACACACTTGCACTCACCACACACATCCTATATTCCCTGGTTCAGGCACCAGAACCAGGCCGGCACCCAGCCCTGGACCCGGGAGGTGAACCCTAACATCAAGATGGGGGGGACTACCACAACCCGACCTACCCGGTCCTTGCTCCGGTCCTAACTCTCCACCCTGGTCTCATACCAGACAACCCACGGGCTCATACACCCGGAGATGGGGCCAACATGAACCGAATGGGCCTACCAACCAGAGCCCACCCCACAAACCCTGAGGTTCTACCTCCCCCACACCTACCTTCCATGTCGCCCCGTATTTCAGGGGAGAGCAAAAGCTCTAGCCCCAGTCCCAGCTGATCACCCAGACTCAACGTCCACTACCAGCCAAGATCCCAGACCAGGTGGCCCGCTCCTCCTCCAGGTCATGGACTCCAGGTGGCAATCTGAGAACAGGGATGTGAAAAAGACCCCGAGCCTGCCTCCGCCTGCTCAAATGCAGTGTTGTTGCATGTTGTTCTCAAGTGCGTTTAAAAGTGGGAGGGCCAGAAAAGGGGGTGCCCAGCACAGTCCACCCCCTCCAGAAAGTAGCAGGTGCCAGGACATTCTCCACCCACCCCTATGCACCCTACACAGAGCCCTCAATTCCTCTGCCACCAGGGGTGAGGCCTACACAATAAGCCCCCCAGATGCCGTACCCCCATGCCTAAGTAATGCCCTACATATATGTGTGTTTTCAGAATATTATAAATGAAAGTGTCTAAGATGTGTAACAAAATTAGGGTCAGGGACATCACCAGACAGCGGGGCTGGGAAATCCTCCCCTGTCCCCAGTAACGCCCCCACGCCCAAGGTCCTACATGTGTGGCAGCATGATGGAGCAGGAAGAGGGAGGTGTCCGGGGATGGAGAGGAAAGGACTGGGGAGCATCATTTCCTCCCAGGAAGCCAGCTACCCCACTGACCCCAAAAAGGACCCCCGCTCTCTGAAAACCCACCCAGAGTGGGAGGCTCTGCCAGCCGCACCACCATAGTTCACGTGAACCAGAGATAAACAGCAGGGCCAGAGAGCCAACTGCAAACTAAGACCAACAACACCATCAACAACCAACCCACCCACACTCCGGACCATCCGGGGAGAAAAAAAAAAACTCTGGTTAGCCAGCCCGCCCAAACAATGCAGACCCCTGTTTTCTTGATAGAACCAGCACTGAAACCGACCCGGAACCAGGACAGAGACAAGAAGTCCTCCCAGCATCTTCCACTCACCCCCCAGCGAGGAAAGAAAAATTTATTTAAACCCACCCCAACACTAACATTCAAACAACTCCCACACCACATATGACAATAGACAGCCAGGATGGGTTCAGCCCCAACCTTTACCCCTGTCCCCTACCATCCCCGACTAGCAGAATGCACCCCCTGAAGGGGAGAGCATCTGTCATAAGTCATTGATGTCCAGGCCAGTAACACACGTGCGCCGTCAAAGAACCCACCAAGAGCATTGCCAGGCTTCCCAAGCCCCGCCCAGGCAGGTACCACAGACCCTGACACCCCCATCCACCAGACACCCCTCTCTGGGCACCCTCGAGCCCCAAGACACAGGCACCCCCTGTATCAGCCACAACGCCCTACAGGACACATCCCACAGCCCCCCACTCTCACTAAGTGATGGAGCTGATCAAAGGACCCTAGAGAGATTGACTTGATGCGGAGGCAGATGCTATCTCAAGACAAATATGAGTCAACAAAAGATCTCTATACTGATTGATACTGAGAATTTTTTTGCTTTTCTAATTCATGCCTTTGCAATACATAAGGCAGTGAAAGCCATGCAAAGTGATTTTTTTCCATAAGTGCTGTCGTCAGAGTTACCCAGCAAGCAAACTGAGGGCGAAGGTGAAATGTTACATCTCAAGCACTTTGACAAGTCCTTACATATCTGGACCCAGAACCTCCGAACAGGTTTACATAAACATAATGCATGAATATAATGGTAAGGACTTTTGCCTGTGCACTGTGAACAGATATTATATTGTGCAAAGCCCATCCTGAATAATCTTTGACCTGTAGAGTATACTCCATGTAGGATTTTGTATGTATTAGTGGTAAATTTGGGGTTCTAGTCATTTTGAAAGTTCTCAAACACTTTGCGACCAAGTGCTTTTTAAGTTGACCGATAAATCCCCTTCCCATTTCATAATAGGAAGAGATATTGAATGATCTCATTTAGACAGTGTCCTGTACAATTTAGACAGTAGTTTTGGACACATACTCTATTGTACTCTAATACATTTTATGGAATTTTAAACCACCTTTAATGAGCTTAAATTTATTTTTTGTTATAAATTTAATTTGTTGATATTCTAAGAATTTATTTTATTAATACTATATTGTATATTTAATCTATCAAACGTGATAAACTCAGTTCCTTCAAATATATGTTACAGGTACTCAATACCTTTACTCTTCCAGTATGGAAAGTTTATAATATTATTTTTTTGTAGGATGTCAGGGTTATTGCAGATGGGTGTACGGCTGCATGGGATAAATGATGACATTTTAAGAAACTCCCACCATGCTGTTAGAGAAGAGCTGAGGTTGATGCATATGCATGCCATTTCATATTTGAGGTAATAAATGGCAAATCAGAAATCTTGATATCATCACATATTTTCTATTCTGTGTCTAGCCAGGGCTCATCTAAGGGATTATGTTTTATCCATTTTGGTATGTATTGTAGCCTATTTGCTAAGAAGTAGTGATGAAAGTTAGGCAGATCTAGCCCCCCTCTTTCTTTAGTCTTCTGTAGCGCCTTTAAGTTTATACGGGAGAGGGGGGTATTGATAGGGTTATTAAAGATAACCCATTTTATCCTAGAATGAAAACCACACAACACAAGTTTTAGACATTTTCTATAGAAAAGGACAGATGAACCCAAACGGAGAACTGCACTCCCTGGAAAGTTTAGGATCGTCTGCCGCCGGGTCATCTCTGTCCTTCTGTCTTTATTATCACACATCAAAGAGGGGGTCAGGGGGGTTGGGTCAGGAAGTTTCAGGAATTTACAGCATGGGGGTTAAAAACAGTCAGGAGGTTATAAAATCAAAGAAGGAACCATTTGTTATTCCTGCCTAGGGGTAAATACAACAAAACCTTCCTGAAAGCAAATTCTTAAAACAAACCAAATACCTGTAACTTGATAGAAATAAAATGATTACATTCACATTTTCCTAACATTTCCCCCCCTTTTAATCATTTTTATTGAAAGCTTAACTTAACCTACTTCAAGTATTCTTTTCTTGCATTCTGCATTTTCAATGAGACTGTCATTTTGTTAAGCATTTAACAAGAGAAAAGTTAAACTACGGGGTGTACTTCTTCAAGAGGGATTTGTGAAAGCATTTGATATTGAAACATTACATTTCCCATAGTCTTAGCAATCATAGACTTTAGGCATGGAATTACACAAGCAGTAAAAACACAAAAAATAATAAGAACAATAATAATGGGTGTCATTATTTTCAGTAAAAGGTACCACCACGGTCCTGAAAAGATCCAGGAGAGGAAGTCCATACTTAGAGGAACAGCATCCTGGGACATTGCTCGTTGCAGATTCTTTAAGGCAGACATAGCTTCAGTAATATGAGTTTCATTTGCATCAGAAATGTACGTACAGCAGGAAATTCCAATCATTACACATACGCCACCTTGGCTAGCAGATTACATGTCCAAAACCATTCTGTTTTGCAGTACCATTAAACGCATTTCACTTAATTGTTTGTTTTGTCCTTTGTTAATGTCCATCGTCATGTTTACTAGGGTCTTCATTCTGTAGTCCATTGTCTCAATCATCAGCATAGATTTACCAACTCCAAACCACGGGAAAAGTGAAAGTCCTATTTTATTCGCTGTGCTCCAGTGCTTATGTTCAGAGGGAACGTTGGAACCCCACATGGGATCATGGGGCTGGAACACTGAGCTGGAGCTGAGTTCTCTTCTCCTCCTATCAGAGGAATGATTTTCCTTCACAGCTTGAGCTGAGATGATGATAGTGTGGTCAGAAACAAACACAGGTACAAGGGCTGTCCTCAGGAAACACGTTCCGTCTCCTGCCGGCATGCTCTTAGCATACAGGGTGGGTTGTCTGGTGGATTTGGGCATCACTGAGTATATGTAGCAGTTACTCATGTTCTTCTCTTCAGCCAACATTGTCACATACATCTGCCACAGGTTCTCTGGGTGATGGTCTGGGATATCACCCAGCCAACTCTTCATGGCAGCCATTTTTGCTAGGTTAACAGAGATGTTAATGTTACCCAGGACTCTAAAGAACAGGGATCAGTTGGTTTCTTCACCGACGTTGAGACGAGTGGCCCTAAAAAACCAAACCCCTTTGAAGTCGGACTTCCTCACTGTTCCAACCTTTAGGTACTTAACACTCTCTGTAACTTACAGTGGCTGAGGTGAATCCAAGATGGTCTCTCAGCTATCTTCACAGCTGTTGGCGTGGTCAGGAGCACTTGGAACGGTCCTTCCCACCTTGGGCTCGCCCAGTTTTTCCTCCTGATAACTTTGACGAACACCCAGTCTCCTGGTCTCACTGCTTGTGGATCCTGTGGAGACAAAGGTTCTCCTGGCAGTGAATTTGCATTGGACACTTCTTTAGACTGCAACATTTCTCTCATGTAGTCTGCTAGAGTTTTGTCTTCCTCATCAGGTGGCGTCCTTATTGTGAACAGTGGTAATTTTATATGGTCTGCCATATATTATTTCAAATGGAGTCAAACCACTGCTCGTTGGAGTTATTCTCATGTACAGTTTTACTAGGTCCAGACACTCTGGCCATGGTCTCTTTGTTTCTTCCATGCACTTTTTAAGTCTGGATTTAACTGTCCCATTTGTCCTTTTCACAAGTCGTGCACTTTGTGGACGATAAGCAAAGTGATTTTTTAAGGTTATCTGTAACTTGCTTGCCATTTGCTGAATCACCTGATTCACAAAATGAGCACCATTGTCGCTGTAGATTTTCTGTGGGATGCCAAAATTTGGAACAACAACTTTGCATATAGCTTTAGCTACTGTCAGTGCATCTGTGTGCTTTGCTGGGATTATTTCAACCCATTTTGAAAATGCATCAATCATTACCAGACAGTACTTGTAAGGGCCACTTTGTCAGTTCATTAAAATCCATATGCATCACTTCAAAAGGTTCCTTTAGTTCTGGAAACCTTCACTGTTCTGATCTAAAATTAAAATGAGGGTAATTTTTAACACAGATCGTACATGCTTTACAAAAAAATATTTTTTCGTATGAATTAAATCCTATGAAATAAATCCATATGTTGCTGTATTATAGTTATCCCTCCCTTTTTGAGACATGGCAATTGCCCATGGCTCAAAACAGCTGCTACTTGGACTAAGCTATTAGGGAGAACTGCTCTGTCACAAACTATAGAATCTTTCTAGATTCATTGTTGCTCAATTTTTTATCCACATTTGCTTTTCTGCAGTTGGCGCTGTTTCTCTAATTAACAACACTGCTAGAACAATGATTTGCTCTGTTTTTTGCTCTAGGCAAATATCAGAAAGACCAAATTGTAGTACATCTACTACATGGGGGTCTAAGAATGTGGTTGAATGAAACCAGACCACTTCAGCTGAACTTTCTACAGCCATGGTAGTTGCACAAACTGCTAGCAGACACCGGGGTAGGGCTGCTGCTACAGGTTTGAGCTTATCACCACGAGGCTGTAACAAAACACAAGTCATAAAACTAGCTTTAAAGTCGACTGTTTGGATGAATAGCTTTTGATAATTTGGTAGAGCTAAGACAGTTGCTGAGACTTGTTTCTGCACCCACTGCATTTTATCTTTGCTTACTTTGTTTCCTGTTTTAGCCAAATGATGTAGCAGCTGCAAAGAATCTGCCCTACACTGTTCGGCTGTTTTAGACGCACCTAAAAGGTCATCTACATACATTAACACTTGGCTTCCATGCTTTGGATTAAAGCTCTCCAAGCATGTTAAAATAGCCTGGATGAAAATTGTAGGACTGTCTACAAATCCCTACGGCAGGCGTGTGTACGTATATTTTTTCTCTTCCTTGAAAGTAAAATCAGACCAAAACTGAGAATCTAGACATGGTCTAATTATTCCTGCATCCAATGAAATTTTTATATCTGCCATTATACCCTCCTGTTCTTCATATTTTAGCCCGTACTGTTTTATCCACGGCCTGTACTTTAATTTAGGAACTATTTTTACTGGTTCTATTGTTGTCAATAATCCTACATCAGTTGGTCCTGTAGACCACAAAGCATCTGGAACACCTTTTAAATCATTTTCCTCGGATTCTGATAGCAAAGATTGCTGGATTATTTTGTCTCATGCTAAATCTTGAACACGAGGTTCTGCATCGAACAGAACTTTGTAAGGCTGCTTCCATAGTCCTGTACTAGGGCTGTAGAGCCAGCCTGTTTTGTGTGGACACAGCTGAAAATGAGACGGTCTTTCTGCAGCTTTTAAACGCGGGCCTGTTTCTCTCCACTGCTCTTTACTGGTCTTAAACAATGACAAAAAAGGTTCCCATGGTAAGCCATACAATTTTTTCATCTGTGTAGAAAACATAACAGTAACTGCTTCAAATGATCTCCCATCTGTGTACATATTTTGTGTAGCCACACTTGTAGTTTCCTGTTTCAGAAACTGTTTTTCAAACTTTTCATCTGGGGTTAAGCACACATTCATAGTGGTGTAGATCAGCTAACGGAGTTTCATCCTCTGGATTTGATAATGTGCTTCTAGCATTATGCATAAGTTTGCTTTTCTCTTTTATTTGGAGCAGAGACGGTAAGCATAGTGCATAAAACACAGGAGGATTTTGTTGCAACGACATTACATGTTCCACAGCTTTCATTCCATCCTGTGTTGGAAAAACTGCAATGCCTAATTTTTCCATTAAATCCCGTCCTAGCAGATTAATGGGGCAAGTTGGTGACATTACTACCGGAGCATACAACCTTTTTTCCTGTTTGAGGGTCTTTTATTTCTAATGCTTTTGACATCCATTCTTGGGATGTTTGACCGTTTGCTGACTTAACAAAAATGGGCATTTTAGATGCTTTTAGTCCAAGATTATCTTTTATACAAGTTTTGCAGGCTCCTGAATCGCATAAAAGAGTAACTGGCTGTCCATTAATTGTAAGCACTATGTACGGTTTTTCTTTTAATGCATTTAATAGCTCCCATGCTCCATACACATCTACTGCTTTAAAGGCTCTGAATACCCATTTGCTCTAGGCCCCTAGTCACAACTCACATGAAGAACCGCCCCTGCGGCCTCTTCCTTGTCCCCGCAGATGAGGTGCTTGTATCTGATTGGGACATTCCCTGGACCAAATGGTCGGGTGACCCGCAATTCCAGCACCCCCCATCTGTTTTTACTGATTTGGGCTGAAAGCCCCCTCGGTCGCTAGGACCGCCCCTGCCTCCTCGGAAACCTCCTCGACGCCCTCGAGGGGTCCGGTGGCTTGGAAAGCAAATATTTCTTCTGGGTCACACGTAGGATCTGCCCAGAAAATTTGTGTCCCCCCTCCAGACGCACCACCTCCCTTTTTAACGTTTTTTTTCGGCGTGACGCACATATTCCATAACTGTGGTTACCTTAGACGTTGCCAGCGTAACTAAGTGTTTTTTAACCCACGCGGAGATATGCGGCTGGAAACCTCCCATTAACATATTTTTTAGCTGTTGCTGATATGGTGTGTCATCTCCGTCAGCGTGCGGGATGCCACTGCGAAACCTATATTCTTTTTCAAAACGTATTTTGAACTCGTCTACGTCTTCCCCTATTTTTTGTTTTATGGACCCCAAATGTCCATAATCTGCTCTCCTGCGGAAAACTGAACGCGCGGCATCTGCTACAGCTGTCCACTGCTGTCTCTGCTCGTTCCCCATTTGTGCTTGATGATCAAATATTCCGCCTTGAGGGGTTCTGCCTGTATAATTCGCCCTTATTATTTTTTTTTCCCACTGACGACTGTAAGGCTTGTCCGAACTCATGTCCATTTAAACCATATGAGTTATAAATTCCCCCCTTGGATCCATAATTCTGGATCTTCCTGCGGAGAAATTATACCTTCTTCAGTCTTTCTAGCTTCCTCTAACGACCAGGGACGGAAAACTGGGATTGTTTAAGGCTGCTGAGTTCCTATATTAGGATTTGCGACCTGCACCATAGGATACAATCCTTTGGACGGTCTGTAGATAACGGATGATCTGATTTACTCAGTCCATCCAGGTCTGCATACAGATCTGAAATATCCCTGGGGGGGTTTAATGGATTATACGGTGGTGGTCTGCCTTCGTCAGTTGCTACCATAGTTTGCGTGACTGAATTATTGTTCTGGCGGGTTCTTTAAAGCCTAATATTGTGAGACCAAACAGGAGCTGAAGGACGGCTGACCAATGGACCAGCGCTGCAGTCGCTGTCCCATTGGCAACCCCACCCCCTCCTGCTGGTTGAGGCTGTCTCCCTCTGTTTCATTATCTTTTGGACGGACGAACATAACATTAATTCTATTTATTCTATTTTTCGTAATAACCTCCTCTCTACCTCGCGCCTGTATTAACCAACACCGCGCTATTTCGAGCTCTTATATATATATGTATATACTTACACACATAGACATACACAGACATACACACACATACCCTAGCGCTTATTTTAGCCGGCACACAACATTTTCCCATTGATTTACCTTCAGCACACCATCTATTTTATACTTTCCCTTCCACTTCTCCAAGTATTTTTAATATTAAGAAATATATATCTAATAATATTTATTGTAATAACATTTAAAATTTACTTGGATACACAAACTTTTCATCCCCTCTGGAATTTCCCCTTCTACTTTGTCCAGAACCCATCCTAATTACTTTTGCGTTTTGTTTACTTCCAGGACCTTAATCCTGTTTTTTTTTCTTTTAAGGTACTGTTCAGGACTTTAACCTGAGTTTTTTTAGCTACCTTTAATTTTACGACGGACTGAAAACCGGTCGTATTGCTTCGAGGGACTCAAACCTCTCGATTTAACTTTTCGGGGATTTTTTTTTTTTTTTTTTAATCACCCGTTACAAGGGATTAAATCCTCTTGCACACCTGTTCGGGGAACTTTTAATCACCCGAAACCCTGAACGACGGACTTTAAGCGGTCGTTTAAAACTTACTTGCTGTGGTGTGTTTTTCTCCCGGTCGGATCCCGTCAATCCCTCGTTGGCGAAAGGAGTTAACCTATGACGCTGGCCCAGCGAGGAAGTTACCTCCCGGGACTTTAGACAGGTCCTTGACTCAGACCACCGGTGGATTTCAGCGTGTCCGCTCCTCCCGTCAACGAGCCGATATTTTGGGATCCGCGTCACGGCACCAGGCTGATAGGGTTATTAAAGATAACCCATTTTATCCTAGAATGAAAACCACACAACACAAGTTTTAGACATTTTCTATAGAAAAGGACAGATGAACCCAAACGGAGAACTGCACTCCCTGGAAAGTTTAGGATCGTCTGCCGCCGGGTCATCTCTGTCCTTCTGTCTTTATTATCACACATCAAAGAGGGGGTCAGGGGGGTTGGGTCAGGAAGTTTCAGGAATTTACAGCATGGGGGTTAAAAACAGTCAGGAGGTTATAAAAGCAAAGAAGGAACCATTTGTTATTCCTGCCTAGGGGTAAATACAACAAAACCTTCCTGAAAGCAAATTCTTAAAACAAACCAAATACCTGTAACTTGATAGAAATAAAATGATTACATTCACATTTTCCTAACAGGTATCTTCCCAAAGAAATTTAGAGATGGAATCTAGAGATTTAAACCAGTCAAATGATTTATTTATTTATTGGAGATCATTGAGAATAAGTAAACTATTCTAGGTAAAACCATCATTTTAATTGAAGAAACCTTTCCCATAAGTGAAATTGGTAGCGATTCCCATCTGTCAAGATCTTCTTCTATCTTCTTTAAAAGAGGGATGTGGCTCAGTTTTGTTAAGTCCACCAATTTATATCACACAATAATACCCAAATATTTAATACTGCCTTACTATAGTTGTAAATCTAGGGGATTCTGTAAAGAGCAGTTAATTAACAGTACTGTATATTTTGACCAATGTATAGAGTAATCTGAGACTTTTGAGAAAGATTCTAGTAATCTAATTACTTGAGAGAGAGGTGTTTGAATGCTGGAGATAGAGTAATACATCATCTGCTTAAAGACAAATTTTATGCTCTATTTTAATGCATTTTACATGTTTAACAACATTAGTTTTTCTAATTGTTGCTGCTAGTGATTCAATAAAATTACAAATAGTGGGCATCCTTGCCTGGTGCCCCTCTGAAGACAAAAGCTAGAAGACACATGCTGCTGGGAAATTGTATAAAATTTTAATTAATAAAAAAGGTCCAAAACCAAATTTATGTAGAGTAACAAATACAATTTTCCAATTTATTATATCAAAAAGTAATCTGTGTGCATTTGTGGATGACTGCCTTCCTTTAATGAAACCAGTTTGATCAGGGTGACGGAAAAGCTGCAAGAATACCAGAGGAAATCCGTCAACTAACATTTGGGGTGGGGGGGGGGGGTAACATACTAGCAGAACGTGGTGTACTAAAGTTGGACTTGTTAGATGAGCATTATAAAGAACTTTGACTCAGGTTTTCTCCAAAAATCTACAGTAAAATTAGGAAATATTTATTCTAGTTATAGTATAAGTGAGCCATTAACATAATATGAAAAGAGTTTGTTCTCTCCTCTCAGGATTCTGTAGAAATTACTCAGAATGAGACAAATTGATGTTGGATAAGAGAAAACATAAGCTTATGTTTTCTCCAAAAATCTACAGTAAAAATATGAAATAGTTATTCTAAATATAGTATAACTGACCCTTTAACATAATATGAAGAAAGTTTTTTGTCACCTTTTAGGATTTTGGAGAAATACATTACTGAAATTGAGACCAATGCATGTGTTGGATTAGCATAATAACAAACTTTGTCTTGGGTTTTCCCCAAAAATATACAGTAAAATTATGAAATATTTATTCTAGTTATAGTATAAGTAACCCTGTATCATAAGAAGAGAGTTTCGCATCACCTCCAAAATCTATAGTAAAATTATGAAATATTGTAGTTATAGTGATACTTTAACATACTGTAAAATGAACAGAGTTTGTTGTCACCTTTTAGGATTTCTGAAAATGACACAAATTAATATGTTGGATAACCATAATACCGAACCTTGAAATGTTTTTTTTCCAAAAATCTACAGTAAAATTAGGAAATATTTATTCTAGTTATAGTGTAAGTGACACTTTAAACATAATATGAAGAGAGTTTGTTGTCACCTTTTAGGATCTTGGAGAAATATTCCTAAAAATCACCCTAAGTTTATCTCCTATAAGCATCATGAGAAAAAATAAGCAGTAAAATTATGAAATATTTATTCTGGGTATAGTGTGTGTCTGAAAGTAATAGTTTTTCATAAATACACATTTTCTGAGGGTTGTGCTTTTCCTCTTAATTTCTGTATTTTTCGCCTGCAAAGCCACCCCTTCTGCTTTATTACCGTAATGTACCATGTATGTGCAAAGCTAATCTTTACAACAGAGCAATATTTGATCCCTGAGAGCGCATTTCCTTCTAATTCTCTCCTACAAGGTCTTCCAGCAGTGCCAAAGCATCCACTGCACAGCTTTACGCATGAGTGTGTTTGACCATTTATAGCAATTAAAGTAATTGCTATAAATGTGACATGTTCCACCTTGTAACGATCAGGGTGGAACATGTCACCCGGGTGATCATCAGAGAGAGGAATGTGATGGTTGAAAACCCTGATGTATGTATGTGTCACCAGCACAAGCATGAATAACACAGGGGTTTTAAATGCTTATGATCAGGTCGATCTATGATTAAAGACTGATATGGAGTGATATTGAATTTCTGAGAGGAGTCATCATGCAGTTTGGTTGTAATTCACCACTTCACCATCTGTGTCACCGATTTCCCGTCTCCAAAATGAGCCTATGCATGGGTTAGAGTTGTTGTGAGGACAGCACATTTTCCCGGCAAGTTTTTTTTATATATGCAAACTTTTGCATGGAAAGTGATTTATGCAAGTTTTAGATCCCCTTTTTGAGCATACGCAAGCTTTATAAATGAGCCCCCTGGTAGGCCTGCCTCAATCGTCTCCTCCCATTACCAGCCATTCTTGCCTGCCTGTTATCCATATATCCATCCATCCATCCATCTATTGTCTTCTGCTTATCCGGGGTCGGGTCGCGGGGGTAGCAGCTTCAGTAGGGAGACCCAGATGTCCTTCTCCCCAGCCACTTGGGCCAGCTCCTCCGGGGGAATCCCAAGGCATTCCCAGGCCAGCCAGACATAGTCCCTCCAGCGTGAGCCTTTTGGCTCAGCTGTCTCTTCACCACAACGGATCGGTACAGCGCCCGCTCCACAGCAGATGTCGCCCCAATCCGCCTGTCGATCTCCCGCTCCATCTTCCCCTCATTCGTGAACAAGACCCCAAGATACTTGAACTCCTCCACTAGGGGCAGCACATCCTCCCCAACCCGGAGGAGGCACTCTACCCTTTTCCGGTTCAAGACCATGGTCTCGGATTTGGAGGCACTGATTCTCATCCCGACCGCTTTGCTGTGAACCACTCTAGTGAGAGCTGTAGATCACGCCCTGATGAAGCCAATAGGACCACATCATCCGCGAATAGCAGAGACGCAATCCTAAGGCCACCAAAACGGATTCCCTCAACACCTTGGCTGCGTCTAGAAATTCTGTCGATAAAAGTTATGAACAAAATCGGTGACAAAGGGCAACCTTGGCGGAGTCCAACTCTCACCGGAAACGAGTCTGACTTACTGCCGGCAATGCGGACCAGACTCTGACACCGGTCATACAGAAACCTGACAGCCCTTATTAAAGGGCCAGGTACTCCATACTCCCGGAGTACCCCCCACAGGATCCCTCGAGGGACACGGTCGAATGCCTTCTCCAAATTCACAAAGCACATGTACAGTAGACTGGTTGGGCAAACTCCCATGCCCCCTCCAGGATCCTGCTGAGGGTGTAGAGCTGATCCAGTGTTCCACGGCCAGGACCACACTGCTCTTCCTGAATCCGAGATTCGACTATCTGACGGACCCTCCTTTCCAGAACCCCGGAATAGACCTTACCAGGGAGGCTTAAGAGTGTGATTCTTCTATAATTGGAACACACCCTCCGGTCCCCCTTTTTAAATAGGGGGACCACCACCCCAGTCTGCCAATCCAGGGGAACTGCCCCCGATGTCCACACAACGCTGCAGAGCCGCGTTAACCAACACAGCCCCACAACATCCAGAGCCTTAAGGTACTCAGGGCGAATCTCATCCACCCCCGGGGCCTTGCCACAGAGAAGCTTTTTAACAACCTTGGCAACCTCAGCACCAGAGATGGGAGAACCCAACCCAGAGTCCTCAGGTTCTGCTTCCGCAATGGAAGACGTGTTGGTGGGATTAAGGAGGTCTTCGAAGTATTCCGCCCACCGACGCACGACGTCCCAAGTCGAGGTCTACAACACACCACCCCCACTATAAACAGTGTTGGTACTGCACTGCTTCCACCTCCTGAGATGCCGGATAGTGGACCAGAATCGCTTTGAAGCCGTACAGAAGTCTTTCTCCATGGCCTCTCCGAAACATTTCCACGCCCGAGTTTTTTCCTCAGCGACCAGCCGAGCCGCCTGCCGCTTTGACTGCCGGTACACATCAGCTGCTTCCGGAGTCCCACAGGCCAATAAAGCCCAATAGGACTCCTCCTACAGCTTGAGGGCTTCCCTCACCGCCGGTGTCCACCGACAACCTTGTGGCCACAGCTCCGACTAGCCGCCTCAACAATAGAGGTGCGGAACATGGTTTTTCAGACTCAATGTCCCCCGCCTCACTCGGGACGTGTTCAAAGCTCTCCCGGATGTGGGAGTTAAAGCTCCGTCTCACGGGGGACTCTGCCAGACGTTCCTAGCAGACCCTCACAATATGTTTGAGAGAGCTCGGCCCCTCTCTTCACCCGAGTGTCCAAGACATGCGGCCGCAGGTCAGATGAAACAACAACAAAGTCGATCATTGAACTACGGCCTGGGTGTCCTGGTGCCAAGAGCACATATGGACAACCTTATGCTTGAACATGGTGTTTGTGATGGACAATCCATGACGAGCACAGAAGTCCAACAACAGAACACCACTCGAGTTCAGATCAGGTTGGCCATTCCTGCCAACCATGCCCCTCCAGGTCCCACTGTCATTGCCCATATGAGCTTTGAAGTCCCCCAGTAAAACGAGGGAGTCCCCAGGAGGGGCACTCTCCAGTACCCCTTCCAAGGACTCCAAAAGGTGTGGGTGATCCGAACTGCTGTTTGGCGTATAAGCACAAACAACAGTCAGAACCCGTCCCCCCACATGTATGTGGAGGGAGGCCACCCTCTCGTTCACCGGGGTGAACCCCAACGTGCAGGCATCAAGATGAGGGGCAACAAGTATGCCCACTCCAGCTCAGCGCCTCTGACCAGGGGCAACTCCAGAGTGGAAGAATGTCCAACCCCTCTCAAGGAGACTGGTTCCAGAGCCAGAGCCATGCGTCGAGGTGAGTCCGACTATCTCTAATCGGAACCTCTCAACCTCGCGCACTAGCTCAGGCTCCTTCCCCACCAGAGAGGTGACATTCCACGTCCCAAGAGCCAGCTTCTGCAGCCGAGGATCGGAACGCCAAGGTCCCCGCCCTCGACTGCCACCCATTTCGCATTGCACCCGAACCCTTTGGCCCCTCCCATAGGTGGTGAGCCTATTGGAAGGGGGACCCATGATTCCTCTTCGGACTGAGCCCGGCCGGGCTCCATGGGTAAAAGCCCGGCCACCATGCACTTGCCAACGTGCCCCACCTCCATGCCTGGCTCCAGAGTGGGGCCCCGGTGACCCGCGTCCGGGCGAGAGAACACGACGTCCCTTTATGTAATTCATCACAAGGGGCTTTTCGGGCTGCTCTTTGTCTGGTCCCTCACCTAGGACCTGTCTGCCTTGGGTGACCCTACTAGGGCATAAAGCCCCTGACAGCATAGCTCCTAGGGTCATTGGGACACTCAAACCCCTCCACAACGGTAAGGTGGCAGACCAGGGAGGGGGTTATCCATATTATCTTTAATAAATATTTAAAAAGGGGTGACAGTGGCAAAGGAGCTAGGAAGGTCATCCTGTAACTGGAGTGTTGCCGGTTCAATCTCCCACTCCAACCGTCTCAATTGTTGTGGCCTTGAGCCTTGGGCAAGGCATTTTACCTTCCTGCTGGAGGTGGTCAGAGGGCCAAGTGGCACCCTCGCCTCTGTCAGTCTGCCCCAGGGCACCTGTGTCTACTAACATAGCCCACCACTGTGTGAATGATTGTAGTGTAAAGCGCTTTGGGGTCATTGAACTAGTTAAAGGCCTATACAAGTACTTACCTTTTACCATGTTAATTTGAACTTTCTCTAGCAAGTATAAGAATGTTTTGGATTTAATAATAACTCAATCTGAAAAACTCACACAGAAAGAAAAGGCAATTAGAAGAATTTTGTTGATACAATATTTTAAGAGTTTGGCGCTCAGACCTCGGCAGGAAACATTCATGCTGAAATATACTTCAATATGCATAAGCAGGCGTATGAGAATAGGGATGTTTCCCCCAGGACTGAAACTGGTGGTGGAGTGGAGATAAACAAAGTTTGTTCAGTCCATATGATGATCTGTTTGAGCTAAATGTCCAACTTGATAAACACAGGTTTGCATGAACTGTCCATGATGAGCAAGCATGAAGCGACAGTGGAGAGGAAAAACTCCCCTTTGGGAAGAAACCTCTGGCAGAACCAGGCTCAACATGGCGGTCTTCTGCCAGACCGTTTCAAGGAGTGACTGGGAAATCCGTAAAAGTCCGGGAGGAATTACACTCTGATAGGGACGAGGTTGAAGGAGGACCGTAGGAAAGCCAGGCGGAGCTAGCTACGATGGTGGAGAAGGGGATGGAGGTGGGTTGAATCTGGTCATCAGTCCAAACCAGACACGGCACAGCCACCGCTTGCTCGCTGAGCAGAAGGCTGAGACAAGGAGGTGGAGTTCTTTTAAGATGAACCCAGGATGCTGATTGGCTTCGAGGAGGAGCAGTTCAAAACTGATTGGCCACCACCAGTATTCGCAGTTAGATTACCTTGAAGATGAGCATTAGGCGGCTAAGATGAATGAAGGTCAGAGCAGATATGTGAGGCATGCTGATAGCCATCGCCCAGCGATTGGGCTCCACAAGCGTCTGCTGTTGCGCAGCTCACACCCTGAATGAATGCTGAAATAACTCTAGATGAAAGCCACAAGATTAACGGTTTCTTGTACAATTTCACGAATCTGCGAACCAACTGTTTTTAGAATCCCCAAAACTTACGGATGCACATCCGTAAAATTAAACATATCTACAGACAAAAGACATCATTATAGAAAGTATATTTCAAATCACAAGCCAGACCAGAAGGAAAGTTCAGAACGGCAACTCTTACCAGAGTATCCTGTTCAAGGAGGGAAGGGAACGGAATTAGTGAGCTCAAGCTGCCTGGCAATAAAAACGTGACTCTTGAAATGATGCACCTGGGAGATTGAGGTGACCGAGCGAGGAGAGCAGCTGACGCTCAGAAATAACTGATATGAGAATGAAACTGATATCTCGAGAATTCAAGAGCTCGTCTGCAGGCAAAAGCCATCATGGAACTAGGTTGAGATCAATACGTAGAACTCAATCGCAGGCTGACAGGTTTAGTTTGAGAAAAACAACTGGGAATAGTGAAAAGAATATCTATAAGAAGAAAACCAGAAAGTGAAGGATGATTAAACACGGGTAACACTTCTTAAGACATAATCGATAATGTTTGCTTAGCTCATAAATGCGTAGAATGCCAAACGCATACCAAATGCTGTTATATCGATTAGCTTATTTAGCTTATTCCATGTTGTTTGGATGAATTTAATAATTAAATTCAGATTCTGCACTGCATCCTGCTAACTGATGATCTCATTGCTTAGTAGCTTAGTTAGCCTCACGCCTGCAGAGAGGATCCGTAATTGAAAATAGTATCAACATGACAACAGCACCTTCAGTGATGCTCTCCGGATATTCATTTTGAATGAATTCTTGAACCTAAAAGAAGAAATAGACAATCCCTAAATACATGAGCAAAGTTGCTGTTAAAGATCGCCCAATACTCGAACCATCCCCCACAGCCATCCCGACGTCGGGTCTCAGCTGACATTCAGACCATACCTACAAACAAAACCTTAAATAACTTTAACATGTATAATTTCACAACACCTGAAGTAATTGATTGGCAAAACATTGAAATGACAAGAGTGACAGAAGTGGCCTGGTCAGCATGAATGAGAAGTCTGAATCCAATACAGACCAGTCCAAGCGGATGCCAAATTGCACCAGAGTTGCAGCGTATTTAATAACAATTGGTATCAATTACTGAATTTAAAATGCACTTCATACTCCAACCAGGAGGTGGCAGCAATGCCACCACAAGCCCGCTGACTACCGGCAACACCAGAAGAAGAAGAAAACGAAAACAGTAAAATGAAATACGTTCGCCTGAATAGAGGACGAACATGGGTGAATACATATTACCTGAGCTGGCTCCGAACGCATTAGCGAGTGAATGAGAGAGTAGATCCGGCTGAAAAGTTGCGGCCGGGACGAGCGGCAAGGTGGCGCCGCAAAGCCGAACAAAATCAGAGAAGGTCCCGGGTGAGACGGCGGATCCGCGAACCAAGAGCCAGCCCCACGGGATCAGCTTGAGAAAGACCCCGGCGCGATATGAAGCGAAGCTGACCGGAACTGAGGCAGAGTTGGGACGCGTCTGCGTCGCTTGCGAGGAAGCGGGGGGTTTACGAGTTCATTGCGCCAGGAATCGGAGCTGACGAAAACAGAGGTCGGAGAGAAAGATGTGCGGCTAGACGGTATTCCTATGGCAGGAGGATTTGAGGATAAGTTATTATCTCTTGAATCCAGTCATCAGAGTCCAAACCAGACATGGCGCGGCCACCGCTTGCTCGCTGAGGAGAAGGCCGAGACAAGGATGTGGAGTTCTTTTAAGATGAACCCAGGATGCTGATTGGCTTCGAGGAGGAGCAGTTCAAAACTGATTGGCTTGCGTCGGAGGGGGATGAGTCTCTGATTGATGGAGGTAGGCACTAGAGTTTCTTCAGTCTGAATTTTCGCTTTAGCTCCATATCTATATATCTGATTAAAACACTGTATCAAAAACCTTCGGCCAGAATAAAAGTTAATGGAAATCTGATCAACAAAATATTTCAACAAAGATCGAGTACACAGGGATGTAGGATTCTCTTTGCGGTCTAGAACCTCCAGCCGAAGCTATCTGACAAAATGCAGAAATTAAAGGTGTTACAATCAAGGATGAAGAACATACAGTTACAATTTGCTCCTGATACTCTGCCCTTACTTGAGCAACCGGACACAGTGTCCCAATCTGAAACTATTAGATCTCTGTGGCCCACTTCTCAGGATATAAAATCAATGTTTATAAACAGATTCAACAGTCAACTTTAAACTTTCATGAGCGATTCAAGAAAGACAGATCAAATTAGGACTGCAAAGTAATTAAATATTTGGGTGTATCTAAAAACCTTCCTGAACCTTTCTGTAGTGCAAATTACCAAAAAAAAAAAAAAAAAACAAGATTAAGACAGACATATTAAGATGGTCTACCCTACTTTCAGATTTTAATTCAAGAACTGATTGTCAAAATGAATTTTCTTAATAGCTTTTTGTACATGTTCCAATCCCTGCTAATAAATATACCTCAAGGCCAATTCCTTAGGACATAACTATTTCTGTGTGTATGTGTGGATGGGGGGGGGGAGCATGGATGTTATGAAAAGAATGGTATATTTCTATGCTGCCCAGCTGCAGCCTATGTTGCAACCAATATACTGTTAGTGCAACTCAGAATTTAAATCAAAATGGAAAGATATAGAAAATTATGTAAATCAAATCTGAAATCTGATTGGTGACATGAACCCGATTATAATACACACATTATATTTGTGGTTTTAAGTATTGAAAGACCCAGAATGATGTAAAAATATTAACATTTACTACAGTAAATTCTAGTACATTCCAGCAAAATATGATTTAAAATACATACAATGGACAGAAAAATGAATGACTGCATGACATATTCTAGAAAACAAAGGGGAGCTGGTGAGTTTTGAAACTCTCAGAAGCAGATACGAATTACATTCACATGAAATCTTTAGATATTTTCAAATAAGAGACCTTTAGAAAAAACAGATTATTTGGCCTTCTCTGGGGAGAATGGAGTCATCCAAATTATAGTTAAAGCATATCATGTCATGAATCAGATGGACCCAGTATTCAACCAGACAAGCAGTGTGAGTGAAAAAACAGGTTTATTGGAGGCGATCTTGACAATACAGGGGCAGGTAGAACTCAGTGGTCAGAATGACAGTCCAAAAACGGTACACAAAATGGCAGTTCAAAACAGGCAGAAATACAGACAGGGATCAGCCAAGGTAGTCAGATAATCCAAAGACAGAATCAGGTCGGCAAAATGAGTAAGCAGTCAGACAGGGCAGGAAAAACAGGTTCAGGATTCAGGCTGGCTCAGAAGTCAAAAAGGGCAATTGGGTTATAATAATAATTGAACTTTATTGATCTCACAATGGAGAAATTCACTTCTGCATCTTAACCCATCCCCTTGGGGAGCAGTGGGCTGCCACTGTGTGGCGCCTGGGGAGCAATTGGGGGTTAAGGGTCTTGCTCAGGGACCCAGAATGGCAGCTTATGGGAGTTGAACTCAGAACCTCTGGGACCACTCCCAGAGGTTCTCCCAACAGACAATAGGCATGCTGGACAAAACTCACCAAAGGCTTGGTAATGGTCTGGCAGAGAACGGAGGAGTGAAGCAGGTATAAATAGGGGAGTGAGCAGGTGAATGGAGTATAGACTAATTACAGAAAACAGGTGGATCTAATCAAAGGAAGGAAAGCAACTGATAGATGAATAGCTCTGACTGGCTGGTGACTACTGACAGGGGAGTGACACAAACTGATTGGGTGAAGACAGATAAGTGGGCTGGCAGGTAATCAGAACTGAACTAAAAGCTTGCAGAACCCTGACTGATAACATAAAACAAAGTACAAAATCAAACCACAACAAAACTGAAACTATTCCATAAACCAAAACTAAGACAGAACCTAAATAGAAAACGTGAATCATGACAGACCCTCCCTCAAGGGCGGATTCCAGACACCCTTAAAAAATTCCGGAAACAAAAACAGAAAACAACCCAGACCGGGCGGGTGGAGGGAGGTACTGGACGGAGGGCCAGAATCAGAAAATGAAAGCAGTCAAAATAAAAGTCCAAACAAAAACAACCCAAACCAGGCGGATGGAGGGCGGTACTGGACGGAGGGCCACAGTCCAAACAATTTTTTTTTTATACAATTCAAACAAGAGTACAAACAAAAAAACAACCCTCAAAGGGCGAATGCAGTGTATGTGGGCATCCCAGGGACAGACCCCAATAAGTCTGGATGTCCGGAGGGCGTCCCGGAAGATGGTTCCGATGTGTCAGGATGTCCGGAGGGCGACCTGGAGGACGGCCCCGGCGTGTCAGGTTGTCCGGTGGGCGGCGACGGAGCAGAGCCCTTTGAGGCCGGCTGATAGGGCTATCTCTAATAAACCCAATAATATTCTTCAAAGAAGGAAAACCAAACACAAACACAAGTTTAGACTGTTCTGCAGAAGAGGACAGAGAAAAACCCAGACGGAGAACTTTTATTCCCTAACAGTCTGGGATCATCTGCGCCGGGCTACCTCTGTCTTTCTGCCTTTATTGTCGGACATCAAAGAAGGGTCAGGAGGATTCAGGAGTTTAGAACATGGGGGTTGAAAAAACAAAGAAGGGAGCAAGTTTTATTGCGGGTGGTGATCAGTCACCTGCTTCATGCACAGCTGGATAAGGGAGACATTCCTCATCTGGGAAAACCATTTGTTCTCCCTGTCTCAGGTTAAAAAGAACAAAACCTTCCTGAAAGCAAACTCTTAAAACAAACCAAATGCCTGTAACTTGATAAAAATAAGATTATTACATTCACATTTCTCTAACACCGGTGACTAAGCAGGACCTTTCGAGGGCGGAGTCGACGATGCAAGGCCCTTCGAGGGCGGAGTCGACGAGGCAAGCCCCCTGGCGGGCGGAGTCGATGAGGCAGGTGTTCCCTAATGCTGAACAAGAAACTAGCCGGGAGTTTAGTAACAGGGGGTGCCCGACTACTAGCCTCACAAGGTGCTGGACTACAGAGTTCAGGCGGCGCCGGGCTACAGAGTTCAGGAGGCGCCGAGCTACAGAGTTCAGAGGATGCCAAACTACAGGCTTCAGAGGACCCCAAACTACAGGTTTCAGAGGGCGCCGGGCTACAGGCTTCAGAGGATGCCAAACTACAGGCTTCAGAGGACGCCAATCTACAGGCTTCAGAGGGCGCCGGGCTACAGGCTTCAGAGGGCACCGGGCTACAGGCTTCAGAGGGCGCCGGGCTACAGGTTACAGACGGGACCTGGCTACAGGCTTCAGTCGGGACCTGGCTACAGGCTTCAGACAGGACCTGGCTACAGGCTTCAGACAGGACCTGGCTACAGGCTTCAGATGGGACCTGGCTACAGCACGAGCCCCTCCAGCACCTCCGACAAAGACAGCCTGTTCAGCCACTTGGAAACAGGCTGTCTAGCCGAAGGTGAGGGGGCAAGAGCTTCAGAAGAGGCACAGAGATCTCTAAGTCTCCATGGGGCCCTGGATGCTTGTCATCTCACCGAGTCCCCCGAAGCCTGTCGTCTCGCCGAGGCCCCCGACGCCTGTCGTCTCGCCGAGGCCCCTGATGCCCAGGGTCCCGACGAGACCCAGGGTTGCTGCCTGGAAGAGGGCTCGTCTGAACCCCCTCCTCATGGACCGGCAGCAGACCCTCCTGAGTCCCCATGTCGCAGACCGGCGGCAGACCCTCCTGGGTCCCCACGTCGCAGACCGGCGGCAGACCCTCCTGGGTCCCCACGTCACAGGCCGGCGGAAGAACCACCTGGGTCCCCACCTCGCAGGCCGGCGGAAGACCCTCCTGGGTCCCCCCGTTGCAGACCGGTGGCAGACCCTCCTGGGTGCCCATGTCGCAGACCAGTTGCACACCCTCCTCGCAGGACTCTGGAGGTGGAACCACCATGGTCCCCACCTCCCGGACCACCAGAGAGACAGGCTGTGTCGCAACCTGCTTAGCACCTGCGGAGACAGACGGACTGGCGAACGTTGCACCCACGCTGACAGGCGAAGAACCGTCAACCAGAACCTCGGCAACATGAACGGATTCTGAGGTGTCATCCAGACACTCAGTGACAGAAACAGCACCTGAGGTAGCGGCCGGAACCCCAGAAACAGGAACATGATCCAATTCCGTGGATCTCTGAACAGCGGGTGATAAAGGACGATTGTAAAAAAATCTAAGAGCAGTCCTGTACTTCTCCTCTAAATCCTTTAATTCTTCTTCCAAAGCAGGCAAATAGTTCTGAATTAAAGTCTCTCTTAGATCTTTAATGATGCGAGCAAAGGATCTTAACTCCTCCTCCCTCATAGAAAAAAAATCATCCTTCGGAACAGAGTGAGGAGAGGTGGAGGACTCAGCTGGGGCAGGAGCTGTGATCATCTCTGCTGCACAGGAAGGCGGAAACAGGATTGTGGCTGTTGTGCAATTATACATTGTTTAAAGTTATTTAATGTTTATTAAATAACTCTCTGTCTGTTAAGTATTGTCTGGTGATGATCAGACAATACCATAATAACATGGCAGAAGCGGCATGGCAGAAGCGGAGCAGGTCTCAGGCAACACAACCGAGTCAGGAAGAGATGGAAGCTGATTGGACACGCCGGCCTGATTTAATGGTGAGAAAGAACACTTTTTGACAGGTGTGCGGCGGCGTTTACGGGGCTTAGGAGAGCACAGCAGACCTGCATATGTACCCGGAGGGGTGTCGGAGCCAACACGCGCTGACGGACACGCGTGTTTGTCAGCGTGGGAGAAAAAGATTGGGCCGAAGATCTGCAATAACATCCGCCTCGACCTCTACAAACAATCTCGGATCAGGATAAAACCCATGAGTGGATCCAACACCAGAATCCCTGGGTGAGTGCTTCTCCCTTTTCTGAGCGGAGGGAGATGTCCGTGCGTCAAGCACAATGAGTCTTCCTGAGCGAATGGTCCGAGCAGGAAGCGGGGACATGTTGCTGCTTGGGCTTGCAGTCTGCTTGTCTGGCGATAGGTCTATAATATGGCCAGACCATTCTGTCATGAATTGGAGACAGATGGACCCAGTATTCAACCAGACAAGCAGGGTGAGTGAAAAAACAGGTTTAATGGAGGCGATCTTGACAATACAGGGGCAGGCAAAACTCATTGGTAAGAATGACAGTCCAAAAACGGTACACAAAATGGCAGTCCAAAACAGGCAGGAATACAGACAGGGATCAGGCAAGCTCAGATAATCCAAAGGCAGAATCAGGTCGGCAAAACGAGTAAGCAGTCAGACAGGGCAGGAAAAACAGATTCAGGATTCAGCCTGGCTCAGAAGTCAAAAAGGCAATTGGGTTAAATCAACAGACAATAGGGATGCTGGACAAAACTCACCAAAGGCTTGTTAATGGCAGAGAACGGAGGAGTGAAGCAGGTATAAATAGGGGAGTGAGCTGGTGAATGGAGTAGAAACTAATTACAGAAAACAGGTGGATCTAATCAAAGGAAGGAAAGTGACTTATAGATGAATAGCTCTGACTGGCTGGTGACTACTGACAGGGGAGTGACACAAACTGATTGGGTGAAGACAGATAAGTGGGCTGGCAGGTAAACAGAACTGAACTAAAAGCTTGCAGAACCCTGACTGATAACATAAAACAAAGTACAAAATCAAACCACAACAAAACTCAAACTATTCCATAAACCAAAACTAAGACAGAAGAGGGTTTGCATGGAAGAACTGATTAATTTCTTTATCATACCAAAAATGAAAAGTAAACAGTTGCAAAGTAGACAGAAATCTTTGCAAGATTGTGTTTTTTTATGTAGACCATTCTAACATCTTTTGGAAATGTAAAAAAATTATATTCTGAAAAATGATATGTAATGAGCTGCAGCAAATATTAGGCTGCAGAATACCAAGGACTTGCCTAGTGCTGTATCTGCGTGGTTTATCAGAAGGGACTGTGACCACTCAAGATTAATATCTGATCAAAATTCTGCTGGTCACAGCGAAGAAGGCCATCACAAGGAATTGGGGAGGGCAATCCATTCCAGGGAAAGCCCAATGAACGACAGTTGTGGAAGACATCTTTTAAATGGAAAAACTAACACACATATTGATGAAGAAAAAGAAGGAAAAATAGACCCTCCACGAGATTTGAAATGAAGAATGAGGACAGGAATAATAATCATAGGTTGAACCAATCTACAAGATTGCAATAATATTATGCTTTCCATAGGCAGATCTTTGTTTAATATACATATCTGCTGTTTGAAAAAAAGGGATTATTCAATAGAAGAATAGGAAGATAAATATATTTGATACATCTGTCTGGGGCTCTGTCCTGAAAAGTGACAGCTAAACACAGAATTAACAGCCATGAAAAAGATAAACAGTGTAGACTTCATGGCTTCATGTTCATGACATCAATACTTTCATCAATGGCTTTGATTAACCAAACCACTGAAGATATGAACCAAGAGTTAAATACAGTATGTTATGTCTCCAGCTCAATGAATATTATTATAACAGTTAATAATACAAAACACCAACCACAGACAATTTGTCAAACTGACAGTCTGTGCTGACTGGTTCTGAGTAAATGTTTAGCTCATTATAGCCAATTGATATGCATGCTTTTTCTTACATCATGGGAACTTAATCTGAAGTTATATGTTAACAGGATGTTTAGATGTGATATATAAAACATTTCACTTATAAAATTGTGTTAGTTTCAGGAAATATTTTGTGATTTAGAACAGAATGATGGTCTTATAAATTTGGAAATCTGTGCATCTCCAGGCCATGTCCATCTCTGAGACCTGGTATGTGATTAAGGACCATGGCACCAACTACTGCAACCTCTACAATCTTATAGAAGGTAAGATTTAGTAACAAATGGGGATAAGACCGAAACACTATTCTTTGTAATAATTTACAACATCCAATAAATTATTTATGTGTCAGTCTAATGTTGCCTAACAGCAATTTTTCAAGCAATGGCGTCCATGACAAAACTTATTTAACACACAAGACAGTTAGAAAGTGTTTCCTGCAGTACAGTGGCTCAGCTGAAAGGTTTAAAACTCTAAGTTAACTTTATCGTCACTATGTGTTACCTTTGAGGTAATTTTACCATGGTAAGTTTATTTTCATATGTCTATTTTAAAAAGACACCCTCTGGGCATGACACTGAGCATGTGCACTCAACTTTGGTTGACCATGGCAAAGCTTGTCCTGGGTGGAATCTGTCCTGTTAAACCGCTGTATGGTCCTGGCTTCTTATAGCCTCAGCCATCTCTATATAGAGCAACAAATATTTTTTTTCATATCATCAGAGTTCTTTGCTATGAGGTGCCATGTTGAACTTGCAATAACAAGTATGAACGGGTTTGAGAGTGACGTCACTGTTGTGCTATTACACAGTGTTTTAAAGTATTTAATGTTTAATAAATAACTCTCTGTCTGTTAGGTATTGTCCGGTGAATATCAGCCCAAGAGCTGATTTCAGGACAATAGTTGAAAGGAATGATTCGAGTACTGGCGTTCTTTTAACAGAAAACTCTGCACACATATAGAATGAATGAGTGACAACTTCTCTTCAAGTTCAAGAATTTATTAACAGAAATAAAATGAACACCCAGAGAACATCACTATAGAATGCTGTTTATCTGAATTAACACTATATTTCAATCAACAAATCCTCTCTACGAGGTGAGTGAAACTTAAAACTGCTAAGCAAAATGAAGATAAAAAGAAGCTAAGGAACTATATACACACAAAAGAAACAAAAGACAGAGTAAAGTGGTTGATCATCATCATCAGCATCATCAGAATAATTCAGTGAATCCTGGTTCACTGCAGATCTAAGTTAAAGACCCAAAGTTCATCTTAAAGAATATGAAACGGTTAAATTAGCTTAACTAATTCAGAACAACATTTGGTATGTGTTCCAACCCATTCACAATGCAAATTATGTGTTAAACGAAAAATTATTTGATAAAATAACATTTTAAAGAATGATTTGCTCAGTAAAATAACAGTAAACTTCTAGAATGCTCAATTTTATTAATGCTATTATACCTCCGGGACGCAAGGGGTCGCTGTAGCGATCGGTCGCGAAAATCGGTTAATCCTAAAGTTATACAAAAACACCATTAAATTGGCATTAATATTCAATATTAATGCAGTAATAACGGTCAGAGCACTATCGAACGATGGCGGAGCGAAACAAAACAAATCTTATGTATGAAACGAACCGTATTTGCGTATCTGAGAAGGGCGAGTGTTACCGGAAGCTAATAGCATTATGCTAGCGGAAATTTGGTGCCAATTTTAAAAAGCTTCGGCTTTATTCTGGTTGTAATGAGCGGACCGGAAAACACAAACTTCAATATCCTATAAAAAACCCTTGTGGAGATAACGTTTGTTATAACCATAAAAACACACTCAAATTACATCAGCAATGGCATGGTTCGAAGAAGCTAGCGGAAGCTGCCCTGTAAGCTCCACGTGTTCCAAAAACACAGTGAAAACGCATTAAGTAGACCTTCTAAATAAACAATTTAACTTTCCCTGTTTATTTCTCTGCCAAACCTGCCGGTGCCTCTGTGTCAATTCGGTTCATTTTGGGCATCCAGTTGGAAGCAGTACTCAATGGGGAACTGCTTATTTCAGCAGCAGCTAGCATGCAGCTCTGCGGCTAGCCGAAACGTGGCGGTTGGAGCAGGCTGCTCCGGGGTCCTACATGCAGTCTCTGACCAGGTTTAAGCTCAGCTTTTGTTCTCAGCTTGGGAAAATGGGTTCTGTACGAGCTGCAGACGGGAGGCCACTCCGGGCCGTCTGGAGTCAGTTTCCTGCAACAGCTGAGAAAAATAAAACAAGGCTGGATTTGACGGGTTCATTACTCCAGTGTCTTGTTATGCAGAAGTTAGACTGCAGACTTAGCTTTGATCCAGCCTGCAGTTTTCCAGGCCCATTCAGGTCCTCTGGATGAAGATAACCCCCCCCCCCCCCCCCCTTTGTCACTCCAGGAGCAATGGGACTGAGGATGATTATCTTTGGGAGCAAAGCTTTATAGCACTGATGGCGATTCCTTTGCTAGAACCAGTGGCGGCTGGTGAAAAAAAATCTTGGTGGGGCTGGCCAATAGATTTCCCTGCCTAACCCAGTACATGCATTTAAATTAAAAGTCGGAAAATTACTACGATACCACAATAAGCATTTAATTAATAAAAAAACATTGTTCACAAAGGATTATTTTGTTGGTTTTGTCTTATCAATCCTTTTCACAGACTCATGCCAGAGGGTTTGCATACATTGTACATGTACGTATATTATTACGAAACGAACGTTTACGTCTTGACTTAAATATATATCCTAATTTTTTATTTATAAAATGATTTAAGTAGAACAAGGACTAGTGCAAAATTAAGTTGTATTTACCGGAGATGAAGTGTAAACTGCAAATTCTGTCGTGGTATGATGGCTCCCACAGACGATTGGATCCTTTTCATTGAAATTATCCATTTCTTTCTTCTTTCTTCGTCCTTCGGTAAACGAAAGAAACGTACATCCGATGATTTGGAATGCCTCTGTGTGCAACTGGCAGCACAACAAGTCGTAGGCATTGTTTAGATTCCAAAAATAAACTAAAAGTACGCTCGAATTCACCCGTTTTGTCACGCTGGTAAGCGAAAACAGTGCTGTTTTTGCCGACCACCGTGACCCGGATGTAGCGCGGATGTAGCTCGTGACGTCATGCGTGAAGTGCAGCTAAGGCTACGACGCCAGGAGCCCCAAACCCATTCATTTTGGGGATGCTGATTGGCCAAATATTTATAAATCTTCCCTAGCAACAGTATACGATTGGTTATTTTGCTACACTTGTGGGGCTCCTTCAGCGGCAGCCCCACAAGTGTAGAAGAAGAGAAATGATACTTTCTGTTGGTGGAAATGCACTGTTAAATGAGAGTTAATTGGTAGAGTCAATTCGTAGAAGTGTTTTAATAATTCTTATTACATGTAGCCATGTACTATTAAGTAAAAACTGACATTAATAATACTTTTAAAATCTATATATATTTTGACTTTTCCCCTCCCTATCTAGGGAGGTCAGCGCCCGAGCGCCCCCTATGGGCCAGCCGCCACTGGCTAGAACCCATTTTGATTTTTCCCTCATGGCCTGACGGCACAACATCACCACATTTACCACATCTGCTCCCCATTCCCACCTGAAACATTGTAACACTAACATGTTGCATGACACCAGGGAGCAGGCATAGGCACATACATTTTTGGAGGCAGGTTCTGAAACCCAAAGAGGGGACTCATTACAAAAAAATATTTGTAAAATAAATAAAAAACGCAGTAGGATAAATTTAGATTACATGTTTATTAACACCATCAAAATTATTTCTAATCAAATAGGATAGTTCAAATGTAAGTGAACATTAGTCAAAATTATACAAAATAAGTTCATATTGTGCATGAATTTTAATAACCAAACAATTTAAAAATCAAAGATATTGTAACATTGAAAAAACAATAAAGCAGCCAATACACTCTATAAGATACAACTATTTACAAAGGAAGCAAGGCTCTGCAGATTTCTGATGTATGATGGAGGGCTTTAAATGCGAGAAGGAGAATTTTAAATTATATTCTAGATTTAACAGGAAGCCAGTGAAGGGAAGCTAAAATTGGAGAAATATCATCTCTTTTGTTGATTTTCCTCAGAACTCTTGCTGCAGCATTTGGATCAGCTGAAAAGGGCTTGTTGTATAAGCCATTACAAGGCCTTTCTTGGGCAGTTCTATAAAGCTTGGAACTCCACACTACTCCAGACATTTTGAATTGCGAAAGCTTTCTGGATAGGAAGCGAAAGGTCTTCAAACTTCGGAAAAAAGTCCAGTTGTTTTGTTTTTTAACTTTTTTGGAATGACCATGACCTGGATGACTGAGAATCTTCACCAGCATCTGTAAAGGGTATTTTTATACGATTCCAAAGTGTCTTTATGTGTCAAGTCAGTCATCAGCCAATGCTGCAGCCTCAGATCTAGTTTTCATCTTCTGTTTATTAATATACACTGCAATGCATTCCTAAACAGAGTTCTTAAATTGTTCCAAAACCATTAAATTACAGGGGTCATAACATTTTTTCACCTGAGAGGCAGTACACTACTGATAATAATGAATCTTTTGCAAGTTTTGTCACCCTTTTTCCAGTTCATAAACTTCTGTCTGTTTGCTTCTGGGACTAATTAAAATGGCTTCAGTATTGCAGTTTTAACTACAAATGCCATTTTTTATTAGAATGTAAGACAATAAAATAGTCTGATTTAAATTTTTAATTTAGATTAACTTCGACCATCAATGTTTCTGTGTTTTGTTCTATATATAAATGTCACACTTTTTCTCATTTTGTCAACAGGAAGTCATCTTACTCAATCCAGAGGGTACAAGGAAGTCACCAGCGAGATCATGTGTACTCAGCGCTCCACTGCAAACTGTACTGTCTACTGACTGAACATTTACAATCGAGACAACTGGAGACAAAAAAATCGTTAAGAAACTCAAATCATTTTCATGAGTGACCACATGTGTTTATGTTTGTCTAAAAACAGTAATTAGAATTAGTGAATGCTCCATATGGATTGGGAAATACTTTGTTTTACATGTGCAAAAGTAATACTTGTATCTGAACAGACTTGTGGCATGGGAGAAGCCTCTAGTTTCTGGCATCCAGCCAAAGCTTTGAATCATCAACTTTACATATTGGTGCTCTAAGAAAATTTACAAATATTTGCTTGTTGTTTTGATTTTCCTCCAAAACTGTAAAATGAAAGCCCTTTGACAGTAGACCTGGCTCTGTAGTGGGTACTGTTGGAGGGGACTATTTATCAGTGTTGGCAAATATGATAAAGTTCTGAGGCCTGAGTAAACAACCTGTGGACAGGCAGAAAAATATATTGCTCAAAAAATTTAAGCAACACATCGATCTCCATGAGAAAAGAAATAATACTCACTGAAATGGAATGGGTAATGTGTTAGGAACAAAAGAATGGCACATCATTTGATTAAAACAAAAATTATCAACCCACAGAGGGTTCAATCTGTAATCCCTGACGCAGCAGGCTGTTCCAAATGTCATTGCTGCAACTCAAAATTGTCCTCAATTGTTTATATGACCTCCACGTTCTTGCTTGTATGCCTGACAATGTCGGAATATGCTTCTTATGAGATTATGGATAGTGTCCTTGGGCATATCCTCCCAAATCCTGACTAGGGGATCACTGAGCTCTTGGACAGCCTGAAGCGCAACCTGGTGGTGTTTGATGGATCCAAACATGATGTCCCAAGTTCTATTGGTTTTAGGTCAGGGGAGCATGGAGACCAGTCAATTCCTTCATACTCTTGGAACTTCATGCATACTCCTGCCACATGTTACCTGGCATACAGCACCAGGAGGAACCCAGGACCTACTGCACCAGCAAAGAGTATAAAAATGGGTCTAACAATTTCATGGTGGCAATATTTATCCTGTACAGGTCTTTACTTCCCTCCATAGATATGTCTCCCTAGACCAACACTGACCTACCACC
Source organism: Fundulus diaphanus (assembly GCA_037039145.1). Taxonomy (NCBI): domain Eukaryota; kingdom Metazoa; phylum Chordata; class Actinopteri; order Cyprinodontiformes; family Fundulidae; genus Fundulus; species Fundulus diaphanus. Next base: position 50,252,041 of record CM073137.1, on the reverse strand, counting down.
AAACCAATCACGCTGAACAATGCTTTTGGCAGCATAACATTCACCGCAGATTCTTCAAACCATTTCACATCTGTCACATTAGCTCAGAGCAGTGGCGGCTGGCCCATAGGGGATGCTCGGGCGCTGCCCTCCCTAGATTTGGAGGGGAAAAGTCAAAATATATATAGATTTTAAAAGTATTATTAATGTCAGTTTTTACTTAATAGTACGTGGCTACATGTAATAAGAATTATTAAAACACTTCTACTAATTGACTCTACCAATTGACTCTCATTTAACAGTGCATTTCCACCAACAGAACGTATCATTTCTCTTCTTCTACGCTTGTGGGGCTGCCGCTCAAGGAGCCCCACAAGTGTAGCGAAATAACCAATCGTATACTGTTGCTAGGGAAGATTTATAAATATTTGGCCAATCAGCATCGCCAAAATGGATGGCTTTGGGGCTCCTGGATTCGTAGCCCTAGCTGCACAGTGATAGGTGCACTTCACGCGTGACGTCACGAGCTACATCCGGGTCACGGTGGTTGGCAAAAACAGTACTGTTTTCGCTTACCAGCGAGACGAAACGGGTGAATTATAGCGTACTTTTAGTTTATTTTTGGAATCTAAACAATGCCTACAACTTGTTGTGCTCCCGGTTGCACACAGAGGCATTCCAAATTGTCGGATGTACGTTTCTTTTGTTTACCGAAGGACGAAGAAAGAAGAAAGAAATGGATAATTTCAATGAAAAGGATGCAGGCAGACAATCCCAATCGCCATCATACCATGACAGAATTTAAAGTCTACACTTCATCTCCGGTAAATACAACTTAATTTTACACTAGTCCTTGTTCTACTTAAATCATTATATAAATAAAAAATTAGGATATATATTTAAGTCAAGACGTAAACGTTCGTTTCGTAATAATATACGTACATGTACAATGTATGCAAACCCTCTGGCATGAGTCTGTGAAAAGGATTAATAAGACAAAACCACCAAAATAATCCTTCGTGAACAATGTTTTTTTATTAATGAAATCCTTATTGTGGTATCGTAGTAATTTTCCGACTTTTAATTTAAATGCATGTACTGGGTTAGGTAGGGAAATCTATTGGCCAGCCCCACCAAGATTTTTTTTTACCAGCCGCCACTGGCTCAGAGTGAACCTGATCTCATCTGTGAAAAAAACTAGGCACTAGTACCAAAACTTGCTTATTCTGGTGTTCTCTGGCAAATGCCAATCGACCTCCGCAGGGCCTGTCATGGAGTACAGGGCCTAATAAAGGATGTCGAGCCCTTAGGCCGCGCTCATAAAGTCTGTTTCTAATGGTTTTGACATTTACGCCAGTGGCCTCCTGGATGTCACTTTGTAGGTCTCTTTGCTGCACAAAGGGGCAAATACTGGTCCTGCTGATGGGTTAAGGACCTCCGACAAGCCTGTCCAGCTCTGCAAGTAAGTGCCTGTCTGTTGGAATTTCAGGTGCAGTAGTGACACTGACCCTGGTGAAATACAAAACTGCTGAAAGGCAGTAGTTTCAATGTCATTTAGACATTGAAAGTATTTGCTTAAATGTAAGCTTTAATGTTATCTTTATTAATTTTAATAATATTATGGAAAATGCTTTCCCCAAAATATCATTATTATTATCAATAATACCATTATTTCCTTACAATCCTGTCCACTTTCTGATAACCTTTTGATAACCTCTGATGTCAATCTTTGCCAAAATGTGGTATGACTTTGATGTCAATGCCTTAACCCTGCAACAGTGTTTACTTCTGTAATAATAAACAAATGACAGTCGAACTTAAATGATAATGCAGTCGTTTTTATTATTATTGTTCATTCGTTCAATACATTGAAATATTATAAACACTTCCATCAGCTGTTTATTTAAATATGATTGAGATCTACACTGAATATGTCACAACATCAAAAAAATGGTTCTTCTTCAGCTGCTCCATGTGAGTCTAAAGCCCGATGGCAGGGTAGAATACTGGCCTTGGAAAACAATATAAATGTGGTTGGAAGAGGCTCTAAATGGAGCAATGTTGGTTTCCTAAAAAACAAAAAAGAGACACTGATGTGAGGTAGGAGTAAAATTCAAATAATCAGTACTTTCATATAGTTGAGATAATTATATATTTTCAGAAAACATGTCTGCTATCTGCTGCATTTACATAGAGATCCTATATTCTTTGCTGATAAATTGCATTGCATACCTATAACAGCGATTACATTATTTACCTGTTTGTTGTAGCATCAGACAAGGTAGTTTAGTTTTCTAACATTAAGACAACAAGTTTAAGAAAACTACACATGGATTTGACATAAAAATGTAATCTGAAGATTTTCAGCTGCATTAATATGTCAGACTTTCCAGATGTTTCTTTAGTTTATCTTATATCTGAAACACCTATAAACCTGAAAAATCTTTGGTTTTGATTCCAGTGTGATTTTCTAGCTTTAATAGTTACAATTATACTGTTTCCTTATCATTTATTCTGTTTCTTTGTTTTGGTTCATCAGGGTCTCAAAGCGCACATAAAAAAGCCAGAACTTTTTTCAGGTTTACCAGGTAAACCTGAACTTTTTTATTGGGGAGGGGGTTGGGATGAAACAAGACATTGTTTTCAGCATAAATAAATAATTAATTTAATCATAAATAAATAATTTAAATAATTTCCCTCTGGGATTATTAAAGTATTTTTGATTCTGATCAACAATGTCTTGTGGGGTGTGTGCATGTGAATTCGGCAGAATGTGTGCATCTCACGCTCATTGAGTGAGGCCTGAGACCTCTGAACATTCTCCTGAAGCCTTGGACAAAAGATCTGAGGCTTCGACATCCGCATGGAGTCTGGGCTATGTGGCCTGAGCCTGTTAAATACCTCTGGAGCCTGGGTTAACTGACCTAAGCCTGCAACATCCCCCTGGAGCCTGGGCGAACCAGTCTGAATCTGCTACATCCTTCTGGAGCCTGGGACAACAGCCCAGAGCCTTCTACATCCTCCTGGAGTCTGTGCAAACCAGTCTCAGCCTGTTACATCCTCTCAGAGCATGGGTGAACTAGCCTGACCCTGTTACGTCCTCTTGGAGCCTAGGCTAACTTGCCTGAGCTTACTACATTCAACTTGAGCCTTATGCTACCTGGCCTGAGCCTGTTACACTCTCCTGGAACCTATTGCTGATTGTGTGTCTGATACTTATTATACTCGCACTAACTCCAATACAGCTAGGTGTCCTGAGTCACTACAGACTCATTTGGTTTGAGTCTTAAACATGTTGTCAGAGCTGACTTGGGCTTGACCCAAAATGTAAAAATGTTCTTGCTTCATATAAGCTGACTTTCTTGCTTAATGAAAGGCATTGCCTGTATTCAAAATATGACAAGACTGCTGCAAAATGTAATGTAAAAAAAATTGTATCCGCCAATTTTGGAAATACAACCAAACCCTGGACCTGCATGCAAGGTATTCAAACTCCTGCTGACTTAAAATCAAAGTGTGCACTCAAAATTGTTCATCTTAATGTGCAGAGGTGATTACCCAAGATGGACATGGTCAGAATTTGGGTTAAATCCATGGATGCAGATATTGTGTTAATTTCTTTCTGTGACTATTAATCTTTGCCAGCTGGTCAACTTACCTACAAGGTGGAGTACTAAACGTTCTGATAAGTCCACCCTGATTTGATTCTAACAAATGATTATTATAAATTCTCATCCTTGAGTGTGTTGTGCAATGATTTGAGTCATCATTGTGTTGTTGCTACTTCCCAGAACAATAAAATCCCCAAATGCGAACCACTCATTATTGGCTTATCAGGAACCTTGAGTCTTGAAGACTATAATTAAATAAATGTAAGACTTTTATGGCCTTCAATTTTGTTTATTCAAAATTTAAGACTGACCACTCGGATGCCCTTCACCCATCCACCCATGCTATCAAAGGGTAGACAGCACAGTGTGGTCTCTGCTAAGGGCCCAGGATGCAGCATACAGATCAGGAGACAGACTGGCTTACAGCAGGGCTAGAAGTAAGCTTAAAACAGACATCCAGAAGGCAAAAATCTATGATTTGATTGAATTGACTTTGTGAAGTGCCTTGAGATGACATGTGCATTTCCGCTATGTATCCATTTAATTGGTTTGAATGTAGAAGCAGCACATCAAGGAACGCTTCAACAGTAAAAACTGTTGTGGCCTATGCCTATGTGGTTAGGCATCAGGACCATGACAGATTATAAGTACAGCAACTCGCAGCCCAGCAATGACCCAGCTCTCCCTGACACCTTAAACAGCTTGTTTGCACATCCAAATCAACATCCGGCAAGGCTGAAGGTCCAGACATGGTGTCAGGTTGGATACAAAAATCAGATGCTGACCAACTTGCAGGGGACATCTTCAACCTCTCCCTGCTGCTCTTCACGGTCCCTGCTTGCCTGAAATCCTCCATCATGTCTGTTCCCAAAAAAACAACCAACGCCTTCCTCAGTGATTATCGTCCTGTTACTCTGACCACTGTCATCATAAAGTCCTTTGAGAGGATACTGCTAAGTACATCAAGAATCCCATACCTGCTGGACTGGACAGCCTGCAGTTCACCTACAGGGAGAATAGTTCTACGGAGGATACTGTCTCATTAGTATTTCACCAATGTTAGCTGGCTATTCGTGGACTTCAGCTCAGCCATCAACACCATGCTTCCAAACATGCTTGCCCTGAAGCTGCACATTAAATCAAAAACGATAGACTTAACAATAGCTTCATTCCCAAAGGTGCAAAGGCGTTCAACCCCTACTGAAAAACAAATAAACCACCATCCTTGTTCATAATCTGTTTACATGTTAACAAGCATACTAATGGTTCCACAGGTCCTTGATTCAACTGATCATTATGTAAATAGTCTCTCACATGCTAATGTCTATTTGCTTACTTTTGGCTCCTCAAGGAATGTTTGTTTGGGCATCCATGCAAATTGGACAGTTCTTCAATTTGAACATTTCAGTTGTTGCTAATTACTATTTACCCACTTTTAGCTTCTCTGGGAATGTTTGTCTGATACATTCAAGCAATTGCACAGTAATTTTCATCTCTCTGTAAAGTGACTTCTATGTATATGTCTTTTCTGACTTGAACATTTATAGCTTAGATGCTAAGGACTATTTGCACGCTTTTAGCTTCTCAGGAGGTGTAGTTGGTGCATTAAACCTGAACATTATGTAAAGACTCTTGATTCTTGATAAGCACAATACGGTATGTACCAAAGCTCCAAATGGAGATTCTGCAACTGATTGAAGAAATGAAGTCACTTCTCACAGCAAGATGGCTAAATCAGAAGATTACTTAGCTGTCACAACTGGGAACCTCAATAACCTGCAGAAATGTTGAAAAGTGATTAAATCTTTATTTGTTTATCACTCTTAAGCCTTTTACAAAATTTGTTCTATAAGTCTCAGCCCGAGTCTATGATAGAACTGCTGAAATGCTTTAATAAGCATTTTGTATCATGTGGTTCTTTGTTTAACTCTTCGGGAGCAGCCCCTGTGACTCCCTCCACAAATCCAAATCGAAGAAAGTTTAGAAGTCAGCTTTTTTATTACTTCTTTAAACGGAGGTGATCCAGCAGTTTTAACTAATTACAGGCCAATATCAAATTTGTGTGTTGTCAAAAATTCTCACGTCTCTTGTTTGTGATCAACTAAAAGAGTTTTTATACTCAAATGTAATTCTTTCAAAATTGCAATCCAACTTCAGGAAAACTCACAGCACCATCACTGTCGCCACAACAGTGATTAATGATTTACTTCTTGCTCTTGATCGAAAGCAGTACTGTGGTTAACTTTTTATTGATCTATCAAAAGCTTTTGACATTGTGGATGATGCTGTTTTAAAACACGTGCTTTTTTGTTTTGGACTGTCAGACCATGTAGATTCCTGGTTCATAAAATATTTGAGTGCCAGGACTCAATGTATTAAATGTGATGGTCTGTGTTCTGATTTTATGAGTTAGCACAAGGGAGGTATTGAACCTCAGGTTTTAATATTAAGTCCTCTCCTGTTCATTATGTACATAAATGAATAGGACAAAACGTGCCAGATGCTTTAGGTTCATTTTTATGCTGATGACACGATTATTTACTGTTTTGGAATATTCCCGCTAAAGCTGTTAATCCTCTGCAGATAGATTTTAATGTGGTCCGGCACACACTTATGCAACTAAAACTTGTGCTCAATGTGAACAGACTATACTACTGTTATTTGTTAACACCAAGAAGGCGTCTCAAACTACCACCTTTGTCTGCACTCTTGTGGGAAATGTAGAGGTGGTTTACACATACAAATACCTTGGTGTCTTGCTTGATGACTGCTTCAGAACCAGTAGCTTGTCACATTTTTTAATCTATTTAAGATTTTGAAACCTTGTAAATGAATGCTTTAGTGTTGCAAAAAGCCAGTGCTGCCTGTGATGTCATTCACCCTACAGTGGTGGGCACTGCTAACCAAAATAATTGCTTTGTAAACTCATATTCCGCTAACTACAGTATTAGCTTCAAAACTGATAAAACTGAAACTGAAAAGAAATAACATTTGAAGAAGATAACGCTAGCCACTAACCGATGACAACTGGATGTCACTGATTCTTGTGTCACACGTCTTCAGACAAAAGGTGCTGCATGCACACACATGGTGCAGCACTATATTTTTGAGGGAATAGCTGTCATAATTCAGGAGGAAATGGTGCATGCAGGTTGGGAAGTCACTTTACTGTTGCCAGTTATTGCGAGAAAAACGAGCAACCCGCTTTATTACTTCAACCTTATAAACAGTATAAATGAACAAACCCAATGTCGTGGATAATAGGTGGACATAGCAAAAAGTCTGGATGCCTGGAACACAGTGTACGGGAGGTCCCTTTCCCACCTGAGATCACTCTTTAACAAACATCAAATAAATCATGGCTTTTTGGGTTATTTATTTTTGTAACATCAGTGATTTATATTTAATTTGCACTATTTTTAATTGAAATCCATAAACAAAAATCTGTTTCATTGTTGCTATGTATAAACACGTTTTTCCTATTTTATACATGCTAGTAAAATGTCCCTCGAGGATTGGCATAGGGCAGCCAGTCAGTAATTCACCGCCAGTGTTGTAAAAAAAAAGAAGAATATAGGGACGTGCTGAGCCTTTCCGAATGAGAATGGTGGTTTATGCCGATTGATAATCATATCGACATGCATGTAAACGCTTGTCAGGATCAATCATTCTGAATGTGGCAAACTGACCAAAGTGCACATGTGCGCCTGATGTAAATGTGATACATTTCCATATTGTTGAGTTGCAGAATTACGTTGGGAAGCAAAACTGTCAGGACTCCGCATGCAACCTTTCTGTTCGAAACTTTAAAAGAGCTCAAAATTTTTATTTATTCAGCAACATTTGAACTGTAATTAGAGCCTCTTACAAGTCCAGCCTGGGTTCTCAAGATAATTGAACTTGTATACTGCTTTGTTAACTGTTTTTTGTTGTTCAGCAAAGAAGGAAGTCCTTCTTCTTCTGTGTTTTCTAGGGAAATTTGATAAATGTGCATGTCAGAATGGTTCTATTCTGAATAAAGCCAGGTGCATGCGTGCACATTTTGATCAGAATAATTGATTGTGTGCCCAGCTAAACGGTAGAGTCTGATTATTTTTTGTTTTTTAATCCCATTGGGAGATTTTGTGCATGTAAACATATTGAGAGACAGCTGTTTGTTAGGAGCTAGCATTAGCTTCCTCAAATTTCCTTATCATCAGTTTGACAATAGTGAAGCTAATATTTTTGTTTGAAAAATATGAGTTTGTGAAGCTACCTTTTTGGTTAGCTCTACCCACCACTGGCCTTAACCCATCATTATGAACCATATTCTCGATAGGGATGTCCCCCTCTGTCCAAGAGGAGGCTGGGACATTGGTGTAATTAAATTTATAAGGCCATGCTTGGTCTCTTTCCCTTGTACATTTGTGATTTAATCACACAGAGAACCATTGATTGTTACTGCTTATTGGGTGAGTGGGGAAGAACACCCTGGATGGCTTATCAGTCCAAACAGTCCTCCTAACCCATAGACCAAGTATTAGATGCCTGCTTCCACTCTTGTAGTCCCAATCACAATTATGTTTTATTTGGATTAATAAATATGTTTATTTTATTTGCATCGTTACAGATGTTTGATGCAGTTTCAAACTCCGTTTTTAGCAGTTCCAGAACTTAATAATTATTTTATTATGTGTTCTCTTGAGTTACATACCACTCCACAGTAAGGTCCAACAGGTAGTGAGGTAGTGTCTGGGCCATCATATAACTTCAAGAAATTGTTTTGACAATCGCCTGGGTCATCAATACTGATGTGGGCAAAGGTGATGGTCACCACATGACCTCTAGGTGCCTTGATGCTCCATTCACACAGAGTGTTGTTTGGGTAGCTTCCTGGGTAGTTGGGGCTTGTGAATGAGCCATGGTCTCCATAAAGGATACCACCACACCCTGCAAAGAAAAAACATATTTACATGTTAATACTAATGTGAGTTGTTTAACCTTTAACAGTCAGTGTTATTTACAGTATTATCTAAGACTAAGAAACTAGAACTTGTTTAAATGAAGAAGAAAATTGTCAGCTAAAAAACCTTCAATGGTTATTTACATATTCCTTAGCCAGAAATTTTTCAAGTCTTTACAAGAACAATCAAACTAACTCTGATACTGCCTTTAGTCAAGGAAAAGCTCAAGTGAAAGTTGGTCATAACAGATTTGAAAATATAATTTACATTATTCAAATATTGCTATAAAGCACCTACAGCTTACATAGTACTGGCGCCATTCAGTTGAACTACAGTTATAATATCCGTCATTTTCAGAGATCCTATCATTTATAAAAAAAACATGGAATCAATAGAGGGTCCATGTTACAATGACTATGGGATGCTGTTTGTAAAGTCACACAGTCAAAAATTAACAGCAATATTTTGGGTTATTTAGCCAATCACAAGAGAAAATAAAATGAGGGTTAATTTTTCAGTCTTGTTTTCACCATATCATTTATACATTTGTAAATGTCAATGTATTTAGCTATGCTTGCTGGGTGATGTTTTGGTCACTTTTGAATGCTGCCGGTGCTTTCACTCTCGTGGTAGCATGAGATCGAGTCCACAACCCATACAAGTGGCTCAGATAGTGCAGCTCATCCAGAATGCACATTCAATGAGAGCTGTGGCTAGAAGGTTTGCTGTGTCTGTCAGCGTAGTGTCCAGAGCATGGGAGCGCTACCAGGAGATAGGCCAGCACACCAGGAGACGTGAAGAAGGATGTAGGAGGGCAAGAATCCTGCAGCAGGACCACTACCTTGGCCTTTGTGCAAGGAGAAACAGGAGGAGCACTGCCAGAGCCCTGCTAAATGACCTCCAGCAGGCCACAAATGTGCATGTGTCTGCTCAAACGGTCAGAAACAGACTCCATGAGGGTGGTATGAAGGCCTGCTGCCACAGGTGGGGGTTATGATTACAGACCAATACAATGCAAGATTATGCTGGACCTCATGTGGCTGGAGAGTGTCAGCAGTTCCTGCCAGACAAAGACATTGATGCTATGGACTCCCCTCCCCCCCCCCCCCCCCCGTTTCTCTGACCTCAATCCAATTGAGCACATCTGGGACATTATGTCTCGCTCTTATCCACCAATGCCACATTGCACCACAGACTGTTCAGGAGTTGGCGGATGCATTAGTCCAGATCTGGGAGGAGATCCCTCAGAAGGGCATCCTCCACCTCATCAGGAGCATGCCCAGGCATTGTAGGGATGTCATAAAGGCATGTGGAGGCCACACATTGTACTGAGCCTCCTTTAACTTGTTTTAAGGACATTACATCAATGTTGGATCTGCTTGTAGTTTGTTTTTCCACTTTAATTTTGAGAGTGTTTCCATTGATAATTTTTGTGTCTAAATATTTAGCCAGTAGGCAAATGCACTTGCCAATAAGCGGCGATAGACTACCAAAAGCAAAAGCTGGTGCTTGCTATCCTCTATATAAACTGCTGCTGCTAGCAAGACTGTATCCCTTCAGTCGTCTCTGATTGATTATTCTTTTATGATCGATCCTTTTCCTCTCGATGTGTCCAAAATACAAGTAGATAACGGCAATACAGACGTTTACTCATGGATCTACAGCAACTGCACCAACAACTACCACTGAGCCACACAACCAGTCATAAGAAACGAAAACAACCATCACCTGCCTCAACGACTACCGTCCTGTTGCTCTGACCCATATCATCCTGAAGTCCATCGGGAGAATCCTCCTGAAATATATTATAGACGCTATCCTTGCTGGCCTGGACAGCTGCAGTTCGCCTATAGGGAGAATCACTCTACAGAGGATGCTGTTTCATCACATGGCTCTGATTCATCTCAGGCATCCCAACACCTATGTTAGGATGCTATTATCTCCACCCCTGTGCTCCTGGATCAGTGACTTCCTTACTAACAGACCCCAGGTGCTGCTCTGCTATCCACCCAACAAACATGGTTGTGAAGTTTGCAGACGACACTACTGTGGTGGGTCTCATTTCCAACAATAATGAAACCCACTACAAAGAGAACGTCCGCAATCTTACACATGGGTGCTCCAGAAACAACCTCATCCTGAACACCAGCCAACAAGGAGGTCATTCTGGACTCCAGGAGGTCCAGGAAGACCGAACATGTTCCTCTCTGCATGTAGGGGATAAAGTTAGCATACATTTTCTGAGAGGAAGGATTTGGCCTAGGTGGGGATGACAGCGCAGGGGATTGCGGGATGCCGTCTACACGATCTGGGCAAGGTTTATGCTGCACGAGTCCAGAGAAGGGCCAGACACATTGCCACTGATCCCACCTACACAGGGAATGCACTGTTTGACCCACTTTCATCAGGTAAACACTTCAACATTAAATCAAAAACTATTAGACTCAGAAACATCTTCTTTCCAAAAGCTTTAAGTGCTATCACTCCCCAGCTGAGAAGTTTGCGGCCTGTTACATATTACAATCACACTACTGGAAATGCCTGGTTTCACAACCTAATTTCTCAGAAAATATCTGATTGCACCATTCTGTAAATGAATGCTTAAAATTACTGCTCAGAATTTACTGTGGACATGAGTGTATCATTGAAGGAGCATTTATTGATTAATTCATGCAATAACACAGTAATCCAAATCATTCCCAAAGGGACCGATATCTGTCTTTTTGGACTGGGATACATGCTTTAAGATTCTGATGAAGTGTGTTTGGTCAGTGCAATCAACAGATTTCATCTATATTTAAAAAAGAAAAAAAATTAAAAAAGTGTGGAAATATTAGGTCTGTTGTGTCTGTGTGTTATATGCTATCTGAGTACATCCTGAGCTAGTATCTGTCTAAAAAAAAATCATCAGATAACAAATGGTTACAATAAAGATTCTTGATAAGTCTTGGGATCTGGCTGGAATAAAAGATGATACATGAGCAAACAAAATATTTAGTTTGAAATTAAATGTTTAGTTTGGACAATAAATATTTATGTCAAGTTTGGCATTTTTGTTGCTGAACCAAAGTGTAGACCAGGGTCGAGACACAGCATGACAGAGTTATGATTATTTAGTCATAGATGGAGCACTTACAGAAACATACCGGAATGTAGCAAGGAAACAGCAGTGACCACAGAACAGAGGGAAGAATGAAGGAGGACCTAATGACTAGTGAAGGAAAACAAGAGGCTTTAAATAGAGGGAAGAATAAAGAGGAAATCAAGGTAAAGATGATTAGGAAGACAAGCAGGTGAAAGCTGTGGGAGAGAGTGCAATGAAATGTCAGAGGCCTAAAATACATACCTAAAAATACATAAACCACAAAGAATAAACAGACTAACTGAACAAGGGGTGACAGGCAGGAAAATAAAGATCAAGCAGAAATAGAATTCACTTAACTAAATCCATAATGAGCAGAAAATCTAACCACTGATAGAAACAAGAATTTACAGATAAACTATACTAAGGAAGTGCAAAATACAACCGGAACTACAGAATCCCCAGGGACCTCAAAACTAAGGAATGACACCCCTGGGGCAGACCAGACATTCGATTTGGAGCTAGATCTTTAGCTTGCTAACTAAATATTTAGCTTGTAAGCTAAATATTTAGTTTGGAACTGTGAAATTTATATGAAAGACATGATTGAAATATGACACCACAGTTTTGTTTCTCTTATGACATGCTAAATAACCAAAAATTATGATGTTTATATTTGACTGTGTAATTTTCCAACAGCACCCCATAAATGACAGACACCAAGTCCGTCACGTTTAACTGGTCAAAAATAGGTCTATGGTTGAAGCATTCATAATATTTCAGTGACACAAAGCTAGTTTTTCTAAATTCAGTTCTGACCATGTGCAGAAGATGTCCATGTGGCATCAAAGCCATCTCGGGCGGCGGAGTAGTCACTCTTGAAGCGTAAGTACAACTGGTTTAATTGTGGGAAGATGGGGCTTGGCAGCGTTTGACCACAGAACCTACCAATCAGTTGGGAGTCTGCTGTACTTCCATTACGAATCTGAGTAACAACACAGATTATTGACATTTAGTAAAAACGATCAGACATAAAAATACACAAACACATTGATCGGATTTTACACACGAATGAGGAAATTCTAGCCAAATACACGTGTGTGCTGGTCTGACCCCCTTTACTGACAGCTTCATAAACATGCTCCCACTAACTCTTGCACAAGCAACCAGAGCTGTTGCTCGTGTATTGAATGTTCATTTCTCTACCATAAGCCATCTCCAAAGGCGTTTCAGAGAATTTGGCAGTACATCCAACCAGCCTCACAACCGCAGACCACGTGTAACCACACCAGCCCAGGACCTCCACATCCAGCATGTTCACCTCCAAGATCGTCCTAGACCAGCGACTCGGACAGCTGCTGAAACAATCGGTTTACATAACCAGAGAATTTCTGCACAAACTGTCAGAAACCGTCTCAGGGAAGCTCATCTGCATGCTCGTCGTTCTCATCGGGGTCTCCACCTGACTCCAGTTCGTCGTCGTAGACGACTTGAGTGGGCAGATGCTCAGATTCGCTGGCGTCTGGCACATTGGAGAGGTGTTCTCTTCACGGATGAATCCTGGTTTACACTGTTCAGGGCAGATGGCAGACAGCGTGTGTGACGCCGTGTGGGTGAGCGGTTTTCTGATGTCAATGTTGTGGATTGAGTGGCCCACGGTGGCGGTGGGGTTATGGTATGGGCAGGCGTCTGTTATGGTCGAAGAACACAGGTGCATCTTATTGATGGAATTTTGAATGCACAGAGATACCGTGACGAGATCATGAGGCCCATTGTTGTACCATACATCCAAGACCATCACCTCTTGTTGCAGCAGGATATTGCACGGCCCCATATTGCAAGGATCTGTACACAATTCTTCGAAGCTGAAAATGTTCCAGTTCTTGTATGGCCATCATACTCACTGGACATGTCACCCCTTGAGCATGTTTGGGATGCTCTGGATCGTCGTATATGACAGCGTGTACCAGTTCCTGCCAATATCCAGCAACTTCACACAGCCATTGAAGAGGAGTGGACCAACATTCCACAGGCCATGACTGACAACCTGATCAACTGAGGCAAATGGTGGTCACACCAGATACTAAATGGTTCTCTAAGTCCCCAGACACCCTCCCCCCATAAAACAAAACTGCACCTTTCAGAGAGGTCTTTTATTGTGGGCAGTCTAAGGCACACCTGTGCACTAATCATGGTGTCTAATCGGCATCTTGATATGGTACATCTGTGAGGTGGGATGGATTATCTCAGCAAAGGGGAAGTGCTCACTATCACAGATTTAGACTGGTTTGTGAAAAAATTTTGAGGGAAATGGTAATATTGTGTATGTGGAAAAAGTTTTAGATCTTTGAGTTCATCTCGTAAAAAATGGGAGCATAACCAAAAGTGTTGTGTTTATATTTTTGTTGAGTGTAAATGGTAAATGGCCTATACTTGTATTACTTTATCAAGTCCAGAGAAACCCAAAGTGCTTCACACTTCATTCAGTCATTCACCAATTCACTCACACAACCACACGCTGATGGTGGCTACATTGTAGTCACAATGGGGTACCGCGCACGTGACGTCACCGCCTCAAGAGCAACGCCCCTTTTGCCGCTTAGGTAGGACAAACCGATAGAGAACGCACGTAGTAACCAGCAACAGAACCAGCGATATGACTGACTTTGCAGCCATTAAACTTTCCCAAAACGATGTCCCAGGCGCACGGTTTACTGGTCGCACTGTCGAAGAACACACCAACCTTCAGCTCAAACGATGGCTTGAGTGTCGAGGGCTTAAAAAGACCGGAAAACGGGCCGAGTCGATCGAACGGTAAGCTTTGTTGTTTTTTTTCCTGCGCGGCGGTCATGCCGTCGTCGGCCGTTTTTTTTGTTTGTATAATCACCGTCCAGGGATCGGTATGTTTAATGTTTGTCTCATTTGAAATGTTTTTGAGTAGGCTATCCTGGTAGCAGGGTATCATGTTAGCGCCTGCTACCATGATAGCCTATATGCTATCATGGTAGCAGGCGCTTCATTATTAACATGGCCACCAAAATAATCTTACCTGTTCACTACTTGATGTCGCTGGAATTGGGTCAGGATGTTCTTCGGTTGTGCCTTTTCCTCCGACAAAATGCTTGCTACATATGTAGGCCGACCGCACCGATGGACCAAGCGCACACATTTCTCCTTGGCACTCTTGAATTTCGGGAAAGTAATGAAGAAAACATCCTTCATATGCGGCCGATCAGCGTACCTCGAGTCGCTGTTGCACGTTCCATAGCAACAATGTTTATAAACCATGGTTTTAGATTTTGGAAAAAGCAGTCTTTTAAACGAGTACAACCTAGGCTAACGCACGTCTCTTCCACAGCAAAACAGCGGCGGGTTTGGGAGTTTGTCCTACTGCGTACCACGTGATTTGACGTCATCGTGACGTTACGTTTCTAAAAATAGCTCGCTCGCGGTACCCCATTGGCCTGGGGCAGACTGACAGAAGCAAGGCTGATAGAAGTGAGGCTGCCATGCATCAGTGCCACCTGGCCTTCTGACTACCACCTGCAGGCAATGTGGGTGAAGTGTCTTGCCTAAGGACACAAAGACTGTAACAGTCAGAACAGGGATTTGAATCGGCAACCCATCATTTACGGGATGAACTCCCTGGCCCCTTTTGCCAAGCTACATTATCGCCTTAATAATTAACTATTATAAATTATCTGTTCATTATCTCATGTGCTCTCAGATTCACATTGATTATGTTATGGACCATCCTTTGCTAAAACACGTGTTTCATGATGAAAAACCCACATCTAACTTTGGTGGTTAAATGATACTCTGATCCTTTAGGATGTTATTCCTTCTAATCGTAGCTCTTATGAACATCCTGTCCCATGCGGGAATTTAAATTCTGTTAGAAAAAGAAAAGGAGACTTGTACCAATTAGAGCCCCAAGACACAAGAGAAGAAGGAAAATAGAGTCTATTAACATCGTTGCATCTATACTTAAAAATATTGCAAAATAAATAAAACTTGAAGATAAGATTGCATGTCCAAAATGATTAATGGACTTTTGGAAATGTTTACCTCTACATGGTCAAATTCACAGTTGCTGTGACTCTCCACATCAAAGTAGTTAAAGAAGAAGGAGATGGAGCTGTTTTGTGGCGCCTTCAGGATTATGATACAATCCATGTTGTGGGGATAGATGTCAGGCCATCCCGGACTCCTCAGGTAGCCATATTCCTGTTCATACACTCGACTACAGTCTAAACACCAACAAAAGCAGCTTAGAGCACAAATCATAAACCTAGTTATATAGCAATTTAACTTTATGAGCTACAACAATGTTTTAAGAGAACAAGAAATTCATAACAAACACACTACATGAACTGAAGTAAATCAATTTGGAACACAAATTTTGTAAAAGCGGCACAATAAAGCTGAGGCTTATTAACATAAAAAAATTGATTGAACACTCAAGCAGCTGTTAAAGGCCTACTGGCTACTCCATTTGGATTAAAGTTACACATGTGTATAAAACAGAGTTCAAGGACATTTTGGTTCTGATACCCACTGGCAATTTGATAGCTGAAACTGAGGCCATTTCCTGGCAGGAAGGAATCAGATTGGAAGTGGATAAGGACTGTCCTGCTGTTGCTATAAAAGTCTGGTGGATGGCCATCTGAAGAGCAGAATTTATGTGACTGCCCATAGTCTCCCTGGAAACATATAGAACTTGGTTTAGTTGGACAGTACAACAGGTTGAAAGAGCATGTTTAGTTCATACTGCTGGACTAAAACACAAACAACACAACTTTAACAGGAGTTGAATAAATCTGATAAATCGGTTTTGTACGAAGAAATGTGGAAAACTTTTAGTTTGATTTATGAAAAAACTATTGAAAAGATTTTCTAGTAGTAGATGTATTTTAGGAAGAACCTCTACAGTTGGCAAAAACATAACATGTCAAATATACATTATCAGAGATAAGGTATATTTTACATGCTAATTATACATTTCTGGGGTTCGTATGCCATCTCAAAAAGCTTGGATGGGTATGGAATTGGCTTTAATAATTTTCCAGGTCTAGATCTGTATGTAAAACAAACTGAATGTGGAAATATCTTTGAATTTCCTGACTTATTCTCATCTTTCTATTTTCTTCCAAAGTTTCATAATATTTAATGATGTGGTGGTTTTCACAGTAATTGTCATTAATGTGACATGGTTTATCCAAGATTTGGCAAAACACACCTTGATTTTAACATTTTACCAAGCAGTATTTCAGGTTTTGACTTTGACTGAATTTACATTTAAAATAATTAAAATAGGGCTACCAGTTTGGGTTCTAGAAAATGACCAACATTTCTTATCAGGAACAAACATCTAGTTTAATTAAATAAATTAAAATCTCCAAACGTGTGAATAATTTTGGGTTTAACCCTTTTTATATTAATAGCTGCAGCCATCCCTGTCTGCCTATTTTAGAATCTGGAAAAAGACGTTTAGGCCTGATTGGCACAATAACATTTGTAACCTAGGCATTTTGAAAATATTTCACAAATATAGTTTTGGTAATTTTGTAATCATATGTGTAAAAACAGGAATTTTCTAACTATTCTATACTGTATTATTATTACTGCATAATTACTAAACTATTGATATATTCTTGTACAGAGACATGTTTTTCTGTATACACAAAAGCAATTTTTGGTTTCTGTAGTTTAGCTCATGTTGTTCTATTTTAAACTAACCAATGGCCAATCCTTCATCTCCAGGTAGTTGGTAGAGCACCTTTGGCTTGGGCTCAGGACAAATGTCTGGACTGACACTTTAATGGTTTCTTGTGGGGGAGCGTCAAGGATCCAGCGACAGGAGGTGTATGGAGGATAGGTGCTGGGAAAGGACGGTGAAGTCAGGGTCTGGTTTGCAGCTGTAGCATTCAGAGTGCCACCACAGAGCACTGAGGGGAAGCAGACAGAGGTGAACAATCAGTACACAATGACAGGAAAACAAATGGTTAGATTTCAATTCAATTCAATTTTATTCATATAGCGCCAATTCATTAAGCATGTCATCTCAAGGCACTTTACAAAGTCAAATTCAATCAGATTATACATATTAGGTCAGATTATACAGATTGGTCCAAATTTTCCTATATAAGGGAACCCAGCTGATTGCATCAAAGTCCCGACAAGCAGCATTCAGTCCTGGAGAAGCGTAGAGCCACAGGGAGAGTCGTCTGCATTGCACATGGCTTTGCTGCAATCCCTCATACTGAGCAACTATGAAGCGACAGTGGGAAGAAAAACTCCCCATTAACGGGAAGGAAAACCTCCGGCAGAACCGGGCTAATTATGAACGGTCATCTGCCTCGACCGACTGGGGGTTACAGAAGACAGAGCAGAGACACAACAAGAGAGACAAAAAAGCACAGAAGCACACATTGATCCAGTAATTTGTTCTACATTAGATGGTAATAGTGGGTGAGCCGTCTTCTTTGGATGATGTCACAGTTAACAGAACGCCAGACCAGGTGTACCTACTATGAAGATAAAAGAGAGAGAACAGAAAGTTAAAGCAGAAATGACAACACGTAATGCATAATTGAAGAACAGTAGAACTCTATAGAGTGAGAAAATTAGATCCTGATGTCCTCCAGTAGCCTAAGCCTATAGCAGTAAAACTATAAAGGTAGCTCAGAGTAACATGAGCCACTCTAGTTATAAGCTTTGTCAAAAAGGAAGGTTGAAGTGAGGGGAAGGAGAAACTAAAAACAATAAATAAAGTCAAACCCTAACTAAAACTAAAACAAAGTGGAAAAACCGAAAACCAATGGCAACAAAAGCCGAATAAAAACTAAACCATGACAGTTCCCTTTAGATCAGTTTTTAATCTGTTAAGTTTTGGCCGTGGGAAAGACACCGTCTCAATAGGATAATGGGTGTTGTTAGGTGTGATGCCCATAAAAGTTCTTCCATAGATTACTGAAAAGGGATTAAAGTAGCTTTTACAGATATTTGCTGTAAAATCAACCTAAATCATTCACATCAGGTGTCCGTGAAAGGCGATGTGTATATGTGGTTACGATTGTCACCACTAGGTGTCATTATCACTTATTGTTCCTTTAACATGTCATTGTTTTAATTAAATGTAAATAAAAAGATACATTATTTATCCTCCAAACTCACACTCATACCTTGTTTTATTAACCTTTAGCGATGACTGTCCCATTTCCTGTAAGAAACAATCTTTTGATTGAAAGAAAGTATTTATTTTAAATTTAATCTGCCAGAGATAGTAATAATTTTTGGGCTCAATGTATGTTATAGCTGTAGCATAGGCTGTACACTCATCGGCCACTTAATGAAGAACAGCTGTTCAACTGCAATGTAGCCAATTGCATGTGCTTGAGACTGTGCAGGCTTCTATTAGTTATGCAGATTCAGATGTGGGAGAACACCTATCTGACTGGCTGCCAAGAGGCTGCAGAGGAGCTGCGACCTCATTGGACCAGTGGAGGACTGCCACGCCAATCAGACGCTGATGAGGCTCACCGCACCATTATAAAAGACTTTTGGACTCATTCCTTCAGTGGGGAAGACAGCTAGTAGGAAGCTGCTTGTGCAGTTGTCTTTTTCGCCACCGTTGCTTTTGCATTGGGTTGGTTGAACCAGTGGTGCTTGCTTTTTGTTGTAGCCTGAGAGGGAGGTTTTGAGGCTCCCTTTATGTGTACCTTTTATTTTCTTTATTAGTCCTCTTGGGTGGTTTGAGTTATTGTTAACCTGACCAGTTGAAGCTTATGTATTTTCTTTTGCATTTAACACCCTGAAACCATTAGCCCTTTTCTTTGGCTCTATTGAGTTAAGAGTATTGTGTTTTGTTTATGGTAAAACCCTCCCTTTGTAAAACTCTTTCACATGCCACTCATTTTCTCTGGACACAGTTTTATGTTACCTCCTCTGAACCCCTAGACAGAGGGGGCGTAACACATGGAAGAAACTTCAATACAGTGAGACATCTAGACATTGTGAAGTGTACTCGGTGAAGTTCAAAGCAAGCTTCAGCTACAGCAGTAGGAGACCACACCAGGTTCCTCTACAGTCAGCATAGAACAGGAAACTGAGGTTACAGTTCACATTGTTCTCCAAAATAACAGATCATAACTAGGCATAAGAAACATGAAGGCTCAATCCATACTGCCTTGGAGCCACGATTCAGGCTGGTGGTAAATAGTTTAAGGAGCAACTGAGCATTGTATGAACGCCATTACCTATGTATATATTGATGCTGACAAAAATTAATTGGCCCAAGGATTGAACAAAAGGGTTTAGTCTGCTTTTACATTTTTCTGCTTTTTAAGACAAGACAAAAGTTGTCATCTTTGGACCAGAGTCTTAAAAAATTAAACTATCAATCACTTAATCTGGATAGCAATAAATTGGCCTCTGGTTATAAAGTAAAAAAACAAAACCTTGGTGTTATTTTTGTCCAAAGCAAGTCATTTAAATTCCATATTTAAATCGGTTGATGCAGCCCAGCAACGACCCAGCTCTCCCTGACACCTTAAACAGCTTCTTTGCATGCTTCAACTTCCTAGCAGCAGGGAGCATGAACCTCTTCCCCAGCCAGAGGTGCAGCATCAGCCTCCCGTCCTGCAGCTCAACAAGGCGGGAGGTCCAGACATGGTGTCAGTTCAGACACTTGCGCTAACCAACTAGCAGGGGTCTGTCCGGACATCTTTAACCTCTCCCTACAGCTCTCCATGGTCCCTGCCATCTTAAAATCATCCATCATCGTGTCTGTCCCCAAAAAAACAACCATCGCCCCCATCATCATGAAGTGTTTCAAGAGGATCCTCTTGAAGTACATCAAGGACGCCATCCCTGCTGTCCTGGACAGTCTGCAGTTTGGCTACAAGGAGAATCACTCCATGGGTGATGCTGTCTTGATGGCACTTCACTCAGCTCTGACTCACCTGCAGCATCCTAACACCTATGTTAGGATGCTATTCATGGACTTCACCTCAGCTTTTAACACCATGCTTTAAAACATGCTGGCTCTAAAGCTATACAACCTGGGACTAACCACACCTTGCTGCTCTTGGATCAGTGACTTCCTCACTAACAGACCCCAAGTGGTAAGGATTGGGAAACGCACATCCGCCCCACTGATCCTCAACACAGGCATACCACAGGGTTGTGTCCTCAGCCCTGCTCTCTTCACCCTCTTCACCCATGACTGTTCTGCTATCCACTCCATAAACATGGTGAAGTTTGCAGATGACATCACTGTTGTCGGTCTCATATCCAATAATGATGAGACCCACCACAGAGATGAGGTCCACAATATCACACAGTGGTGCTCCTGGAATAATCTCATCCTGAACATCAGCAAAACCAAGGAGATCATAGTGGACTACAAGAGGTTTAGGAAGACTGAACACGCTCCACTCTGCATACAGGGGGAGGTGGTGGAGCGTGTGGACAGCATTAAGTTCCTGGGCATCCACATCTCATCTGACCTCTCCTTGTCCGTAAACACCTCCCACCTGGTGAAGAAAGCCCAACAATGTCTCTTCTTCCTTAGAAAACTGAAATGGACTGGACTTTCCACTAAGGTGCTAAAAAACTTTTACATACATTGCTACAATAGACAGTGTTTTATGTATCAACATAACTGTATGGTATGGGAGCTGCACAGTGAAGGAGAGGAAGGACTTAGCACGGGTGGTGAGGACAGCACAGGGGATTATGGGATGCCGTCTACAATAACTGCACTCTGTTTATGCTGCACAAGTCCAAAAAAGGGTCAGACGCATTGCCACTGATCCCATCCACCCGGGCAATGCACTGTTTGTCCCTCTTCCATCAAGAACATCAAATTCAAAACTAATAGGCTCAAAAACATTTTTTTTTTCTTCGCAAAAGCAGTGAGGCCTATCAGCCCCTGCTGAGAAGTCTGAGTCACACATAACAATATCACGACTGTGAACGCATATTTCACACACTCAATTTATCAGGAATGTTTCATTGCACAGTTCTGTATATGAAGGTTTAAGAATATTGCACAGAATTTACAGCAGGCATGAATGTATCATCAAAGAAGCTTTGAGTGATTCATTCATGCAACACGGTAAATCTTATAACTTCAATAGGACTGACATTTTCTCAGGAAGTGTGGTTGGCCAGTAGAGCCAACTGACTGACTTAATGTCTATATTAGAAAAGTATACGTCTGTTGTGTCTACCTGTATAAATTGTTTGTGTATGTATCATAAGCCAGCCTTTTTGTAAAAGCTTACAGTCAGAGCGGCTTAGGTTACCCTGAACTATCTTTTTGGTTATGCTGCTATAGACCTAGACAAGCAAAATCTATTTCTCTCACTCTTCTTATCCTACTGTTCTCCAATTTGAATTGATAGTTGTTATTTCACCTTTTAACTTTATGTTCTCTCTGTCTTATTTCACTCCATAGTAGGTACACCTGGTCTGGTGTTCTGCTAGCTGTGACATCATCCAGGGGCGCAGATCATCTGCCATTACATAGAAAGGATTCTTGGAACAATGTGTACTTCGGTGCTTTTTCGTGTCTCTGCTCTGTCTTCTTTAAAACCCAGTCGGTCAAGGCAGATGGCCGTTCACACTGAGCCAGGTTCTGCTGAAAGTTTTTCCTTCCTATTAAAGGGGAGTTTTCCTCTCCACCGTTGCTTCACGCATGCTCTGTATGAGCGATTGCTGCAAGCCATCGACAATGCAGACGACTGTCCACTGTGGTTCTATTAGGGCTGGACGATAATTCAATAACAATATATATCGATCAATAGATGTATATCGATGATAGAAAAAAAGGGTCAATAAAAAGTTCAATAGAATAACAGTTTTTCTTCCTTTTGCATTCTAGCCATGTAGGTTATTATTAGTCATTACATCCTCCCAACCAATCACAAACACAGACCTGGTAACCAAACTCCACCCCTTTTAAAGAGTTCAGAGAGCATGCTTTCTTTTTTCTTTTGGTAAAAAGTTGGTTGAATCCGGTGTTTGTTCTTTATCTAAGAATAGGTCACCAAGCATCAGTAGAAAATGGCCAGGGCTGCACTTAGAATATGTTTTGAAGTTTGAAAATTATCGATATCGATTAATATGATTTCTATTTTATCGATATGCTTTTTTTCTATATTGTCCAGCCCTAGGTTCTATGCTCTTTCAGGAGGAGTGAATGCTGCTTGTCAAGACTTGATGCAATCTGCTGTGTTTCCTTAGATTCAAAACCTTTTGACCAATTTGTGTGATTTGAATGAATTTGACTTTGTAAAATGCCCTGAGATGAGCAAGATGTGTTGTGAATTGGTGCTATATAAATAAAATAGAATTTAACTGACCAGGCCAATCCACTGTGGATCCATGTGGCTACTTCCAGCAATATACTATATAATATGATTTGATATATGATTTTATCTACACAAGGACAATGCACAACAATACATTGAAATAAAAAAACAGGAAATATGCAGGCTACCAGGTGATAGCAAAAATATATTAATTTCCACCTGCAGTCCCTGAACAGGTTTATGTTAAGCAGAACATTTTTCTTATAAATGTATGAAAAAGAACCAGTGAACTCATATGCTAATACAAAACAAAAAACGACTGCACACACTATAACGTACTGACTATATCACAAAGCTCAGACCATCTCAGCCTTTTCTTTTCATTTTGTATAAAAAGATTATCCTCCATCTACCGAGGAGACTGAGGTACTTCAGGGAGCACAGGACACTGTTGTGGCATCTGTAGTGTTTTGTGTTCTAGGCTGCTGGAGGTGTGGTAACCAAGCAGGACAGAAAGAGACTGAACAAGTTGCTGATGGAAGCCAGCTCTGTCCTGGAACAGCCGCTGGACCTTACTGATGAGGAGAATGTTAGCAAAGCTGACATGCATTGAGGACATCTCTCAATCCCCTGTCTAACACGTAGAAGTTTTGAACAGCTCCCTTAGCAGCTGGCTGCAGCTCCCACAGTGAAGGTGGGAGTGTTTCCGGAGGTTCTTTATCTCCTCTGCCATCAGATGATGTAAATGTGCAATATTTACTATGTACTGAATGTATATCCATCGTACACCCATACATTATCGTTATTCATTCCAGACCGTCTTAGTCGTGTCTGTCGCCAAGACACTTCACGCAAATTGCAAAAATTATTTATTTTTTCTTTCATAAATTGCTGATCTAAAGGGATTTTCACACGCAACCATCTCTAGGGTTTACAGAGAATGATCCGAAGAACAGAGAATATCGAGTGAGGGGCAGCTCTGTGGGCGCAAATGTCTTGTTGATGCCAGAGGTCAGAGGAGAATGACCAGACTGGTTCAAGCTGATAGAAAGGCAACAGTAACTCAACAAGCTGTCGTTACAACCAAGGTATGCAGAAGAGCATCTCTGAACACGTCGAACCTTGAGGCAGATGGGCTACAGCAGCAGCAGACCACACCAGGTGCCACTCCTTTCAGCTAAGAACAAGAAACTGAGGCTACAATTCGCAGAGACTCACCAAAATTGGACAATAGAAGATTGGAAGAAAACGTTGCCTGATCTGATGAGTCTCGATTTCTGCTGCAACCTTCGGATGGTAGGGTCAGAATTTGGCGTCAACAACATGAAAGCATTGATCCATCCTGCCTTGTATCAACAGTTCAGGCTGGTGGTGGTGGTTTAATGGTGGGGGGAATATTTTCTTGGCACACTTTGGGCCCTTTAGTACCAATTGAGCATTGTGTCAATCCCACAGCCTACCCAAGTATTGTTGCTGACCATGTCCATCCCTTTATGACCACAGTGTACTCATCCTTTAATGGCTACTTCCAGCAGGATAACGCATCATGTCATAAAGCGCAAATCATCTCAGACTGGTTTCTTGAACATGACAATGAGTTCACTGTACTAAAAATGGCCTCCATAGTCACCAGACCTCAATCCAATAGGGGAGATTTGCATCATGAATGTGCAGCCGACAAATCTGCAGCATCTGCGTGATGCTATCATGTGAATATGGACCAAACCCTCTGAGGAATATTTCCAGTACGATGTTGAATCTATGCCACGGAGGATTAAGGGTGTTCTTTTTTTTTTTTTTTTTTTTTTTTTTTTTTTTTTTTTTTCTTTTTCCCAGTGTCCTGTCTAGCAATGTGGCAATAAAAATTGATATCTTAATGCCAAATAGAGCTCGACAGATTTTACTTTCACAAGTGGAGCAAACAGCTTTCGCCATAATGCTCCGCTTGATTTGTGCGTGTAAATAGCTTTATTGTGATTCCTGCAGGGAGAATTTCAAATTATATGGACACTACAATGGGAAAGTAGGAGAGTAAAAGAAAAACAAGAAGAGAAAAAAAAGAGAAAGAAAAGGGTGAAAGAAAGAAGAGATTGAAGGAAGAGAATGATAAAACGTCCTCTGTCTGCTCCATCACCTGGAAAGAGACACAAAAACAACCGCACAACCAACAGACATAAAGCAACAGATACAATCGTGTAACACCTTGATACCATTGCTAAATCATATGTATTATTATTTAAGCTGACATGTGTAATGTGATACCTAAAAAAGAGAGTAAAAGAAAGTAAATAAATAAATTATAGCCTTTCTGTATATAAGTGAACATTTAATACCTGGGACCCAGCACCTGTAGGAGTTTGTGAAAGTGCACTAGTTTAGGTGAAAATTATCCAGAAGGAAATATATTCATAGTGATTGTGGAGAACCGAAGACCCACCTTCCCTGAGCACAGAGGCAGGAGTCAGGGGACCCGTAACCCCGGACTCCCAAAGGGGCCACCAAAGCAGTGTGCCCGAGAGGGGCCTTCACAGGAAATCTGCAACCCCCCCCCCCCCCGAGGAAAGAGGAGAGACGACCCCGAGGAAATCCCCCAGCCACCGCAATGCCGACGCCCCCAAGAGCAGCGGGGACGAGCCCGTGGGCTCCGCCGGCAGCCGGCCGCGCTGAAGTGGTCCTGGCCATGGGCCCTGGGGGCCAGAGGCCCCAGGGGCGCCCCGCCCCCGCGGCAGGGGCCCCGGCCGCCCCCCGGGGGGCCAGGCCCCGCGAAGCCACCGCCGGGAATGGGCCGGCGCCCACCCGGGAACCCGCCCCAAACCCGAGGACCGCCAACGCGCCAGAGGGCCAAGGCGCCCGCCAACGCAGCGGAGGAGGGCAGGACGTGGGGGGATGGGCTCCGCTCCTATCGGAGACTTGAGATGATCTTGGGAGAGGGAGCGGACCGGACCCGAACCTGGAAAAAAAAAAAAAAACAAACAAACTCATTCACACCATCCCTCCCTTGTGTCCCACTCGCCACACACAGACAAAAAAAAAAAAAAAAAAAAGGACGCTGTACACACATTCCCACATAGTATTCACATCCAAACATCCCAAGTGGGGGGGGGTCACCACAATTCAACAATACCACTGCCTGTGCCCGACCCCCGCCCCCGCCCCCGGACCAGGCCCCCCAAAGAGGGGGGGCAGACATGACCCGCACGGGCCAACCGACCAGAGCCCCCCCTCACCCACTATATACCTAATAAACCCCCTCCCACCCCGACCTTACCCTAGCCACCCCTGCCCCCCATCTCTTCCTGGGGAGAGCAGAGGCGTCAGCCCCAGATCCGGTAAGCCGCTGGCCAGCCGCAGCGGCCCCCCGCCAAGACCCCGGACCCAGTGGCCCGCACCTCCTCCAGGCCCCAGACTCCGTGCCGCGATCGGAGATCGGGGGTGTGCAAAAGACCCCCGATCCTCCCTACGCCCGCTCAGATGTTGTGTTGTTGCATGTTGATCTCAGGTGTGTTTAAAACTGGGAGCACCGAAGGGGGTGCACGGCACAGCCCACCCCCCCTCCGGAAGAAAGCTGGTGCCAGCGCCCCCCCTCCAAGCAACTACCCAGAATCCTCAGTGTCTAAATGCGAGAGGGGGTGAAGGGAGCCGCCCGGGGCGAGGCTCACACAACATAAGCCCCTCCCCAGACGTCTTCCCCCCACCCCCCCATATCATGGCCTACCTGAATGTGCGTTGTGAAAATGTTTGGAGTGAAAGTGTCTAAGATGCATGATAAAATTGGGGAGAGGGACGTCACCAAAAGGTGGCAACCTCCAGTAACGCCCTCTCCCCAAGGACCTACATGTGTGGCGGCGTGATGGAGCAGGCAGAGGGAGGAGTCCGGGGATGGGGAGCAAAGGACTGGGGAGCCAACCCAGGGAGCCAGCTCCCCTACTGGCTCCAATAGGCACCCCCGCTCCCCGAAAGCCCCACCCGGAGAAAGGGGCCCCTCCAGCGGCACCACCATAGCCCGGGGGCCGGGGAGAGGCCGCAGGGCCCGCCAGCCAACCACCCACCAGGACCAACACCTCTACCTCCCCCAGCCCACCCCCCATGCCTACTGTATTTAACCCCCCCCCCAAAAAAAATTAATAATAATAATAATAATAATAATAATCTATATATAAATAAATAAATTAAAAAATAAGTTAATAAGATGGGGGACCCTGGCCAGCCAGCCCGCACGAGCCATCCCGAACCCCACCCCCCAGGTGAAACCCGCACCGGGAGACTACACGGACCAGGACCGGGACATGGGGCCGGACACAAGCCCACCAGAACGTCCACCAACCCCCCCCCCCCCCCCACACCACCCGTAGATTTAACCCTTCCCCAACACTAACATTCAAACATCTCACCATACATTCGACACTAGACATCCAAGCTGGGTAAGTCACTACTCCCCCTCCCTCCCCTCCCCCCACTAGCAGAATGCCAACCCAAAGAAGGGGCAGAGCATCTGCCCTGAGATGTTAATGACCATGCCCCCCTACCAGCTCAACAGGCCCCGAGGCCCCCCAGCGCGCCAGAGGCCCTGTGCAGGGGCGGACACCCGGGCGCACGCCGGCCCAGACCCCAAGCGGCACACCCCCCGGAACCGGAACCCCCGAGGCCCCGCCGGGGCCCCCGCCCGAGGGCGGCGCGCCCCAGGGACCCCAGGCTCCCAGACCCACCCAGGACCCACCCAGCGACAGCACAGCTACCAGGTCAGTAACCCACGTCCGTCACCGCGTAGCTCCCCAAGGGCGCCGCAAGCGGCGCTGTGGGCCACCCGTAGGCCTCCCAAGCTCCTCCCAGATGGGGGCAACAGACCCTGGAGTCAGACCCACCAAGCGCCCCACTCCAAGTGCCCCCAGAGTCCCAGGAACCCCTCCACCCACCCACTGCGCCCTTCAGGAAGCAACCCACCGCCCCCCATTCCACTAAGTGATAGTGCTAATCAAAGGAGCCCAAAGAGATCGAACAGATGTGGATGCAGATGCTGTCTCAAGATTAATATGATCCAACAAAAGATCTCTATACTGATTCATACTGAGATTCTCCTTACTTTTCCAATTCATGAGGATAGTTTTCTTTGCGATACATAGTGCAGTAAAAACCATGTAAACTATTTTATTCCCCAGCGGGCTTTCCTCAAAATTACCAAGCAAACAAACTGATGGGGAAGGTGTAATTTTACAGCTCAAGCACTTTGATAAGTCCTTACATATCTGTGCCCAGAACCTCTGGACTGGTGTGCATAACCATAACGCATGAATATAATTATCAGGATGATTGCCTATGCAGTGTGGACAGATATTAGATTGTGCCAGACCCATCTTGAATAATCTTTGTCCTGTGTAGTGTACTCTGTGAAGGATTTTGTATTGTATTAGTTGTAAGTTGGTGTTTCTAGTCAATTTGAAAGTTCTTAGACATATCTGAGCCCAGAAGTCTTGTTCAAAGCTGACTGATAGATCTTCTTCCCACTTCATAATAGGAAGAGATATTGAATCATCTATTTTAGTCAGTGTCCTGTATGATTTAGACAGTAGTTTGGGGGGGTTTAAATCTAGGAACTCTAATATATTACTTGGAATTTGTAACCCACCTTTAATATG
This sequence comes from Fundulus diaphanus, assembly GCA_037039145.1. Lineage (NCBI taxonomy): Eukaryota > Metazoa > Chordata > Actinopteri > Cyprinodontiformes > Fundulidae > Fundulus > Fundulus diaphanus. The sequence goes on along the minus strand of CM073137.1, from coordinate 50,223,475 downwards.
CTTAAATTTATTATAGATTTAAGTTGTTCATATTCCAAAAATTTATTTTTACTAATGCCATATTGCATATTTAGTTTGGAAAAATTGATGAACTCGGTTCCATCAAGTAAATGTTCCAGATATTCAATACCTTTATTCTTCCAGTATGTAAAGTTTATCATATTATTATTTTGTAGGATGTCAGGGTTGTTCCAGATGGGTGTACGACTGCATGGGATAAGTGACGACTTTGTCATTTTAAGAAACTCCCACCATGCTGTCAGAGTAGAGCTGATATTGATATTTTTAAAGCATGTATGCCGTTTTATATTTGAGCTAATAAACGGCAAATCTGAAATCATGATATTATTGCATATTTTCTGTTCTATATCTATCCAGGGCTCGTCTAAAGGATTTTGCTTTATCCATTTAGTGATATATTGTAGTCTATTTGCCAAGTAGTACTTATGGAAGTTAGGCAGGTCTAGTCCCCCTCTGTCTTTAGTTTTCTGTAGCGTCTTTAAGCTGATACAGGGCGGTTTATCTTTCCAAAGAAATTTAGAGATTAAAGAGTCTAGAGATTTAAACCAGTCAGATGATGGTTTATTGGGGATCATTGAAAATAAGTAATTAATTCTAGGTAAGACCATCATTTTAATCGAAGCTACCCTACCCATGAGTGAAATTGGAAGCGATTTCCATCTATCCAGGTCATCTTCTATCTTTTTTAAAAGTGGGATGTGATTAGATTTTACTAAATCCGCAAGTTTAGACGACACAGTGATACCCAAATATGTGATGTTTCCTGAGCGCAAATGTAAATCTAGGGGGTTTTGGAAAGAGCAATTAATTGGCAGTACCGTAGATTTAGACCAGTTTATAGAGTAATCAGAAACCTTTGAGAAGGATTCTAGTAATCTAATTATTTGAGAAAGGGAAGAGTTTGAGTGCTGAAGATAGAGTAATACATCATCAGCATAAAGACTAATCTTATGCTCTATATTCATGCATTTTATACCTTTAATAACCTTTGTTTGTCTAATTGTTGCTGCTAGAGGTTCAATAAAAATGGCAAAAAGTGAGGGGGAAAGTGGGCATCCTTGCCTAGTGCCCCTCTGGAGACAAAAGCTGGAAGATGTTTGATTATTTGTCCTGACACAGGCTGTAGGAGAGCTGTATAAAATTTTTAACCAATTTATAAAAAAATAGAGTAGCGTAAAATAGAGTAGCGAATAAAAAATTCCAATTTACTCTATCAAATGCTTTTTCTGCATCTAAAGACATTATAATAGTTTTATTATTTGTACTGTAGGAATAATCTATTAAATTAAGTAATCTGCGTGTATTTGTGGAAGACTGCCTTCCTCTGATAAAGCCAGTTTGGTCTGGGTGGATTATGAAAGGAGTGACTTTATCTAATCGTTTTGCAAAAGCTTTACATATTATTTTAATATCCACGTTGATTAAGGATATGGGATAGCTGGTAGCTGGTGGGCAACATAGGATCTTTGCCTGGCTTAAGCAGAAGACTGATGGTGGCAGAGTTCATATTAGCTGGAAATCTGCCATTTTCCTGAATTTCCTGCAACATTCTGTGGAACGTTGGTGCCAGAATATTCCAGAATTCTTTATAAAACTCAGTAGGGAATCCATCTGGGCCTGGAGCCTTTTTATTGGGCATGCTTGTTAAAGCTTCCTGAACTTCAACTGTTGTCAGCGGTGAGTCCAGTGTCGTTCTTTGGTTAACTGATAGTTTAGGAAGTGTAATTTTATCCAGAAACTGCTTGATGACATTGTCTGATGGATTTATCTGTGATGTGTATAAAGATTTGTAGAAATCACGGAAGGTGTTATTTATACATTCTGGATCATGTAATGTATTCCCATTGGAATCTGTAACTGCAAATATAGTTGTTTTCTCTTTATTTATTTTTAACTGATTAGCTAAGAAGCTTCCTGACTTATTGCCATGTTCAAAATTTTCTAATCGAAGTTTTTCTATTAGAAATTTGTTTTGCTTTTCAATATACTGGTTTAATTCTAGTTTTATTTTACGGATTTTGCCCAACTTTCCCTCTTCCAGGGAAGTTTCTAGTAACTTAAGTTTTTCTTCTAATTCCTGAATCTTCTTGTTTTCCAACTTCTTTTTGTGAGATGAGAATGAAATTATTTTGCCTCTCATCACTGCTTTCCCTGCTTCCCAAAGTATAGATGCTGAAGTGCCTGGCAGATCATTGTGTTCTAAGTATGAAGCCCACTCTTCTTTGAAAAATTTATTAAAATCTTCATCTTTAAGCAACGATGTATTAAATCTCCAGCTCTTGTTTTGTGGGGTTATTTTTTTTATTTGTTAGGGTTAAAGTAACAGGAGCATGATCACTAATAGCGATAGGGTGAATTACAGCATCTGAAACGTCCGACAGCAGCGAGCTGCTGATTAAGAAATAGTCCAAACGAGAATACGAGTGGTGAACATTTGAAAAAAAAGTATATTGCTTACTATTAGGATGAAGAGAACGCCATGCATCGCAAAGACCAAAATCACTCATGTATTGTTTGACTATATTTAATGACTGCCAACTACGCTGAGACCCTGTTGCATTCAGCCTGTCTATTTCCTCATTTAGACCAAAGTTGAGGTCACCCCCAATAATTAGAGAACAATCCCCGTGTTTTGAAAGTGCATGGAAGAGTTTGTGGAAGAATGAGGGTTCATCAACATTTGGACCATATACACTAACAATACATAACTTCTGGTTATGAATAGATATTTTAATTATTATGAATCTACCTTCGGGATCAATAATTTTGTCTAATATTTTAAAACTAACGTTTTTGTGGATTAAAATTGCTACTCCTCTCTGTCTAGAGTTATAGCAGGCAGCAAACACATTAGGGAACTCAGGTGAGTTAAGATCACTTACAGTTGTATCTGATTTATGGGTTTCTTGCAATAAGACAACATCTGCCTTTAATCTTGTAAGCTGGTTAGAGATCTTTAGCTGTTTTTCCCTGGTGCCTGCTCCATGCACATTCCATGATACAAACTTTACATTCATCATAGGTGAAAGTGAGAAGTTGAAAAGCGCATGTCCTCAGAAGAATAGTTATACAAAGAGCCAGGTAGCATCATCTGACGTGCTTGTGATTTCCTGGTCAGCAGGAGAGGAGCAGATGAATAATATAAAGAAAGACAGAGAATTAAGAAAGTGCAAAGAGTGAGAAAAGATGAAAGAGAAATAACCATCACCCATGCCTCGTGTACCCAACCATGACTAACAACCATACCGTGCCAACGTGCTCTTGATTAAGGGTGTTCTGAAGAAAAAAGGGGGTCCAACCCGGTACTAGCAAGGTGTACCTAATAAAGTGTCCGGGGTGTGTGTGTGTGTGTGTTTCTTGTGTGTGTGTGTGTGTGTGTGTGTATATATATATATATATATATATATATATATATATATATATATATATATATATATATATATATATATATATATACATATATACAGACAGACAGATAGATAGATAGATAGATAGATAGATAGATAGATAGATAGATAGATAGATAGATAGATAGATAGATAGATAGATTACCCTGAGCTATCTCTATAATTATGCTGCTATAGGCTTAGGCTGCTGGAGGACATCAGGGTCTATTTCTCTCACTCTGCTGAGTTCTTGTTGTCGACTTTCCCTGCAGCAGACGACTGTCCCTGTGGCTCTATGCCTCTACAGGAGGAGTGAATGTTGCTTGTCAAGACTTGACGCAATCTACTGGGTTTCTTTAGATAGGAAATTTCTTTTGACCAAGAAAAATCTTGTAGTGTTGCTCTGACTGTAGATATGGGCAATTACAAATGACCTCGCTGTTAAGTCTGTAATAACTACTACAGAAGACAATGAGTATCATAATTGTGACAATGTAAACATGTCCTCCATATATTAGCTACAGCTAATAGCTACACATTTCGTCTGAAATGTTTTTTGGCACAATTACCAAGTCTGTGTGTTTTTTTCTAAAGTTGCTTGTAAATTCCGTGCATCGCATTTTTTTGGGCTCGTTTCTTAACATGCAGTCGCTAATTTGGGCTCTAAAATAAGCAACTGTAAACACGAGTAAAGAGCCCCGGTCTTGCTGCTGCACTACATACAGTGGACAGCTGATATCCCTCCGCCGCTCCCCGTACACATATACACACCTAGAGGGAGAGTGAGATGAATAACTGAGCCTTCTCTGCTTGCTGGGTGGACAGAGTATCAGCTGGACTACACTGCCATGTTTTTAACATAATGCCAAAAATAAACTTTACTGTTATATAGAATTAACTTACCAAGCCTGAAACCTCTGCGTTCGTTTTAAATCCCGGCTCCCTCTTGAATTACCTCCATCTGGTAACAATAGCTGCGCCCATATAGACTCTCATTTTCTCCTGCTATTACTTCTTTTTCTTTTTTTTGGTTACATTCTCTTCCCTCTCGCTGGGCAAAGAGTATGGATGGTCCTCTATTTCAACAGAAAATGCCAATTAAAATGATCTACACTTGTCTTTGCCTGTTTTGTACTCCTTCACGACAGCAAGTCTTCATATAGAAGACAGATAGGGAAAACATGTAATGCTGACAAATTTGTCCCCTTTCGGCTACTGAAATCAGAAATAGCGACACAATATGGCACCTCCCAGTGGGTGCACTACCAACTATGAATTTATATTCTTATAATTCTAAGTTATGAGATAACTTTAATTTTTGATGTGAGGTTATTAGACTCTGCCAGAACATGTATTTATAAAAGCAACATTGGATTTTTGCTAATTAAAACCCAAATTACTTACACACTGTCCCTTTAAGGTGAGATAATGCAACTGCAGTAAAAAAAGTAAAATTGTTTTAAGGATGTATACAGTCTTTATAGGCGTGTGGTGGAATATGGGGTGGGGTATCAGAGTTATTGGCAGATTGGGGAGATAAGAGAGGTTCTTACAAGGTACTGCTCTGTAGGTGGCGTTGAATCCTTGCCTCTGGACTGAGCTATCAGTGACAAAGTGAATTGTCAAGAAGTTTCCACTTGACACAAAGTAAGCAGGGATGGAACCTCCACAATAAGTCCCAACGAGATGAAAATTCATGTTGTCTCCATCATATACCTGGAGAAGATAAACATATATGAAGAACAATATGAGATCATGAAGAGCTTGATCATTTAGGTACATGACATAAAACATTCATTGGCGATATGATATAATGAAGCTTCAGCATCAAAAATGTTAGTATGTCGTCTCACAAATCAAGCACAGAAATAGATTCTGAATTATATTGAGAGTAAAAATAAAATTGAGCCCAAAACTATTCATACCCCTGGTAGATCAGTATTAAAATTATTTGTTTCTGATAGGAAGTGAGGCAGACATCTCAAAAGCTAATAAAACAGCGCAAGAGGAGAATCAATAAAAAAACAGTAAATGTTTTTATATACATTTAATCTTAAAAATAAAAAGTGAAAGAATATTCATATTGCTTCAAAAGCCATAGGAAAATCTATATTTGGATTACAGCAATCAGCTGGAAGTACTTTAACTATTACCCCAATTTTTTAGCTCCCTCCACGCATCCCTTGTAAGATTAAAGTCAGAGTCCTTCAATACATGTTAATATTACTTTCAGTCAGAAGAAAAATTACATTATTTTTAAACTGAAATCTGCTAGGGGAAAGAATCATTTTGGGATCAACTGTGTGTAATTATCTACAATGGTTTGTTGAACAAGTGACTTTATACTGAATAATGGAGAACTTTACTTTGACATAGTCATAACGACAAGTAGAGGAGCTCTCAAGGTCAAAGGAGCTGAAAGTGAGATTGATGGCTCTGTTCACTGGCATTTCAATGGTCCATACACAATTCATCCTGGGCTCATAACGGCCATCCAGGTTTGGATCGGGTGAGCCAAACATGCCCATAGGCATGGAGAGGTAGCCCCCACAACCCTGTGCTGGACCTGTAGACATCCACAACAAAAGACATAATATCAAGTCTTCATTGTCATTATTGTCTCAATAAAAGTTTGGTCACACGTGCTGAGACTACACATGTAACACACAAAGACAACTTCAAAACGGAAACGGAAAAAAATGGTAAAATTTGCAACAGACTCTCCATCCATCCATCTTCTAACACATCTATCCCTTGTGGGATTGCGAGGGTTGCTGGTGCCTATCTCCAGCTGACAATGGGTGGGTACACCCTGGTACACAGGTTGCCAGTCTGTCTATTGCAGGGCAACACAGAGACAAACAGGACAAACAACCACTCTCACACACACTCACACCTAGAGTGTGCGAGAGAATTTAGAATCCTCTCAAAAATTTAAAAACACACTCAGAAGAAAAACAAGTTTATTGAAAAGAGGTGTTTATATATTGTCATGGTTTAAGTTTTGTCTGGCTTCTTTCTTGTTATTTTGCAGTTCACTCAGCTCTCCCTCGCTCAGCTATTAGTCACACCTGTCTGGACACTAATTAGTCTTTATTCCCGTAACCTGTCAGGCTCCCTTTATAAACTCACATCAGTTGTGTTCTCGTCGCCGGTCCATAGTGCTCACTCCTGCTCAGTTTCTGCCAGAATCCTGTGTCAGCGCAGTTTTTTGTTCCAGTCAGCCAGAAGTCTTTTCTCCAACTTTGTTTTCTCCAACTCCTGTTCACGACTCCTGGGTTCCGTTCTGCTCTCAAGTTCCAACTCCTGTTCTCAACTCCTGGTGAGCCGTTCTGGTCTCTAGCCCTCGGCTCTGATGTTCTGGTCTCAAGTCCTCGGCTCTGATGTTCTGGTCTCAAGTCCTCGGCTCTGATGTTCTGGTCTCAAGTCCTCGGCTCTGATGTTCTGGTCTCAAGTCCTCGGCTCAGATGCTCCGTCCTGGTCTCAAGTCTTTGGCTCCAGAGTTCCTCCCGGTCAGTCTCTCAACACGCCTCCTGCCGGCCAGCTTCTGCACCCTACACCTCCGTCTGTTGTAAGACTCTGGGTTCCATCATCATCCATCTTCCACCCTATTCAATAAACTCTCTCCTAAGAACTAGCTCTGTGTGTGCGTGCTGTGTCCGGGTTCATCCTAGAAAAATATCATAACATTATGGACCGGCCAAGGGATGAACCCGAGCACGCACAGAGCCTGGTGCAGGCTCTGTGCACCAGGCTCTGTGTTATAGTTCTCTGTGTTACTATTTTCTAGTCTTGCTTTTTGTATATTCTTACTATTTTAGAAGAATTGTTTCTGCCTTCTGTTCATTTGTTTAGGCTCAACCTTAGTTTTGGTTACTTAGGATTTTTTGGTGTTTTAGAGTTATTTTGGGGTTTTCTTTGAGTATTTGAGTTTTTATTTAGCTTTTGTTTTTCCAGCTCGGTTCTATTGTTCTAGGTTAGCTTTTAGTCTTCCGAGTTTTGTTTTTGAGTTCCAGTTTTTACCTTTAGACTTCCTGTTTTGCTTTGTGTTCTTATTTCTAGCTTTAGTTATCTAGTTTTTCATCAGTTTAGCTGTACCTGCCCTCATCTCCCTGTTCTGCTTTGTTTCATAGTTTTGCTTTAGTGTTTGGTTCCTTTCCTAGTTTACCAGTTTTGTTTTGATTTTTCAGTTTTAGACCCGTAGTTCCGGCTTTAGACCCTGTAGTTCCTATCCTAGTCCTGTAGTTCTAGTTTTAGACCTGTAGTTCCGCCAGCCCTGTAGTCCCTGTCTTGACCCTGTAGTCCCTGTCTTGACCTTGTAGTCCCTGTCTTGACCTTGTAGTCCCTGTCTTGACCTTGTAGTCCCTGTCTTGACCTTGTAGTCCCTGTCTTAGCCTTGTAGTCCCTGTCTTAGCCTTGTAGTACCTGTCTTAGCCTTGTAGTCCCTGTCTTAGCCCTGTAGTCCTTGTCTAGCCCTGTAGTCCTTGTCTAGCCCAGTAGTTCCGTTATTAGCATTGTAGTCTGTCAAGTTTTGTAGTTCTAGTCTTAGTTCTGTATTTGTTTTTATTAAGTTTTGTTTGTTTTATTCCCTTAGTGTCTATGTGTGTGGGTTCCTGCGCCGTCTGGGTTCCTGCGCTATATGGGTCCCTGTGCTCTTAAAGGTCCCTGCGCTCTTAAAGGTCCCTGCGCTTTCTAAGGTCCCTGCGCTTTCAAGGTCCTTACGCTTTACTTCTCCTGTTTTCTTTGTTTTGTTTTTGCCCTGTTTAGGTTAGTCTAGTCCCCTCTAGCCTTCAGTAGTTTTTATTTTGTTTTGACTTCCCCTAGTGTCTCTGTTCTGTTCACCTAGCCCTCTTAGTTCTTGTTGTTCTCAGTGTTTAGGCGCCGCCAGAACCCTCCGGCGTTCCAAAGTCGCCGGCTGAGCCCTTTGGTGCGCCAGCCTGTCGATGCCCAGCGCACGCAGGTCGCCGGCAGAGCCCTCCGGCGCTTCCTAGTCACCGGCTGAGCCCTCTGGTGCGCCAGCCTGTTGCTGCCCAGCGCATTCCCGGTTCCCCGGCATGTTTTAGACGCCCTCTGTTCTCGGTTCCCCGGCGTGTTGAGACGCCCTCTGTTCTCGGTTCCCCGGCGTGTTGAGACGCCCTCTGTTCTCGGTTCCCCGGCGTGTTAGTACGCCCTCTGTTCTAGTTCCCTGGCGTTTTAGATGTTCCCGCTTCCCTTGTGTCCCGGCGTTTCCCTCACGCCCTGGCGTTCTCTTTCCTCGCGCCCTGGCATTTCCCTCACGCCCCGGCGTTCTCTTCCCCAAGCCCAGGCGTTTCCCTCATGCCCCGGCAGGTTTCCTCTGGCGTTTCTGTACGGCAGTCGTGCTCCAGCGTATGTTGTTGAGCCCTGGTGTTTTCAGTACGCCTGTTTCTTTCCTCTGGCGTTGTCGTACGCCTGTTTCTTCCCTCTGGCGTTGTCGTACGGCTGTTTCTTCCCTCTGGCGTTGTCGTACGCCCGTTCCTTCCCTCTGCCGTTAAGTACGCCCGTTCCTTCCCTCTGGCGTTAAGTACGCCCGTTCCTTCCCTCTGGCGTTAAGTACGCCCGTTCCTTCCCTCTGGCGTTTCCGTACGCCCGTTCCTTCCCTCTGGCGTTTCCGTACGCCCGTTCCTTCCCTCTGGCGTTAAGTACGCCTGTTCTTCCCTTTGGCGCTGTTGTGCGCCCGTTCCTTCCCCTTGGCGCTGTTGTGCGCCCGTTCCTTCCCCTTGGCGCTGTTGTGCGCCCATTCCTTCCCCTTGGCGCTGTTGTGTGCCCGTTCCTTCCCCTTGGCGCTGTTGTGTGCCCGTTCCTTCCGTTTGCCGCTGTTGTGCGCCCGTCCCGTCGTGCGCCCGTCCATTCCCTCTGGCGTTTCCGTACGGCCGTTCCTTCCCTCTGGCGTTTCCGTACGGCCGTTCCTTCCCTCTGGCGTTTCCGTACGGCCGTTCCTTCCCTCTGGCGTTTCCGTACGGCCGTTCCTTCCCTCTGGCATTTCCGTACGCCCGTTCCTTCCCCCCTGGCGTTGTGGCACGCCTGTCTTGTCTCCCTGGTGTTTCCTTTCGCCTGTTCCCCAGAATTCTCTGGACTTTCGGTTCCCCAGAGTTTTCTAGCCTCTTCGGTTCCTCCGTGCTTTTTGACCCCTGGTTTCCCTGTGTTCTTTAGCCCCTTGGTTCCCTAGTGTTCTCTAGCCCCTTGGTTCCTTGTGTTCTCTAGTCTTAGGTCCCCCGTGTTCTCTAGCCTTAGGTCCCTCGTGTTCTCTAGCCTTAGGTCCCTCGTGTTCTCTAGCCTTAGGTCCCTCGTGTTCTCTAGCCTTAGGTCCCTCGTGTTCTCTAGCCTTAGGTCCCTCGTGTTCTCTAGCCTTAGGTCCTCCATGTTCTTGACCTTTTGGTTCCCTGTATTCTCTGGTCCTTTGGTTCTCCATGATCGCTGGCCCTTTGGCCCAACACTAATTAGTCTTTATTCCCGTCACCTGTCAGGCTCCCTTTATAAACTCACATCAGTTGTGTTCTCGTCGCCGGTCCATAGTGCTCACTCCTGCTCAGTTTCTGCCAGAATCCTGTGTCAGCTCAGTTTTTTGTTCCAGTCAGCCAGAAGTCTTTTGTCCAACTTTATTTTGTTCCAGTCAGCCAGAAGTCTTTTCTCCAACTTTGTTTTTGTTCCAGTCAGCCAGAAGACTTTACTTCAGCTTTTGTTTTTGTTCAAGTCACTGCCTAAGACCCGGCTCAGCTCTGTTCCAACTCGAGTTCTCAACTCCTGTTCACGACTCCTGGGTTCCGTTCTGCTCTCGAGTTCCAACTCCTGTTCTCAACTCCTGGTGAGCCGTTCTGGTCTCAAGTCCTCGGCTCCGATGTTCTGGTCTCAAGTCCTCGGCTCTGATGTTCTGGTCTCAAGTCCTCGGCTCAGATGCTCCGTCCTGGTCTCAAGTCTTCGGCTCCAGAGTTCCTCCCGGTCAGTCTCTCATCACGCCTCCTGCCGGCCAGCTTCTGCACCCTACACCTCCGTCTGTTGTTCCATCCGTCATGTTGTTCCAGACTCTGGGTTCCATCATCATCCATCTTCCACCCTATTCAATAAACTTTCTCCTAAGAACTAGCTCTGTGTGTGCGTGCTGTGTCCAGGTTCATCCTGAAAAAATATAACATATATGAAACAGCTCTTTTTTTTTCCTTTTAAAAAGAAGATATAAACATCCTTGAAAAAACAACATATGTACAAGGAAACATAGCTTGTGGTATTTCCATAAAAAGCAGCTTGTGCAGAGACAGTCTATGAAATGAGCTGGTGGTTTATTTGACTTGACGTCCGGCCTGCAAGGGGGCGATTGCCTTCCCAGCTTGTTTGTTTGTGATTTAATGTTCCTGAATCTTTTTCCTGATGAAAGTGGGACAAACAGTGCATTGCCCTAGGAGATGGGATCAGTGGCAATGTGTTTTGCCCTTTTCTGGATTAGTGAAGCATAAACTGAATCTAGATCTGTTCGATAGCTTCCCTGTGCTGTCCTCACCACCTGTGCTAAATTCTTCCTCTCCTATCCCATGAAGCTCCAATACCACAGTGTCATGCTAAGACACAGGATGCTTTCAAATAGGGCAGTGTAAAAGTTTATTAGCAGCTGAGTAGAAAGTCCCTACTTCACCAGGTGGGAAGTGTTCTCATACCAAGAAAGGTCAGAGAACATGTGAATGCCCAGAAATGTTATGGTGCCCACATGCTCCATCGCTTTCTCATGTATGCAAAGATTCTTTTTTCCCATCTCGTGTTACCGTGGTGAAATTTCTATTTTGGCCACTCCGGCTAAGAGTACACGTAAGAAAGACAAACAAACCAAAACAAATAAGAAAAACAGGTAATGAACAAGGGTTACAGTGTTTCCCCCCCATTATAGCATTCAAGAGAGATTAAAAAATAAGATAAAGATTCAAAAGCTTGTATGAACTAGTTGTCCTTCTTGAGTCACATATAACATGAGGTAATATGGTGCAATGATGATTTGAGGCTTCATTTACAGAAATGTGCATTTAGATATTCTGAGATGAAGGTGTGCAGGTAGGCAATAACATTAAGGTGATTGTGACGTATGATGGGCTAGTAACAATAGGGGTGATTTTAAAGCGTTGGACTGCAGTCTCTGTCATGATCTAGATCAGGGGTGTCAAACTCATTTTGGTTTAGGGGCCACATTCAGCTTAATCTGATCTCAAGAGGGCCACACGAGTAAACTCATTGCAAGATTAAATAGAACTAATAAAAGTGGACTTGTTGATTTTTATATTAAATTAATTTCACTTTTACACAATATATTATGAATAACCTCAGCGTTTTTAGCCAGCTTCTGCAGCCGAGGGTTGGTTTTCGTCCTGGCCGTGGAACACTGGACCAGCTCTACACCCTCAGCAGGATTCTGGAGGGGGCATGAGAGTTTGCCCAACCAGTCTACATGTGCTTTGTGGATCTGGAGAAGGCATTCGACCGTGTCCCCCGAGGGATCCTGTGGGGGGTACTCCGGGAGTATGGAGTACCGAACCCTTTAATAAGGGCTGTCAGGTCTCTGTACGACCGGTGTCAGAGTCTGGTCCGCATTGCCGGCAGTAAGTCGGACTCGTTTCCAGTGAGAGTTGGACTCCGCCAAGGTTGCCCTTTGTCACCGATTCTGTTCATAACTTTTATGGACAGAATTTCTAGGCGCAGCCAAGGTGTTGAGGGGATCCGTTTTGGTGGCCTTAGGATTGCATCTCTGCTATTCGCGGATGACGTGGTCCTATTGGCTTCATCAGCGCGTGATCTACAGCTCTCACTGGAGCGGTTCGCAGCCGAGTGCGAAGCGGCCGGGATGAAAATCAGTGCCTCCAAATCCGAGACCATGGTCTTGAACTGGAAAAGGGTAGAGTGCCTTCTCCGGGTTGGGGAGGATGTGCTGCCCCTAGTGGAGGAGTTCAAGTATCTTGGGGTCTTGTTCACGAATGAGGGGAAGATGGAGCGGGAGATCGACATTGGTGCAGCGTCTGCTGTGAAGCGGGCGCTGTACCGATCCGTTGTGGTGAAGAGAGAGCTGAGCCAAAAGGCGAAGCTCTCGATTTACCGGTCGATCTACGTTCCTACCCTCATCTATGGTCACGAGCTTTGGGTCGTGACCGAAAGAACGAGATCCCGGATACAAGCGGCTGAAATGAGTTTTCTCCGTAGTGTGTCTGGGCTCTCCCTTAGAGATAGGGTGAGGAGCTCAGTCATCCGGGGAGGACTCAGAGTAGAGCCGCTGCTCCTCCACGTCGAGAGGAGCCAGTTGAGGTGGCTCGGGCATCTGGTTAGGATGCCTCCTGGACGCCTCCCTGGTGAGGTGTTCCGGGCACGTCCCACCGGGAGGAGGCCCAGGGGAAGACCCAGGACACGCTGGAGGGACTATGTCTCCCGGCTGGCCTGGGAACGCCTTGGAATTCCTCCAGAGGAGCTGGCCCAAGTGGCCGGGGAGAGGGACGTCTGGGCCTCCCTACTGAAGCTGCTGCCCCCGCGACCCGACCCCGGATAAGCGGAAGAAGACGGACGGATGGACTCAGCGTTTTTAAGAAAAGTATGTGCAATTTCAACAATACTTTTACTCAGTTAAACATTTACTTGTGCATTATGCATAAGAACTGATCACAGTGATTGTACAATGTTGAAAAACATTTATTCACATTTTTTGGAACTTAAAAACACTGTCCTGCATGACAAAATACATCAAACAGATAAAAATTAAGAAATTATTTAAAATAAATTTTCCACATCTGAAGCTCAGTGCTACCATCTGCTGATTAAAACACAGAGCCCCTCGTGGACAATATAGGAACTGCAGATTTTCAATTAAACGAAGTACATGTTTTTTTTCAATAATTGTTTTATCATTCTCTTCCTTTTATCTCCTCTTTCTTTCACCTTTTCTTCTTTTCTTCTTCTTGTTCTTCCTTTCATCTCATACTTTCCCATTGTAGTATCATTTGAGGTATTCCAAGCATGAATCACAATCAAACTATTCACATTCATAAATCAAGCGGAGCACTATGGCAAAAGCAGTACTGCTCCACTTGTGAAAGTCAAATCTGATGAGCTCTTTTTGGCATTAAGACAACAATTCTTATTGCCACATTGCCACACAGGACACTGGAAAAAAAATTTTTTTTTTCCAGTGTCCAGTTTTTTTGTTGAATAATGATAATGCATTTAGCCACCGGGCCGGACCAAATTGTTCGGCGGGCTGGAACCGGCCCGCGGGCCGGTATGTTTGACACCCCTGATCTAGATCATGACAGAGATCATGGTCATGATCTTTGTCATGATCTAGTGCTGGTTTGATTCATCACCCAACACACCTGTATAGCTTCGCCTTATTCTCATCACCACTCATCTTATCCACCTGCTCCTGTCACTATATAATCAGTGGGGGACCGAGAACTTCTAGCTGTAAAGCTTGCTTTACAGCTCCCACTGTATGTAGAGAGGAGCGTGTAATTTATACTCTAATCTACACGATTAGAGTTCCTTAACCTCTTTTTTTTCACACCTCCGCTGGGCATTGCTGACTTATTGGGCTCCATTGCTGTCCCTTGTGTACTCATTGCATGCATGTGCAATATTGTCTTTTCGGCTTTTTATAGTAAATATACACGAAGTGTCATGATCCTTCAGTGTGTGTGTTTTTAATTTTACGTTCCAGGATCCTACCATCTTTAATTAATCTCCCTCAGCCAGAGCCAGCCTTAATTAGTAAATCCCATTCACCTGTGTTTTTGGCAGTATCCGCTGATTCCCAGTTGCATTCAAGTTCCGGGTTTTATTTCCGTCTTTGCCATGCCGTCTGTTTTCCATCCCTGTTCCAAAGTTTGGTGTGATTCAGGTCCATTAAATATCATTTTCTTCAAAATGCGCCTGCCCATGCCTTACTGCCGCTTTGGTTCTTCTTCACAATCAACGACAGAACGGCGTGACAAGGAAAAGGACCAGGCAACAGGTGTGAAAGATATCACCTTGTTTGAATACGGCTGTCAGCAGCTCGAGAGCAGCTTAGTGGTCCCCAGTCATCTCCAGAGGTACTCAGGGGTCTCCAGTCTTCTCTAGAGGTTATCAGTGGTCTCCGGTCTTCTCAAGAAGTTCTCAGTGGTCGCCAGGCTTCCCCAGAGGTTCTCTGTGGTCTCGATTACCACCTGCCTCCAAGTTTCTTCCATCGCCGCCGGGTTCCAAGTTTCCACCATCGCCGCCGGCTTCCAAGCGTCCTCCCTCGCCACTGGCCTCCAGAACGCTTGGTTGTCCGCACACTGTTCACTGTGTTTATAATCTGGGATGGGCATGATGCCTCATCACATATTTCATGGGTTGTTGTTATTGAAGTGTTCCTCAATTTGCTACTTTTACCTGTGCTTAGCTTACCAGATGCCTTTTTTCAGTTCTCTCCAAGCCCTGCTGTAGGCAGGTCTGTCTCCTAATCTGTATAGTGCATCCCAGGCTTTCAGCAGGGACCACCCTGAGTTATCTACCCACGTTTTCTAGTTAGGAAGTATTCTGATTGTCTTTGTGGGTAGAACAGCATCAGTACACCACATCTGCATTTCTGCAGTCCAGCGCCCTCTTTGAATACAGTATATGTGCTCAAAGCCATCCTGTAGGGCTGAGCAGGCCTCTTTAGTCCAAACCTGGTTCAGACTCGTTCTCCAGATTAGAGGTTCAAAGGCAGGGATCAGGTCCACAGAGATATGATCTGACTATCCTGTCTTACAAATTCCAGGAATTTTGCAGTAGGCCTGGTCTAGTGTGCTGTGGTCTTTAGTTAGGAACTTTATGAATTTGGGGAATTAAGGGAGCAGAGCCTTTAATTCAGCAGGGTTGAAGTCTCCACCCACAATCATAGCTGCTTCTGGATTAGTGTTTATTTGGCTGCTGATAGAATTAGCACTTCGAGGAGTGCAGGCTACTACGATAATAACTCAGCTGAGTTCTCTAAACAATTTAAACGGTCTGCACTTAACTACCAGATGTTCCAAATCAGGGGAGCAGTGGGCGCCTACTGTTTTTGTATGGCAAGGATGGTCAGCCTGCTCCCATTGACTATGTCCAAAAATAAATTGTACACAATTTGATACTGATATCTGTTGTAGTCCCTATTTTAAGAAGGGTGATTATGTACATTCAGTCAGGGCCGGAGCTAATGAGAGCCCTCCCTTAAACAACAGGAACTGGGCTATATCCACCTTATTTTCAACGGAAATACAGAGGCAGCGAGTTGACGTTTTTTTGTGCGAGACTTCCGGTCGGTCACTTCCTGTCACTGTTTAGCTGGCTAACAAGCGATTCATGCAGCCACTTCATACCAAATTACTCGTCATTAT
This sequence comes from Fundulus diaphanus, assembly GCA_037039145.1. Taxonomy (NCBI): domain Eukaryota; kingdom Metazoa; phylum Chordata; class Actinopteri; order Cyprinodontiformes; family Fundulidae; genus Fundulus; species Fundulus diaphanus. The sequence goes on along the minus strand of CM073137.1, from coordinate 50,207,706 downwards.
GACTTTGAGGAAGACCGGGATAATTTGTACAGTTAGAGGCTGTCATAATAACGGGTGTAAAACAAAGGTTTACATGGAGCAGGAGTGTTTTAATCATCGACCGTGTACAAGAGCTGTGGATATGAGGCGCCCTACTTCCTTTAACACTGATACTCAAAATAAACTAGAAATAAAGTTACAGCTTCATTCTAAAGCTAACTTAGATTTTAACATGACAAGATTGCATCAAGAGTTTTGAGACCACACATCAGATTGGTACAATTTCAAAACTCAAGCCTTGACATGAAGTAGGTAGAACGTTTTGATATCCTTTTACATCAGTTCAATCCCAAACATTTATTACTGCTATCTTTGTAAAATTAACTGACCAGCAATCTAATCACAACGAGGCAACAGCCAGTATGTTTCTGAATCAGACCATTTATTAGCCTACCTTCCATAAGATCGCCGCTGCATGACTGTAGGACTTCCCCTGGAGCCGCAGCACAACTAGCGCTCCGGACGTCTCAGTACAGCCGGTTCATGTAGTCAGGATCCAGCAGAGTGCACGTCGGACTTGCTTTGGCTTGAATGGCCATCGGCCTCCATGAATACCATGTCATCCTTATTGCTATTTATTAACACCGAGCCAACTTTTCCATTGTGGAGGTTCGCCTCGGTAAAGTCACATAGCAGAGCTGTCCGCACCAAGTGACGACACAAAATGGTTAAACATGTCCTCATACGTTATATGAGGCCACTTCTTCATGTCATCCTCTCAGTCATGAATAGTTTGAGGCTGTTGCACTGACCTGCCCCTTCGATCGCTCTGCAATTTTTGGAAATGTTGCCGCGACAGTTTATAATTTCAGCCAAGCTAATGTTATTTTGCCGAGGGAAGCGCTGAAACGGAAGTGCCGCACAAAAGAACAGAAGTTGGACCCATAGTTACTTCCACGTTCGAAAATAAGGTCGATAGGATGACAACAAACATGGCTAGGAAACAGCTCAGTAAGATGTTCAACGTGCTGAAAAGCTTAAGGATGGATTTAAAGGCTCACTGGGGGTACACAACTCTCTAATTTCTTCTCGATTTCACTGTAAAGGGTTCTGTAGAGTTGATTTACCGTTTAGACTTGAGATTTGTGGATGTCCAATGAGCTGTCCTCAACTAACTTCAATAATGCTTATTTACTAAAGCTTTTTGACATTAGCTAAACATGTTAAATAAGGATTTCTGTTTAAGTTTAATTAACCTAATTGAGAAAGAGAGGACAGATTACAGAATGTTTACCCAACCAGCTACAGATAAACGTCACAAACCACATCATAGAAGATGGCTCCATCCGAATACCCTTAATAATATCTCCTAGCTCCTGTTCCTTCCCCTTCCCTCTTCTCGAGACTTTGTAAAATAGTTTTTTTTTCAGGGTTTAACGTCTTTACAGTCTGAAGGCTCTTCTTTGGAGGCAATTAATATTCAAGTTTATATATTTACAAGCATGCCATAATGTTTAGGATCATGTTTGATTTATTTCATCCTGATGCGTGAAAATTATTACTGTGTCTCTCCCCCGCCCCGAAGAAATAATTAAAAAATGTAATTGAAATTAATTGCATAATGTCAATAGTTAACTCGAGATTAATCGCAAATTAATTGCATATTTTATCTTTTTACTTCCGAAAGTGTAAAAGCCTATTTTCGGCATTTCTTAATATGCAATTTTGCAATGAATGACATGAGTAAAAAACATGCTTGCACAAAATTTTTTTTTTTTTCCCAAGCACTTTTCAGAAATTGGAATGAAAACATGTAAAGACACCAACAACAACAACAATTGTTTGTCATATTCTTTTGCATACTGTTTATATCCATGTTCATACACACAGTTTTTTTTAAGGCCTGGAAAAGGGTTAAACATTTTTTTAGGTCATTCCAGAGTCTTACACATTTCTAGCAACAGAAGCTTAATACCCTTGAAAGAGAACTGTTTAGCACAGCTTCCATGTGCTGACACTGTAACTCCAGGATACTTCATTTGACAGTGTGATTCCGCCTTAGTTTGTCAAATACAGGTACAACAAATTAATGAGCATTAAATTATGGTTTATGGGTTGGGTTTCTGCAATGTTATCAGTGCGTAAAAACTCATTTCTAGAACCAATCTCTGCTCAAAATGGTGATCTGCACTGCGTAATCTATTTTCAGCATTTATCACCAGTTATTCCAGCCATAAACTACAGAAAATAGGCCAACAATACCCCCTCTGCCTTTACTCCAATCGGCTCCAATGTCAGTCTGCAGTAGAAAAGACCCAGCCAATATGGCACTCCAGCACGTAATAGATGAGGGATATTCTAGCTGGTTATACTATCTGTAGTGCGGCAGCGCAAGCGGGTCTCTTTATAACTCATGGATATCGTCGATTATTTAAGAGCCAAAATAAGCTTTCAGCCACGGGTTGTCTACACCACAACCCGCGGCTCACAGAATTTATAGGTGACTTCAGAAAAAAGAAGCCCACAGCCACTTATAATAAGCGGACTTGGCCACAGTGAGCGCAGGTCTGTTATGCTACAGTCTCTACCGCACACAAAAAAAACAGGGAACCGTGTGTGTGTTTTGACGCGAGATTAACGTGTGAAAATAAATGTCGCGGTTATGGTATAACAAAGTTAACACATTAATAACGCATTAACACTGACAGCCGTAGTGTAAACACGTCATAATATTCTTTAATTTACTCACCCAGTGTTTCACTGTAAGTAGCCCTCCATCCAACACTGCTGACTGTGGCATCTGTCCTGAAGACGATGAACAAATTGTTTGTAGAAGAACGTAATGGAGGTGGGAGCACTGTACCACAGAACCTTCCCAGCAAGGGTGCCAATGTGTCATGCCCATCGTACACAGCCACATAATCAAAGCGACATGAAGACGACGCTTCTAAACTGAAGGTATTAAATCTATGGAGACAGAAGACATGAAAGGCGGAAAGTAAATATTGTTCAAACTTATTAGCTTCATGATGTGGACTGTTTTTATATTTGGGGTAAAATATTATTCAACTTCAATAGTATTCCAGATACATTGCTACATGTAGCCTTACTTGAGATCCAATACTCTGTCTGCTTGGACACTGATATGGAAGGTACAGTTCATGTTGTGGTGGTAGTTGGTAATGGAGAGTGCCGGACTGCTCACTGTACCTGAGGTACTATTGAAGAAACCGCCACAAGCTAGAAACACACACACAAACATCAACTTTGTTTTAGCATCTTTTATGGTTATAGATATAAATTAAACTCTAAAGCAGTAGAAAGGATTAAAATCTAACAATTTCTTTAATAGCAAAATCATTTTCAATTATTAACACAATGTCTTCTTTGAAAGAAGCAGATGCAGGGTTCCTCTGTCAGGGTTCTGCGGGCAGCTCCCGGCCGGAGTGCTGCTGCCTCTCTCCCTCTCCTTTCACAGGTGGCGGCTGATGAGCCGGGAGGTGCGGAGCCGCAGGTGTTCCTCGTTATGCGGCCTTCTGGAGGAGCTTCAAAGCAGTGTTAACCCTCGGTCATGTCAGCCAACCACCACACCCGTTGTTGCAAGCACATGTGGTCCCAAATCATCCAGGCACTCAAACGCACATCCGAGTAAAACCGCAGATTTGCTGACCGGAAACGGAACCCGGCACTCCGTTATCGCCCCTCCAGGGCCTCGTCCCAGAAACTGGCTCCCCGCTTCTTTCTGTCTCCAGAGACTCTATTACTTAATGAATTGATTTCTGATAACCAGATTGATTTATTTTGTTTCACAGAAGCCAGGCTGCAAAAAAACTACGTCCGTATAAATGAGTCAACTCTATTTGAATGCTGCCCTCTAATTATTTTAATTTCCACATTCCCAGAACCACGGGACAAGGAGGTGGAGTAGCAACAATCTTTCAGTCTGATTTATTAATTAGTCCCAGGCCAATTAATAACTACAATTCTTTTGAATATTTAACCCTTAGTTTCCCTCATCCAAACCACAAAGCAATAAAACCCCTTTGGTTTGTTGTTTTGTATCATCCACAAGACCCTTACTCTCAGTTTTTAGATCAATTCTCAGACTTCTTATCTGGTGTTAACCACTGACAAGGTTATAATAATGAGGGATTTTAACAATCATGTAGATACTGAATGTGCATAAGCCAACACATTCTTGCCTTCATACTTTGAACGTTGTGCTGACATATGGCATTGATTGTGAAGAATTAACAGTATAATCTCAACCCTGTCCTATCTGACCATTATTAATAACCTTTGAGTTCAATTGAACTGAGTTTTCCACCCCCAAAAGAAGGTTTCATTATAGTAGATCCTTATCAGATAATGTTGTATCAAACTTTACAGAGTGTTCCCCCTTTTAAATTCCTCAGTATGACAGAAATTCCCAGCAGACGGCAGCAATGTTAAATCTTCCGATTCACAAATTGATGCCTTCGTCGCTCGTTTTGAAGCTTTACGCACATTTCGTGCTGCAAATTTGATTTGACGCGCATTAAGCGCCTCTAGAGTTCAAAAATGTCACCTGTTGCAGCTGGACACACTGAAAGCGACTCATCAGTCCGCAGCTCCTGGAGTAGGTGGTAAAACTCACCAAACTCAAAACGCCTCTGAATTATCAGGTGAATTCAGACATGGCGCAGTTAATATTATATTATTTAGTAAATTAAGCCAAGCCACTCTCTTGATTTCATCCGCAATTTTACAAAGAGTACGACAGGAGAAAAGAACAGGGTAGCTCCTCCCAACGGCAGCCACTTTGCCTGATGCGCCGTCGGAGTGTTGAGGCTCTTGACAGCGCGTCGGACATTTATGTGCACAAGCGTCCAAGTTGAGGCGTTTCTGACGCTCAGAAGGCATTTGGTCTAGACGGCTAACTCTGTGACTGAATATTAATATTTACACCTTTATATGAGATATTTTGTCTCAGTCATGATGGGATGAGGATATGTTTAAAAAAAAAAAGATTTTAACGGCAGTGATTTATTTATTTATTTCCCTTACTCGTCTGCGGAGCGAGCTGTCACACCATGTCCAGGTTCTGCTCCCCTGGAGCGGAAAAAGCTGGCGAAGCAAACCCTTGGTTCCAGTTGGAACTTAAAGCTTTATATTCGATCTTTTGTCTCAGCCATGGCAGAAACATGTCATGACAAGATCACAGTGTATTAAATGCCAGGAAATAAAAGTCCGTTTTTAAAAGAGATTTTAAAATAAGAAAAAAGGAGGCCTGTCTGATACTCAATGGTTAGGTATACGCCCGCCGACAGGGGGGGACAAACGGGTCAGTTGTCCCGGGCCCAGGACAGAGGTGGGGCCCAAAATTGAATGGTCAGAGTGTCAGTCAGCGCGCGTGCTGACTGCAGCAGCTTCAGCAATGTCTCCGCGTCTGTCACTTGCTGCTCCCCCTCCCCTCTGGTACATGGCTCAGCGGCGCCAGCCAATCAGCACGCACGCTCAGCCTGGCCCGCCCACTTAGTGCTCTCAACACACAAACAACCGCTGCTGCTTCTCGGAGAGAGAGAGAGAGAGAGAGAGCGCAGAAGCGGAAAAACATGAAGAGGGAAAGTAGCGCCGTTTGGCTCTATTTTAATACCGTAAATGAAATCAAGCTGTATGTTTTGTAAAAAGCCTTTTAAATTCAGTGGAAACACAACAAATTTATCTAAGCACGGGGAAAACCATGATCAAGAAAACGTCGAGCGACAGAAACAGAAGAGAGGAGACGAAACTTCTCTCATTGCCCCGACAGACCAGACCCACAGACTGACATCACTGACTGAGGCATTTCAGTCCCCCAGAGAACATCCAGGTAGATCAGAGTGGTCTTCTTCAGCAGCAGTTCATGTTAACTTTCAAAGTAGATATTATCTATCATATACTACTGGAGCCCACACAGAAAATGTAATTAAGACCTTGAAAGAACCCAGTACATATATCCTAATAAAAAGTGTTATTTAAGATAACATTAGCTAATCCTTTATTTGTCCCACGATGGGGAAAATTATAGGATTAAAGCAACAGGCAGGTGCACACAACACAGACAAAATTACATAAGGATTGAAAGATATAAGAGGTCGATTAGGAAAAAAACACTATGAAACTTAACATTATTATTATTATTATTATTATTTAATTGTAATAATAAAATAAAAATCAGAAAATCCGAAAGGTCAACAGTTTCATGATACATCAAGCTTAGGGACTGGCTAATATACAGCAGGTCAAAAAAGACCATATTTTGGCTACAGTGCTTGCTGTCCTCTTATGAAGAAAAGATCAACTAGTGCACTAAATATGGGTTGAAAATATCCGGTATAAAATACAGAGATTTCCAGGGCGTGAAGTATACAGTTGACTTTTTTTGGTGTGTGTGTGTGTGTGTGTGTTTGTGCTTGTGTGTGTGTGTGTGTGTGTGTGTGTGTGTGTGTGTGTGTGTGGTGGCGGCAGGTGTAGAGAGGGGGGGCCCAAAAAGGCTGCGTTGTCCCGGGCCCTAGCAAAGCTGTCAGCTGGCCTGGTTAGGTATTCCATAACGGAGCAGCAACAGCAAATTATCTGTCACCTAAGGAACTTCAGCCTAGTTTTAGGGACTGTCAGCAGCAGCTGATCAGCTGATCTAAGGGATCGGGGCTGGCAGTAAGGCTGGATCAGCTCACATAAATATGGTGGAGCAAGGTTGTTCAAACACATGGAAAAACAAATAACAAAAGCTTAAAATTAATTCTGTAGCGCACAGGGAGCCAGTGAAGGGACACTAGGATGGGAGTAATACTTGTGCCTACGGGACTGAGTTAACAAACGAGCAGCAGAGTTCTGCACAAGATGCGGACGGACAAGAGAGGTCTGGCTAATGCCTATATACAGTGCATTACAGTAGTCAAGACGAACTGTGATTAAAAAAAATATTCTAGTTTCTCCAAGTCAGATCTTGCTATGATTTATTTCACATTTGCCATTTGACGAATTGATAAAAACATTACTGAACAACACTGTTTCTCAAATTTAAAATTCTTGAATTGAATTGAATTGAATTGAATTGAAAGCCTTTATTGTCATTGTACACAGTACAATGAGATTTGGAGAGCAGCTCCATAAAAGTGCATATATAAATAACACATACATACAGGCCAGCTGACAGCTTTGCTAGGGCCCGGGACAACCCAGTCTTTTTGGGCCCCCCCCCCCCACACCTGCCGCCACCACACACACACACACACACAAAAAGTCAACTTAACTGTATACTTCATGCCCTGGAAATCTCGGTATTTTATATTGGACATTTTCAACCCATGAATTTAGTGCACTAGTTGATTTTTTCTTCATCCGAGAACAGCAAGCACTGCAGTCAAAACCTTTTTTGACCTGCTGTATATTAGCCAGTCCCTAACAATTTTTTTCCCTTCCATTGCAGGAAGTAGAATATATTAGATACTTTGGGAATTCTCTTCCCTCTGAATCTCTGAGAAAGGCTTCCTTTTTGCCATTAAATGCACAACATTCACAGATACTTTTGACATTTAAGCTTGATGTATCATGAAACTGTTGACCTTTCGGGTTTTGTGATTTTTATTCTATTATTACAATTATATAATAATAATAATAATAATTGTATCTTTTTTTTTCTTCCTAATCCACCTCATATATCTTTCAATCCTTATGTAATTTTGTCTGTGTTGTGTGCACCTGCCTGTTGCTTTAATCCTATAAATTTCCCCGTCGTGAGATAAATAAAGGATTAGCTAAATAACACTTTTTAATAGGATATATGTACTGGATTCTTAAAAAGTCTTAATTACATTTTCTGTGTGGGCTCCAGTAGCATATGATACATAATATCTACTTTGAAAGTTAACATGAAGTGCTGCTGAAGAAGACCACTCTGATCTACCTGGATGTATTCTGGAGGACTGAAACGCCTCAGTCAGTGACGTCAGTCTGTGGGTCTGTCGGGGCAGTGAGAGAAGTTTCGTCTCCTTTTCTGTTCCTCGACGTTTTCTTGCTCATGGTTTTTCACGTGCTTAGGTAAATTTGTCGTGTTTCCACTGAATTTAACCGGCTTTTTACAAAACATACAGCTTGATTTCATTTACGGTATTAAAATAAAGCCAAACGCCGCTTATTTCCCTCTTCATGCTTTTCAGCTGCTGCGGTCTCTCTCCCACTCTGAACAGGAGCCGCGCGGTTGTTTGTGTGTTGAGTGAAGAGAAGCTGAGTGGGCGGGCCAGGCTGAGCCTGCGTGCTGATTGGCTGGCGCCGCTGAGCCATGTACGAGAGGGGAGGGGGAGCAGTAGAGAGCCGTGACACACAGACTGCTGCTGCAGTTAGCACGCGCGCTGACTGACACTGACCATTTTAATGATCAGAGTGTCAGTTTTGGGCCCCCCTCTGTCCTGGGCCCGGGACAACTGACCCGTTTGTCCCCCCCTGTCGGCGGGCGTGCATACATACATATACAATACATTAATGCAAATCTGGATGAAGGTTGAGTAAGGTGACGGCTTTGGGGAAGAAGGTATCCCTGAGTCTGTTTGTTCTAGTCCGTATTGACCTGAAGCGCCTGCCTGAGGGCAACAGGTTAAAGAGATGGAAGCCGGGGTGAGTGGTATCCCTCAGGATGTTTCTGGCCCTGCTGAGACAACGGGAGTTGTAGATGTCAATCAAAGAGGGCAGAGGGCAGCCGATAATTTTTTGTGCAGTGTTTGTCACCCTCTGCAGTCGCTTTCTGTCGGCCTCCGTGCAGCTAGAATGCCACACTGTCACAGCGTAGGTCAACAGGCTCTAGATGGTGGAGCGGTAGTAGGTCACCAGTGTAGCCGCTGCTGGGCCTTCTTGACCAAAGCTGTGCTGTTGGCTGACCAGGAGAGGTCTGCAGAGATGTGGATGCCGAGGAATTTGAAGGACTCCACTCGCTCTACACATCCACCGTTGATATACAGGGGGGCAGGGGCGGCTTTCATCCGTCTGAAGTCCAGGATGAGTTCCTTGGTCTTGTTGATATTTAGTGCCAGATTGTTTGATGCACACCACTCACTAAGTTTCAGCACCTCATCTCTGTAGGCCGCCTCGTTTCCCCCTGTAATCAGCCCCACCACCGTTGTGTCATCAGTGAACTTGACGATGATGTTCTCTGGGTGGGCGGGACTGCAGTCGAATGTTTAGAGGGAGTAGAGTATTGGGCTCAGCACGCAGCCCTGTGGAGAGCCAGTGCTGAGAGTGCGGGAAGAAGAGAGGAGAGGACCTAGTTTAACTTGCTGGGGTCGGTTGACCAAAAAGTTCTTTATCCAGGAGCAGGTGGGTGAAGGGACCCCCAGGTTGGTTAGCTTGGGGATCAGAATGTCCGGTATTATTGTGTTAAAGGCTGAGCTGAAGTCATTGAAGAGCATCCTGACATAGTTCCCCTGTTGCTCCAGGTGACTCAGCGCTGAGTGAAGAGCGATGGCTATGGCGTCTTCGGTGGATCTATTAGTCCGGTATGCAAACTGGTGCGGATCCAGGGTGGGGGGGAGAGAGGCTTTGATGTGTCTCAAAACCAATTTCTCTAAGCATTTGGTAATGACTGGGGTGAGTGATATGGGACGGAAATCATTGAGGCTGGTCGTGGATGGCTTTTTAGGGATCGGGATGATTATAGCAGACTCCAAGCAGGGAGGAATGACAGCTTGTTCCAGAGATAGGTTGAAAATATCTGTGAATACCTGTGACAGCTGCCAAGCACATGCCTTGAGCACCTTCCCAGGTACTCCATCTGGACCTGCAGCCTTCCTGGGATTCACTGCACAGAGCACCCTCCACACGTCCTGTGCCTCAAGAGTAAGTGGGGGGGGGAGGAGGAGGAGTGCTGGCAGGCTGGTGGGGGTTGTGATGGTTGTTGGAGTGATGTGGCTGGATGCTGTGTTTGAGACTCAAAGCGGGCAAAGAAGCTGTTCAGCTCCTCAGCCAATCCCGCATCCGAGTTCCCAGGTCAAATTTAGAGTCAAACTTTACCCCCAGATTGGTAATACAGTCCCTGAGATAAAATGACAGTGAGCCGAGATCTACATTTGGGGAGGGACAGCAACATAACCTCTGTCTTGCTTTCATTTAAACTAAGGAAGTTCAGTGAAACAAGGCAGTGTGTGAGTTGCTGGACTTTTGCCAGTTAAACTGAGTGTAAGCAGACCCTGGGCTACAAACGTACAAGCTGCTAGTTAAGTTAAACAAACCAACCAGGGCATTCTGAAGACAACAGACATCTGGTCCCAGATTTACTCCAGAAAGATCTAACATGCTGTGTTTTTTCTGTCAATACAGAAAAGATTTCCATGCCTTCACACACACACAAAAAAAAAACACTTGTAAAATGGCAGGTGTACTAACGTAACAAAGTGCATTCAATAAATGTTTAGTTTAGCAACCAAACTGGTCCCACTCGCATCTGTGCTACCAGAGATGCTTCTACAAATGAAAAAGATGATAGAAACCGAGCACCTTCCATGAATCAAACATTCTGCCTTTTTACTTTGACTTAATTTTGTTTAAAACATTAAAAGAGAGAACAGTTTGTGGGGGTTTTCTACACTTCAAACCTAGTAAGACTACCCAGTATTTACTATTCAATGATAGATACAACCCTAAAACAGAAGAGGGTGCTTTTGACAGACATATAAAACAAACAACACATGTATGACACATAGAGATAAGCACAAATTAGAGAACTCTAGTAACCAACCATGCATTTTTGGACTGTGTGTACAAGCTGTAGAGCCTGAAGATAAAACACACATGCATGGCCAGAAAATACAACATGGAAAACATCAGCCAAGACTTGACTGGAGTCTTTTGAACCAGCAACCTTCTAACTATTAGGACGGAACCAAGTCCTCATTTGTCATTCCAATGACAAAAAGCAGTTCTTTCATCAGAACCGCCTGTTGGAGTTTAGCAGTTGAAGATAAATAAATTGAAGGGAACCTAACACCAAAACTCTCAGTTTCAGAGCTGGTTAGTTTTATTCAGCACTTTTCTAATCCTTATGGTTGAACTTTGTTATTGAGAGTATTTTATTGTGTTTGTTTTAATAACTTACGTATGACACTGTATTCTGCCATGAAGCCCGTGCTGGTGATCACAGAGTCAGAATAGAAGTGAAGTAACATGGGACCAAGAGTGGAAAAAGGGCCTGGGATGTTGGTACCACATAAAGTGGCCATTGCAGTGCTACTAGTAACTGGGCTGTAGATCTTGAGACCATCATACATACAGGTGGAATGTGCTAGACAAAAGACGAAAAAAAACTTTCAGTACAACATCCAGCAAGCAAGAAAATGTTTGAAACTGTTTATATTTGTATGCCAATGTAACCGAGTGTGAACACATACCCTCTAGCTGGAAGACCTGAAAGCTGAGGACAATCACTGTCTGCTGTTCAGCATCTATGGTGTAGTTGCAATTAGCATGATCAGGATAGTCAGCTGGGAAATTCGGAGAAACCACACGGCCCTTGGAACCACTGAAACTTGCACCACACCCTTACGAATAGAAGACAACAAACTTAAGGTAATTTTGTGAGAAGCTAGTAATTTATGTTTTGCACAGCTTTTGTGATGGAAAAATTTGAATGCTGCTACAGCCAGAATTAATGGAAGTCTAACTGTTTAATAAACTACCCTGAGCGACATTCGGTTGAACGTCGTCTGAAGTGGGCACTTCTGATGTTCAACAGATGTTGGTTAAATGTCTAGGGGACTTTTTTTTAATAAAATGTGGTTTTACAAAACTTCCATTGTCACATTCTGAGGGCTGGGTGCAGGCTAGGTTCTCTCTCCCTCCTCCTCTGCAGGGCGTGACGGGCAGGTGCTCTGCGTCATCGTTGATTGAGGCGCTTCTTAAGGAGCTGCTTTCCAGCAGGAGGGCGTCAGTTCTTACTCGCTTCCAGTGTGGAACATGACCAGCCTTGAATCTAGTGTATCTTTCCGAGCCTTGTCTAACTCCGTGTTTCTGCTCCTTGCTTCATCTAGAATCCTGGACTCCCGAGTTACCGCACTTCCAAGTCAGATCTCCTCGTGTCAAGATCAGAACTCCCAGACGTCGCTCATGGTTAAGTCCTCCTGCTGTGCTCACCTGCCTGTCCACCCTCCAACACCGCAGAACCCAGAGAGAGCTCACCAGACCTGCACAACAACCTGGACCCCGGACATCACCCTCCCCGGACCGAAACCCAGCCAAGAACCCAGTGAGTCCCTCGCTCCCTTCTCTGACACATCGGCACCTTCCTCTGCTCACCAGTCTCCCTGTGCTGTCTCCAGTGGAACCCGGACAAACCGACCAGCCCGAACCTCACCCGAGCCTACACCAGTTTTCAATAAACCTTCTAAACCGAACTGTATGTCTCCGTGGTTGCCCTCCTTCTGAGTCTCATTCCGAAAAAACATGACAGAAAGAACTGACCACACTGACTCAGGAGAGCAGCTACGGAGCGCAGTATCCCACCAGGAATTATTGCTCGGACAACATTAAACCATTATACAGACCATGATCCAACAACAGACTCAAGTTATGAAGACAATGAACTCTCTAACCCATGAACTCCAGGATGTTAAAACATTATTGAATGCTACACCACAGTAGCATTAGAGTTAGTCCAGAGGGTTTCTGTTGCAATGTTCCTTAGTATTTAACTGTTCTCCTCAGTCCTTCCCAGATGACACCTCTAAAGTCTCTCATATTGTCGGTCTCCTCAGGGACAGAGCCTTGAGCTGGGCCGAGTCGTTTCTTGATGAGACAAGTATCCTTAGTATTAGTTATTCCGAGTTTTTGGCTCAGTTTAAGACAAAGTTCTCCTCCTCCGTGAGCGAGGAGGAGGCCGGCAAGAGATTATGGGCACTCAAACAAGGAAGTCGATCCGTTGCCGACTTCGCGGTCGAGTTCCGGACCTTAGCGGCTCAGACCGGATGGAACGCCCTTGCTCAAAAAGCAGCGTTTCTTAATGCCCTCTCAGAGAGGTTACAGAATGAATTGGCCAGCCATGACAAACCTAGAGACCTCCTGAATAGCAAGAGCTAATAGATCTTGCTATTCAGGTGGATAACGGCTCCAGGAGAGGGCTCCAGGAGAGGGCTCGCGAGAGGCGGGGACAGGATCTCCCTCCAGTTCAACGCCCCTCTCCTCCTACCTCTGTTACGTCATTCAGTGTCCCGTCCGGCCCCTTCACAGAGTCAGCCAGCTGACGAGCTTATGCAGATAGGCAGAACCCAGTTATCCGTCCGTCCGTCCGTCTTCTTCCGCTTATCCGGGGTCGGGTCGCGGGGGTAGCAGCTTCAGTAGGGAGGCCCAGACGTCCCTCTCCCCAGCCACTTGGGCCAGCTCCTCAGGAGGAATCCCAAGGCGTTCCCAGGCCAGCCGGGAGACATAGTCCCTCCAGCGTGTCCTGGGTCTTCCCCTGGGCCTCCTCCCGGTGGGACGTGCCCGGAACACCTCACCAGGGAGGCGTCCAGGAGGCATCCTGACCAGATGCCCGAGCCACCTCAACTGGCTCCTCTCGACGTGGAGGAGCAGCGGCTCTACTCTGAGTCCTCCCCGGATGACTGAGCTCCTCACCCTATCTCTAAGGGAGAGCCCAGACACACTACGGAGAAAACTCATTTCAGCCGCTTGTATCCGGGATCTCGTTCTTTCGGTCACGACCCAAAGCTCGTGACCATAGATGAGGGTAGGAACGTAGATCGACCGGTAAATCGAGAGCTTCGCCTTTTGGCTCAGCTCTCTCTTCACCACAACGGATCGGTACAGCGCCCGCTTCACAGCAGACGCTGCACCAATCCGCCTGTCGATCTCCCGCTCCATCCTCCCCTCATTCGTGAACAAGACCCCAAGATACTTGAACTCCTCCACTAGGGGCAGGACATCCTCCCCAACCCGGAGAAGGCACTCTACCCTTTTCCGGTTCAAGACCATAGTCTCGGATTTGGAGGCACTGATTTTCATCCTGGCCGCTTCGCACTCGGCTGCGAACCGCTCCAGTGAGAGCTGTAGATCACGCCCTGATGAAGCCAATAGGACCACGTCATCGTGGTCAACCCAGTTATCGCCGGAAGAAAGGGATAGATGTATGAAGGCTAAACCGTGCCTCTATTGCGGTACTTTCGGGCATTTCCGCCTATCATGCCCCATTTGCCCAAAAGACCAAGCCCGCCAGTAGTCCAGGGGATACTGGCGAGCGCTTGTTCTGAGAACCCCGGTCCTTGGTTCCTGTTCCAGGCAATAATCTGCCTACAGGATTCTCGTCACCCAGTTTCAGCTTTGATAGATTCAGGCTCCAAACAGAACCTTATTGATCCTGCCTTAGTTCGGCGGCTCCACATTCCTGTTCATTCATTACCCTCTCCAATTTCTGTTGCAGCCCTGGATGGCAGTCCTTTGGCCACCATTACACAATAAACTCACCCTTTTCAGTTTATTACTTCAGGTAATCACCATGAATCTGTTTCGTTTTATGTTTTCCCCACCAAACACTCACCCGTTGTTCTAGGGTATCCCTGGTTAACTGCACATAACCCGCATATGAATTGGAGAAATTCCCATATCGAGACCTGGAGCTCCAGATGCCTGGCTTTTTGTCTTCAGTTGGCGCTTCCCCAATCTGCCATTGGTCCAGTTTCTCCCGAGGTTCCTCCTGACCTGTCCCATGTTCCACCCGGGTACCACGATTTACAACGAGTTTTTAGTAAAGATCTGGCTCTAAGCCTTCCGCCTCACCGTCCTTACGACTGCTCTATTGATCTTCTCCCTGGGGCTCCTCTACCCTCAGCTCGTCTTTATAAACTTTCCCTATCCGAGCAGGAAGCCATGGAGAAATATGTAAATGAGTCTTTAAAGGCCGGCATAATTCGTCCGTCATCCTCACCACTCGGGGCAGGGTTTTTCTTTGTTGCTAAGAAAGATAAAACCCTTCGCCCCTGCATTGACTATTGGGGTTTAAATCAAATCACTGTTAAAAATAAATACTCCTTACCCCTCCTGGCATCAGCGTTTGACACTGTTCGTGGAGCTACCATATTTACAAAACTAGACCTCCGCAACGCATACCACCAGGTCAGAATTCGGGAAGGGGACGAGTGGAAAACCGCCTTTAAGACCCCTATTGGCCACTTTGAGTACCTAGTCATGCCCTTTGGTCTAACCAATGCCCCCGCTGTCTTCCAAGCTCTTATCAACGATGTTCTCCAAGACTTCATTAATCATTTTGTGTTTGTTTATCTCGACGACATCCTTATCTTCTCCCAGAACCCCAGCCAACACCAACAGCACGTCCACCTGGTCCTTCAACGCCTCCTCGAAAATCGGCTGTTTGTCAAAGCAGAAAAATGCGAAATCTTTATCTTCGAGGGTGGGCAGGTGAAGACGGATCCAGGAAAAGTCAAAGCAGTCGAAGACTGGCCTACACCCAAGAACCGAAAGGAGCTCCAATGTTTTTTGGGGTTCGCTAACTTTTATCATGTGTTCATAAAGAACTTCAGTGTCATCTCTTCACCCCTTACAGCTCTTACATCCACCAAGCAGACCTTCATTTGGACCCCAGAAGCCGATCAGGCTTTCCTTCTCCTCAAGAAGAGGTTCTCGCAGACTCCAATCCTCACCTACCCTGACCCTGCAGCCCAGTTTACCTTGGAGGTTGACGCCTCGGATACAGGGGTTGGAGCCATGCTGTCCCAAATGTCCTCCACTGACGGGAAGCTTCATCCCTGTGCTTACTTCTTTAGGCGTTTCTCACCTGCCGAAAGGAAGTATGACGTGGGAGATAGAGAACTGTTGGCCATTAAACTGGCCTTGGAAGAGTGGCGCCACTGGCTGGAAGGTACTGATCTACCCATAATCATCTGGACAGACCACAAGAATCTGTCATACATTCAGTCAGCTAAACGCCTGAATTCCCGTCAGAGCCGTTGGTCATTGTTCTTCTCACGTTTCCACTTCATCATAACCTACCGTCCTGGCTCCAAGAACTTAAAACCCGATGCTTTGTCCCGACTGTTCTCCTCCTCCGAAGATTCCACGGAACCTGAAACCACTGTCCCCAGATCCTGTGTCGTGGGAGCTGTCACCTAGGAATTATAGAAACAGATTCGCCAGGTTAACGAACGAGATTCAGGTGGTGGTCCCCCACGAAGACTCTATGTTCCGTCAGCCATCCGCTCCCAAGTTATCCGTTGGGGGCACTCTTCTAAGTTCTCCGGTCCCTCTGGTTCCAGCCACTCCATAGCCTTTATGCGCTGTTATTTCTGGTGGCCGTCCCTTAATAAGGACGAATATGTTTCAGCCTGCCCTGTTTGTGCAAAGAACAAGGGGTCCTGCAGACCTCCTTCAGGTCTTCTCCAGCCCTTACCCAGACCCAGCCGTCCCTGGGCACACATAGCCTTAGATTTCATCACTGGCTTGCCCCAGTCCAACCACAAGACCGTCATCCGTTCTATTATAGAAAGGTTCTCCAAAGCATGCCATCTAGTGGCTCTGTCCAAGCTTCCTTCGGCTCTTCAGACTTCCAGGCTCTTGGTTAACCATGTGTTTAGGCTCCACGGCTTACCCGTAGAGATTGTTTCTGACCGTGGTCAGTGCTCTCTCACCTCTGGTTTCCATCCTCAGTCCAACAGACAGTGTGAACGGCTAAACCAGGAAATGGAAAACACCTTACGCTGTGTCTGCACTCAGAACCCCACTTCCTGGAGTAAACACCTGGCCTGGGTCGAATACTTGCACAACTCCCACATCTCCGCTGCCACCGGTTTGTCTTCATTTGGGGCATCCCTGGGTTATCAACCCTCTCTCCTTCTAAAAGCTCCTCTGTCTAAACTTTTCCTCTCCGTATGAAAATATGCAATAATGTCCAAAGACAGGTTGTATTCATTGGTTATGGTAAATGGCCTGTACTTGTATAGCGCTTTAACAAGTTCTGAAGAACTCAAAGCACATCACACTGCGGTGAGCTGCATTGTAGCCACAGCTGTCCTGGAGCAGACTCAGAAATGAGGCCACCATACAATGGGTGCCACCACCAGCAGGTAATGGTGGTGACATGTCTTGCCCAAGGACACAATGACTAAGACGGTTAAAGCAGGGGTCTCAAACCGGCAAACCGCTGGTTACAGTACAAACTCCTGTGCCCACCATCTGAATTTTTAATTTCCTTTCCTGCGTAATTGTATATCGCATGGTGAACATTACTTTAATAAAAAAATTAAAACTATTTAATTTATAGATAAACACTTCAGGGTGGTGTGGCCCCATTTTCAGTTTGCAGGGATTTTATTTAATCCTTTTTTTTGGTCTTCCAAAAACCTTTGGTCTTCCAAAAACCTTTCATAATTATTTTTCGCCAAATATCTATTTTTGTCTTGTTTGAAGAAGGGTGCACTTCTGACTTTTGCCAGAATTTGAATGGACATTTAATGTATAGTTAAACAACAAAACAACAGATGGGTTTTTATGGGGGGGGGGAGGCATTTCTGCTTTCTTTTTAATTCCTACTCCAGAACATTAGGTGGCGATAATGATCCTTTAAGTTGGATGCCAACTGCCGTAAAACCTAAAGAACAGGAAGAAGGCGTGCCCCCACTTCCGGTTTTACGCAACATGAAAAAGTTGATTTCTTTCAGTAGTTCCATTCATGAAATGAAACTTGTCTATTATATTCTTTCATTACAAACAGACTGATATATTTTAAATATCTATTTCTTTTAATTTTGATCATTATAACTGACAACTAATAAAAAAACCAAACTCAGTAACTCAGCAAATTAGGATATTGTGAAAAGGTCCAATACTGAAGACGCCTGGTGCCACACTCTAATCAGCTAATTAACTCAAAACACCTACAAATGCCTTTAAATGGTCTCCCAGTCTAGTTCTGTAGGCTACACAATCACAGCGAAGACTGCTGGCTTGACATTTGTCCCAAAAACAACCATTGACACCGTACACAAGGAGGGCAAGACACAAAAGGTTTTTAATTAGCAAAAATCAACTATTGCTTTTATTAATACATATTCTGGCAAAGTCTAATAACCTCACATCAAAAATAAAAGCATTATTATAACTTAGAATTAGTAGTTTATAAATACATAGGTGCCGGTCCACTCACTGGGAGGCGCCATGTTGTGCTCCTCGGACGCTTTTTTTCTCTGCACCCTGCTTGCTTGCATTTTCCTGCCTTTCACTTTTTATCTCCTAGCCAAAACTACTGAAAGTTGGATTTAGTTATTTTATTATTAAAATATCAAAATTATTTTTGATTTTTATTTGATGATTGTCTAGGATAGACTGTCTTTGTTTGTCACATGCCAAGGCCACTATCGTGTATTAGGGAGAGCCGAAAGCGAGGAGGGGCAGAGATAGACAGACGCAGACTACAGCAGGACCGGGGGGTGTGATTACTTTCCATCTATGTGATCTCTGCTGTTTCTCAATAAAAGTGGTGGAACTTTATCATTCCACCGTCTCTTTATTCAGTATCTCTAGGAAGTCAGTTATTGTTTAGAACTCCGACTACATTTGGCATCAACGAACAGAATCGCCGAAGGTAGTAATAAATAAAAGCCTGTAGAAATAATGAATTATATTCATTCCTTTAAGCGAGTAAAATAGGATTTGCAAATACAGAACAGTGACTGATGTTTTAAGGTTAAATTAAATTAAAGTTTCATTAAATTACACGGGCTCTCCTGCTGGGAGGAGGGGGGGCTGAACGATTTTTACCTGGGAAACCAGGGAACGGGGGGTGCGATTACTTTCCATTTATGTGATCTCTGCTCTCTTTCTCAATAAAAGTGCTGTAACTTCATCACTCCACCGTCTCCTTATTCAGTAACTCTAAGAAGTTAGTCGTTGTTTAGAACTCAGACAGCAAAGGAAAGGTTTGACTCTTTTGAAGATTTGGCTCTCCAGGTAAAGAGCCCGGTACAAATTATGTTTCTGAATGTTTACAGGCTTCCCAAGTCCACATCAATCTTTTTTAATGATCTTAGTGACCTCCTATCTGTAATATGTGTTGATTATTATGTTGATTATGTCTTTACGTTGACAACCCTGAAGACAGAAGTGCAAAAGAACTGTGTGACACACTTAGAAACTTTGGTTTAACTCAACATGTTAAACAGCCAATGCACAAACAGGGATAAATTTTGGACTTAATCCAAAACATTTACATTTAGATTTAACATTTACATTTAACATTTAACATTTAGATTTAAATTTAACATTTAGATATAGATTTAGCATTTAGATTTAAATTTAACATTTAGATATAGATTTAACATTTAGATTTAAATTTAAGATTTAGATATAGATTTAACATTTACATTTAACATTTAACATTTAGATATAGATTTAACATTTACATTTAACATTTACATTTAGATTTAACATTTACATTTAACATTTAGATTTAAATTTAACATTTAGATATAGATTTAGCATTTAGATTTAAATTTAACATTTAGATATAGATTTAACATTTAGATTTAAATTTAAGATTTAGATATAGATTTAACATTTACATTTAACATTTAACATTTAGATATAGATTTAACATTTACATTTAACATTTAGATATAGATTTAACATTTAGATATAGATTTAACATTTAGATTTAAATTTAACATTTACATTTAACATTTAGATTTAAATTTAACATTTAGATATAGATTTAACATTTAACATTTAACATTTAGATATAGATTTAACATTTAGATATAGATTTAACATTTAGATATAGATTTAACATTTACATTTAACATTTAACATTTAGATATAGATTTAACATTTAGATTTAAATTTAACATTTAGATATAGATTTAACATTTAGATATAGATTTAACATTTAGATTTAAATTTAACATTTAGATATAGATTTAACTTTTACATTTAACATTTAACATTTAGATATAGATTTAACATTTAGATATAGATTTAACATTTAGATATAAATTTAACATTTAGATTTAACATTTAGCATTTAGATATAGATTTAACATTTAGATATGGATTTAACATTTAGATATAGATTTAGCATTTAGATTTAACATATAGATATAGATTTAACATTTAGATTTAACATTTAACTATTTATTTTACTTTATAAACATATTGTTGACAATTGCATATAAGATCTTGTTTATTGTGAATTTCTGTCTTAAATGTGAGAAAAGGGAGTTAAATGTGAGAAAAGTGAGCTAAATAATCAAAATATATCAGCTATAGAATTTTATCTGAAATTTTACATTCGGCACCCCATAAGTGGAGATAAGGGAGCAGGGATTTAAAACCGATATGGAGGTTACAGGCTTTCTCCAGGACAGGTAAGTTAATTCAATATAAGAGTGAAGCTTATTTTGGCGTTATTAGAAATAGGCCAACTACTCTGTCCTCCCGGGTGAAACTGTTCATTTGTTCGTCTCTCTCTCCCTCTCAGTGTATACGCAGAAGTATATTTCACCCAGCTGGTTCACGCTTTCTGTAGTGTAACAGCAGAAGCGGGTTTCTTTACTGGTGTTTATAGATGCTTATTTTAGAGCCCAAATAAGCAACTGCCTGTTCATAAAACCGCCACTTAAAAAATTTACAAATAACTTTGGAAAAAAACAGGCAGACTTGGCAACAGTGGCAAAAACCATTTCACAACATGACCGTAGCTGTTACCTATTAACAGTAGCTTGGTACCAAATACACAAAGGACATGTTTACATTATCACATTGTCACTCCTGTAATAGTCAGTACGTGCTTAACGGCGAGGTCGTCTGTTATTTATTAGATGGTGAACAAGTGTGAAAATATTACACACTGGGGCTTTAAAAGAAATAAATAGTTGAAATATATCAGTCTGTGTGTAATAAATTAATATAATATATGAGTTTCACATTTTGAATGGAATTACAGAAAAACATCTACTTTTTCATGATGTTCTAATTATATGACCAGCACCTGTATTTGGGGACCTATTGCTTTCTGCTCTCAGCCGGCGTGTTGTTTTATTGAACAACACGCCATGTAATAAAACACAGACATAGGTTGAGGTTAACACACTTAGAACTCAACCAGATTCTTACAGGTGCTGAAGGACATGGAGAAACCTATGCCAGGGGTAGCAGTGGCTTGGAATCGACTTGTGATTATGCTTAATGGAGCAACAACGGGTTCTGGTGCCGATGAACCACAGCCAGTCACCAGCAGATCTTCAGCATTTTGGGTCCTGCCTGACCATACCTGCGGAGAAACGTAGAGTTCAGAAAGAATTTTTAGGCACTCCAAGAAACTGCACCCGTCCGAAACCAGGACTAATTAAAGTGTTATAATCCAAACAAGGCCAGAGACTAAGAGACATGTCTAATTCATCTAATATACAATAAATATAAATATGAACACTAAGCTTATAATGTATGCTAGTGTATGTTATGTTAATGAATGTATAATATGTTTGTTTTGGCATTTATGCAGACAGTACAAATCCTTTGATCCAAGTCATGACCATGATTCTGATCAAGACCAAAAGGCAAGTTGTGATGTTTTTGAGATGCTTAGCCCACATGCAGATAAGAACAGGTGACCAGAGCACAGTTTTTAAGATGTTTATTAAGAAGAAAGCAATAAATGAAGCAAGAATATAATCGCCTGGACGAGGCCTGAACGTCAGAGCGGGGTTGACTGTAAGAGAAGGGGAGAGAATGAATAAAAGGCAAGAACCAGGAACGTGCCGAATCATACGCTGCTTACCATGTAGCAGGAGAGACCTAACTGGGGAAGAGTAGCGCCTCGGGAACCTAGTGTGCCTACTCTAGATGGTGAGGTGGTGACTGGAGGGCGGCAGATGGAGCCGGCGAGGAATCCGAAGCAAACCTCAATTGACGGGACGACAGATGGATTAACCAGAGTTCAGGAGTCCTGGAGAAGCCTGTGGAATCCGGGAGGGGGGAACCTCGAGCCCGTCTTGGTAACGCCAAGGGAGTAAGAGGGGGAGCGCCAGAGCAAAATCTGAGCTGATGATTCCACAGGTTCAAAAATATCTTCGGAGCTTCAAGACGGGTGAGTGCATCCATGCACACAAAAACTGTGACAAAAAACAGGAGAACCAAGGTTAGTGCAAAGCAAAACGAAGACTTACGAGCAGGAACTAAGGCTGGACAGGGCCACGTCGTACCACGACTGGTTAAGGCTCTGGCATCTTCCGTCTGTCTGTGCTCCGCTTAAGAAGCCAGAGGAAACTGCCTCTGACGAGCCGCAGGTGTGGGGCACGCCCCCTCAGCCACCACCTGTAGAGGCAATCAAAGCAGGCACACAGCAGAACCCTGACACAAGTCACCTGATAGGTGTTGTTCTGTCCCAGGTGTATGTCTCAGACAGACATCAGAGAGACACCTGGACACAGCAGCATGTTGCTATAGGTCAGAGGTTCTCAAACTGTGGAGCGGAGTTGTAACACAGTTAAGAAGGTCTATGGGGACATTATAAAGTCATGGCCAAAAGTATTGAGAATGATTTAAATGTTAATATTTACAAAGTCTACTGCTTCAGTTTTTATAACAGCAATTTGCATATACTCCAGAATGTTATAAAGAGTGATCAGCATAACAGCAATTAATTGCAAAGTCAATATTTGCCTAGAAAATGAACTTTATCCCCCAAAACACATTTCAACGTCATTGCAGCCCTGCCTTAAAAGGACCAGCTAACATCGTTTGAGTGATTGCTCCATTAACACAGGTGTGGGTGGTGATGAGGACAGGGCTGGAGATCAATCTGTCATGATTAAGTAAGAATGACACCACTGGACACTTTAAAAAGAGGCTGGTGCTTGGCATCATTGTTTCTCTTCTGTGAACCATGGTTATCTCTAAAGAAACATATGCAGTCATCATTGCACTGCACAAAAATGGCCTAACAGGAAAGAGAATCGCAGCTAGAAAGATTGCACCTCAGTCAACAATCTATCGCATCATCAAGAACTTCAAGGAGAGAGGTTCCATTGTTGCCAAAAAGGCTCCAGGGCACCCAAGAAAGACCAGCAAGCGCCAGGACCGTCTCTTAAAAGTGTTTCAGCTGTGGGATTGGGCTACCAGCAGTGCAGAGCTTGCTCAGGAATTGCAGCAGGCAGGTGTGAGTGCATCTGCACGCACTGTGAGGCGGAGACTCTTGGAGCAAGGCCTGGTCTCAAGGAGGGCAGCAAAGAAGCCACTTCTCTCCAGGAAAAACATCAGGGACAGACTGATATTCTGCAAAAGGTAAAGGGAGTGGACTGCTGAGGACTGGGGTAAAGTCATTTTCTTTGATGAATCCCCTTTCCGATTGTTTGGGACATCTGGGAAACAGCTTGTTCAGAGAAGACGAGGTGAGCGCTACCACCAGTCTTGTCTCATGCCAACTGTAAAGCATCCTGAAACCATTCATGTGTGGGGTTGCTTCTCAGCCAAGGGAGTCGGCTCTCTCACAGTCTTACCTAAAAACACAGCCATGAATAAAGAATGGTACCAGAATGTCCTCCGAGAGCAACTTCTCCCAACCGTCCAAGAGCAGTTTGGTGATGAACAATGCCTTTTCCAGCATGATGGAGCACCTTGCCATAAAGCAAAGGTGATATCTAACTGGCTCAGGGAACAAAACAGAGATTTTGGGTCCATGGCCTGGAAACTCCCCTGATCTTAATCCCATTGAAAACTTGTGGTCAATCATCAAAAGACGGGTGGAAAAATGAAAACCTAGGAATTCTGACAAAATGCAAGCATTGATTGTGCAAGAATGGGCTGCTATCAGTCAGGATTTGGTCCAGAAGTTGATTGAGAGCATGCCAGGGAGAATTGCAGAGGTCCTGAAGAAGAGGGGTCAACACTGCAAATATTGACTTAGTGCATTAACTTATTCTGTCATTAAACTGTCATTAAAAGCTTTTGTTACTCATATGATTGCAATTGTATGTCTGTACGTATGTGATGACATACACACATAAAAACCAGAGGGCAGCAGATCATGTGAAAATATAATATTTGTGTCATTCTCAATACTTTTGGCCATGACTGTAGATAATTCTGTTAAATGGATAATTCTGTTAAATAGGTCCATCTGCTATTTGGTCTGTACCTACAATCAGTAGTATGAATAGCATGGGATTCCAGGTAATGGTCAGATCATTAGCTTCACTGCATTAAGGTAATGGTGTTATGAATGTATGTGGATGAATAAGATTAATAAACTCCTGAAACAGTAAAAACGTAATGTAATTTTATTTTTTTGTGGACCAAAAGGCTAATAAGTACTAATCAGGCCCGGAATCTCGGAGAAGTGATGGACTCAGACCTAAACCTTCAAGGTAAGGTAAGTTAAGTTTATTTATATAGCACCTTTCAGTAACAAGACATTCAAAGCGCTGTACATGAACAGAAAAAACAAAGGAATATGCTAACTAGAATTCCTTCATGGTGAAAATACAAAAAAAATTCTAAGAAAGCTAGAGTTTGAGTGGTATACAATTGTGAAGTAGAAAGGAAATTCTACATGATTTTTTTTACATATAAATAACTGAAAAGAGCATTGTGCAAAAGTATTCAGCCCCCCTGTGTTACTACTTTGTGAAATCACGTTTTGCTGCAAAGTCTTTTAGGGTATGTCTCTACCAGCTTTGCACATCTAGTGACTGAACTTTTTACCCTTTCTTCTTTGCAAAACAGCTCTAGCTAAGTCAAATTAGATGGAGAGTGTTTGTGAACAGCAGTTTTCAGATCTTTCCACAGATTCCCAATTGGGTTTAGGTCTGGACTTTGGCTGGGCCATTATCACACATGAATGTTTGGTTTTATACCATTCCATTGGAGCCCTG
This sequence comes from Fundulus diaphanus, assembly GCA_037039145.1. Classification (NCBI taxonomy): domain Eukaryota; kingdom Metazoa; phylum Chordata; class Actinopteri; order Cyprinodontiformes; family Fundulidae; genus Fundulus; species Fundulus diaphanus. Next base: position 50,182,855 of record CM073137.1, on the reverse strand, counting down.
GCTTTATGTTTAGAGTTGTTGTCCTGCTGGAAGGTGAACCTCTGCCCCAGTCTCAAGTCTTTTGCAAGTTCAACAGGTTTTCTTCCAAGATTGCCCTGTATTTGACTCTATCCATCTCCCCATCAACTCTGACCATCTTCCCTGTCCCTGCTGAAGAGAAGCACCCCCAGAGCATGATGCTGCCATCACCATGTTTGGCAATGGGGATGGTATGTTCAGTTATGTGCAGAGTTAGTTCTCCACCACACCGCTTCGCTCTCCACCGGCGTGAGCTGCTCATCGAGTCCGCCGCCTCACAGGCCCCCGGGACTTTCAAGTCCAAAAACACTACATGACCGTAACTCCAGCAGACGCTGGTGGTCAAGTACTGATCGGCTGGGTAGATGAGGTTTCTAGCGAGTTTGACGGCATTTTTTATGAAAATGTCTGAGGGTTGGTCGGAGCTGTACGGTTGTAGTGGTTGATGATGATCAACCACTTCATTTTGTCTTTTGTTTCTTTTGTGTGTAAAAGGTTCTTTATCTTCTTTTTATCTTAATTTTCCTTAGTAGTTTAAGTTAAGTTAGATTAGCCTCCTAGGGGAGAGGATTTGTTGATTGAAATATAGTGCTAATTCATATAAACAGCATTCTATAGTGATGTTCGCTGGATGTTCATTTTATTTCTGTTAATAAATTCTTGAACTTGAAGAGAAGTTGTTACTCGTTTATTCTATATGTGTGCAGAGTTTGCTGTTAAAAGAACGCCAGTGCTCAAATAATCCCTTTCAACTATTGTCCTGATATCAGCTCTTGGGCTGATATTCACCAGACAATAATTAACAGACAGAGAGTTATTTATTAAACATTAAATAACTTAAAACAGTGTGTAATAACACAACAGTAGGGATAGGTTTCGTTAAGGATTTATCGATACTACTGCTCTTAACAGTAGTATCTGGTATCGATCTGGTATTTTATTGGTACCATTATTAATACTGACGGCAGGAGGATACTGGAAATAATATTTTAAAGAGGCCAACTCATGGAATAACACAATTTAAGAACAGGGATGAAAAACAGATGATGCAACAAAGAAATAACAAAAACCTGGAACTTAAATACAGCTGGGAACCTCTGAAGAAGACTGGAGACCACTGGCAACCTCTGGAGTAGACTGGAGACCTCTGGGAACCTCTGGAGAAGACTGAGGACCACTCAGAAACTCTAATAGGAATCCAATAGTGAACCCCAGAAGAAGCCTGGAACCTGTCATTCTGGGGTCCTCTGGGGGTAAGACAGGAGCCTCGACCACCCGAATAAACTCACAGACCTCGGGTTCTGCAACACAAGGCACGTCCACCTGGATATCCTTGTCCGAGACCTTGGGGCTTGGGACCCGAGGCTGCTGTAACTTGAGGTGAGGAAGAGGCTCGGATTTCGTCAGGCGACTGGGAGCTGGGGTCGGTCCCGTCAGGCGTCTTGGAGCTGGCGTCTGTGCCGTCAGGTGCCTTGGACCTGCCGTCGGTGCCGCCAGGCGTCTCGGAGCTGCTGTCGGTGCCGTTAGGTTGCTTTGAGCAGGAGCCGACAAAGACAGACAGCGAGGAGCTGGTAGACGAAAGGGCTCTAGGACCTGGGAGCAGCGGGGAGCAGGTGCTGGTGGCTGACCCGACACTTCTTGTGTGTTGGCCCTAACCGAAACTTGGCTTTCTAAAAACAACAGTGATTCAGACTTGGAGCTCGATGACTTTGGGGTTCCCGTGCTGCTGGATAGAGACAATGACGCAACGGGGAAATCCCAAGGAGGCAAGGTCTCCATATGTATATTAATAAGGAACAACAATGTAAAAGTCTGGGACCCTGTATGCACCCCTGATGTCGAACTGTTGTATGTGTCAGTCCAACTGTTTTATCTCCCCAGGGAGTTCCCTCAGATATTTATCACAGTGGTTTTCGTTCATCCCAAAGCGAACATCAAAAATGCAGCTACCCTGATAAGTAAATCCACAGAGAAATTACAACTTCTGTCCCCTGATGCACCTGTTGTTTATATTGGGTAATTTTAACTATTTCAAACTGATGTCTTCCCTAACTCATTTTTATTAGTATGTTACCGGTCCTACCCGTTTTAACAAAACTCTTGATCTCTGCTATGGACCCATTAAGGATGCATATATGTCCTTTTTGCTCTCTACTTTGGGTTCCTCTGATCAAGACTGTTTTAAAGAAAAAGGTTGTCCAATTAAAAACTGTAAAACAGTGGGCCAAGGATACCATCCAGCCTCTGCAGAGCAGTTTGGAATGCACTGACTGGTCTGTTTACTCATGCAGAAGGAGAGCAAGATCTTCTTGAAGGTGGAATGGACCTTAACGAACTGACCTATATTGTGTGTAGTTACATCAACTTTTGTGAACAATCATGTATTCCTGTTTCTCATTTGAAAGTTTACCCTTACAATAAGCCATGGATAAATAAGTCCCTCAAAAAATTAATAATAGAGAAACGTACATGTTTTATAGGAGGTAATACTGAAAAGGGAAAAGAACTCAAGAAATGGGTTATAACAGAAATTAATAAAGCTAAACATATTGATAAGGAAAAAACAGAACAACATTTTAAGAGTAATAATTTAAAAACAGTGTGGAATGGCATGACAGCGATGACTGGGACTCAGAAAGTACATAATTCAAATCAAAATAAATGGATTTAATTTGGACAACAATCTAGCCAATAAATTGAATACTTACTATCTTAGGTTTGATAGTAACGATTTTAGAGATCAAATGAATCATATCATACAGGATATTTCTTTTTCCCCTTCTTCGGATTTTATGTTTAATGTTCAGGATGTTAAGGAAGTACTCAGAAGGACTAAAATCACCAAGAGCCCGGGTCCAGACAGTATTTCAGGACATCTTAAGCATGGTGCAGACCAATTTTGTAGTGTTTTTCATTATATTTTTAAGCAGTCTTTAGGGCAGCAAAAGGTTCCAGCATTGTGGAAAAAACCCACAATTGTTCATTTACCAAAGAACAAGTCCCCGAAGGACATAAGTTATTTTAGACCTCTGGTTCGCCTCTAATTAAGAGGAAGTTGATTGAATCCGTCAAGGACAAATTAGATCTTTTACTATTTGCTTATGGATGCGACAGAAGGGTTGACAATGCCATTTTAACATTTCTAAATTAAAATTTTAAGCACATTGATGGCCTTGGCAATTACGCTCATTTACTGTTCGTAGACTTTTCCTCTGCCGTTAATGCAATTCAGCCTCATATTTTAGTTTGTAACTTATTGACTGATTTTAACTTGTTGGATGGGTCTTAGACTTTCTTGTTGACATATCACAGCTTGTCAGGGTAAATGGTTCTATATCATTTGAGGCATTTTCTTCTACTAGTTCTCCTCAGGGCTGTGTTCTTTCCCCCCTGCAGTACAGGACTGTCTCAGAAAATTTGAATATCGTGAAAAAGTATACTAGTAGGCTATTCAACTAATCACTTGAATCGTCTAATTAACTCGAAACACCTGCAAGGGTTTCCTGAGCTTTGGAAAACACTCAGCTTGGTTCAGTAAACTAAATCACAAGTATGGGGAAGACTGCTGATCTGACTGCTGTCCAGAAGACTATCATTGACACCCTCCATCAGGAGGGTAAGACACAAAAAGAAATTTCTCAAAGAGCAGGCTGTTCACAGAGTGCAGTTTCAAAGCACATTCACAAAAAGTCTGTTGGAAGGGGGAAATGTGTCAGGAAACGCTGCACAACCAAGATCTGGCACCTGCCCACAGTGCCAAAACCACCAGTAACTGGTGTACTGACCATGGCATTACTGTCCTTGATTGGCCTGCCAATTCCCCTGACCTGAAACCCATCGAGAATTTGTGGGGTATTGTGAAGAAGAAGCTGAAAGACACCAGACCCAACAATGCAAATGAGCTAAAGGCCGCTATTGAAGCATCCTGGGCATCCATAACACCTCAGCAATGCCACAGGCTGATTGCCTCCATGCCACGCCGCATTGATGCAGTAATCTGTGCAAAAGGATTCCCAACCAAGTACTGAGTGCATTAATGGACATTTTCAAATGTTTGATTATGTTTTGCTGTTATATTTTTTTTTTTACTTGGTCTGAGGAAATATTCTAATATTTTGAGATAGGATTTTTGAGTTTTCTTCAGCTGTACGCCATAATCAGCGATATTAAAACGATAAAAGGCTTGCGATATTTCAGTTGATTTGTAATGAATCCAGAATGTATGACATTTCATGTTTTTTAATTGCATTACAGAAAATAAAGAACTTTATCACAATATTCTAATTTTCTGAGACAGTCCTGTATATCTTCTACACTAATGATTGCAGGAATAAGTACATATATATACACATCATGAAATTTACAGATGATACAGTTATTGTCAGCCTGTTAGAGGGAGAAGATAACTCAATTGGTCAGGTAGTGGAGGATTTCGTTATGTGGTGTGATAAATCCTATTTGATATTATGTATACATTTTAGGAAAAAGTCCAGTCCAGTATCTTCAGTTCTCCTTAAAAATGAAACTGTGGAGAGAGTTCTGTCCGACAAATATCTGGGAGTTGTCCTTGACAACAAGCTGACGTTCAGTGAAAACATATATAAGGTTAGTAAAAAAGCTCACCAAAAACTATACTACCTACGTAAATTAAATAAGTTTGGAGTGTGTAAAACTCTCTGCTTGAATCTGTCCCCACTTTTGCTTTTATCGCCTGGTTTGGTAATCTATCAACTGGAAACAAGAACAGGATTAAGCAAATTGTAAAAATCTCTGGCAAAATTATAGGACCGAGACTACAAAATTTAGAAGAAACTTTCTTAAAAAGAGTCCTGCAAAAGGCAGAACACATTATTAATTCTTTGGGGGGGAGATTCAGACATCCCAAATCAAGAACAAACACACCGGACCATCATTCAGATAAATTTTAAAGGATATCAGGCTTGATTTGTTGTTCAGCCTGTTTTAATTAATAATTGCACATGGATGTTTACTGATATTATTGTTGCTAAATTCGTTGTTATTTTTGCTGTGTGCATGGGTATTGTCTATGTTTTCTTGTAAGGAGAATTTCCCTAAGGAGACACAACAAAGTGGTACTTGATTATGCAATGCTAGTCATTTCATACTGTTTCAATCTATCTATTATGAATAATTTGTTGGAAGACTATGTATAACCCTTCAAAATAAATGTTCATGCGGTCATCTTGGGGTTGTACAAACAGAGCGGTAATGCTTGAAAAGTTAACAGAACTGTCCAGAATATCACCTCAACAGACATTTTATGGCAACAACAAAACACTGCTGCGTTGGTATCTGCTGGAGTGACTCGCCATTTGATGATCGTGACTATATTTTCACAGATTTTTCAAAACCCTGAAGTATTGGCAACAAAAATCAATGTTGGTTACCAGCTTGTAAACAAGAGGACTTTAATTTGGAATCTGACCAAAGAGACTTATGTACTCTCTACATTTCCTGCAGTCAGGCCAGCTGACAGCTTTGCTAGGGCCCGGGACAATGCAATCTTTTTGGGCACCCCCTCTACACCTACACACACACACACACACACACAAAATAAAGTCAACTTAACTGTATACTTCATGCCCTGGAAATCTCTATAAAATCTATTTTATATTGGATATTTTCAACCCATCTATTGAATTTAGTGCACTAGTTGATATTTTCTTCATAAGAGAACAGCAAGCACTGCAGCCAAAATATGGCCTTTTTTGACCTGCTGTATATTAGCCAGTCCCTAACAATTTTTTTCCCTTCCATTGTAGGAGGTAGAATATGTTAGATACTGTGGGAATTCTCTGCCCTCTGAATCTCTGAGAAAGGCTTCCTTTTTGCCATTAAACGCACAACATTCATTCGATCAGAATCAGTCAGTTTTGTTGGCCATAACACGGGATCATTGAAATTAACGCTGTTATCCATCTCTGAGCGACTATGCTCAGACTATCCAATCGGGCAGTAAGCCTCTCCACCTGCACTGTCTCTGTTATCGCTAGGGATGGCTCTCGCTGTCTCCTCCTCAGACACACGCTGGGTCCCCCCCAGTATCATTAAACTGTTGACCTTTCGGGTTTTGTGATTTTTATTTAATATTACAATTAAATAATAATAATAATAGTGTTATGTTCATAGTGTTTTTTTCCTAATCCATCTCTTATATCTTTCAATCCTTATGTAATTTTGTCTGTGTTGTGTGTACCTGCCTGTTGCTTTAATCCTATAAATTTCCCCGTCGTGGGATAAATAAAGGATTAGCTAATTGTTATCTTCTCTTAAATAACACTTTTTAATAGGATATATGTACTGGGTTCTTTCAAGGTCTTAATTACATTTTCTATGTGGGCTCCAGTAACATATGATAGATAATATCTACTTTGAAAGTTAACATGAACTGCTGCTGAAGATGACCACTCTTATCTACCTGGATGTTCTCTGGAGGACTGAAACACCTCAGTCAGTGACGTCAGTCTGTCGGGGCAATGAAAGAAGTTTCGTCTCCTCTCTCCGTTTCTGTTGCTCGACGTTTTCTTGCTCATGGTTTTTCACGTGCTTAGATAAATTTGTCGTGTTTCCACTGAATTTAACCGTCTTTTTGCAAAACATACAGCTTGATTTAATTTACGGTATTAAAATAGAGCCAAACGGCGCTTCTTTCCCTCTTCATGTTTTTGAGAGAGAGCTGAGTGGGCGGGCCAGGCTGAGCCTGCTTGCTGATTGGCTGGCGCTGCTGAGCCATGTACGAGAGGGGAGGGGGAGCAGCAGAGTGCCGTGACACAGACAGCACGCGTCTGCAGCAGACGCGGAGACGTTGGAGAAGCTGCTGCAGTTGACACTCTGACCATTTGTCAGAGTGTCAATTTTAGCCCCCCCCCCCCCCGTCCTGGGCCCGGGACAACCGACCCGTTTGTCCCCCCCCTGTCGGCGGGCGTGGCTGCAGTCACTCCTTCACCTCAAGGACTGGCCCCATCACAGCAGAGGGCACTGCAACAAAGCTAAGCTGCCTTCCTCACATGTTTCTCTTTTGCTTGCTGCTTGGGCAGCATTGGGGAGAACACTCAGTTTTCTTTGCCTGTAGACCCTCGAGGAGAGAGTTCTACACTGGGGAGACAACCTACCCATGCCGGTTGCATGGGGTTCATAGACTCACCACAAATGCAGGTGGAATCCAAGCTAGGTACAGCCTTGCCCTGTTCCAACATTAGAGATTGAAAAGCCGACTTCCACGGAAACAGGCTGTTTATGATCTTTCTAAGCTGTGCAGGAGAAAAGCTGACCCGGGAGCGAGCCACGCCTCAGAAATCCATATGTTGCAGCTCCGCAGCGCTGAGCTGCCTATGATCTGAGACCCGCATGAAGGAGTGGGAGCCGCCTCCTCACAGCCCCACTTACAGCTAGCTGCCTGCTCGCTACTGAAGGACCAGCTTCTCCTAGTTTCAACTGCTTTCAAATGGATGCCCCAAAGTGAACCGAAGTGACAGAGGCACAGACAGGTTTGGAAGAGTTGGGCAGGAAAAGTCAAAAGGTTTATTTAAAATGGTTTTTACTGTTTTGTTTTAAGCTTTGACCGAAGTAAATTTCCTGGAGCTTATAGGCTATCTTCCACTAACATTCCGGAATTCAAGCTTTGCTGATGTGTTGGAGTGTGATTTATGGTTATAACAAACTTTATTTCCATAAAGAGTTTTATACGGCGATGGGATATTAATATGTGTGTTTTCTGGTCCGCTCATTACGACTAAATAGCGCTTAAGTGCCGAATGTCTGCTAGCATAGCGCTAATTATCCCCTCATAATAGCTTAAGGCTACCACTGGGTAAAGATGACTACGGTTTGTTTTAAACATAATGCTTGTTTTCGTTTCACTCCGCCATCATTCAATAGTGCAACGAGCGTTAGTACATCATTAATAGGGAAAATTTATGTCACTTTAATGGTGTTTTGTATAACTTTAGGATTAACCCACCCAGCGACCGATCGCTAGCCTACTACCCTACTACTAGCCTAGTAGATTGAAATATAGTGTTTATTCAGATACACAGCATTCTGTAGCGATGTTCTTTGGATGTTAATTCTATTTCTGTTAATAAATTATTGAACTTGAAGAGATGTTGTCACTCATTTATTCTATATTATAAGCGACTTTGGGCTTGTTTTTCTCTAAAGTCACTTATAACTTTTGTGACTTGACAGTTGCAGTTCCTTGGTTTTTTTAATGATAAGTCGCTTTTTTGGGCTTCACCTTTTTCTGACAGAACACCCTTTTCTGGTGCAACAAGACCTATTAGCCTATATTAATATGTATATATTTTCTTAGTATATGTAATTCTTCGTGGATTCACTGGGTTTCTTCCACGTGTTCGATCCGTTGCGAGAGAGGAGATGACAGCCTCCCCTACCATTCTAAGACTACTTTCTTTCCGCTCATTTTGAGGCCTCTACTCTTCAACCGACGTTTAAGCTGTTCTATGCTGTGTTTCTCAATTAAAACATGTTGAAATGAAGCTCCTGGGACGATGTCATCTTGCAAAATGATTGGTATTGCTGTTATTGCCGTTATAGTTTGTACTCAGCTTGTCCGATCAGCCGGGAAACCGGGCTGACTCCGGGCAAATGTGATGTCATTTGAGAAACATCCTATTTGGACGGTCAAGCCCTCACCAGCTGTCCCCGCCCTTAACTCAGCATAACTTAAAATAGAACTATATTATAATTGACTTGACTCCGCCTGTCAATCAATCTTGGAGGCTCAGCAGTAACTGACCAATCAGTGATCGCAATTTGTCCCAAAATGAAATTTCCCTTACCTGCAGAAGCTGCTCCGTCTTTCTCTCCGACAAGATCCCAGGATGTTACATTACGAACGCATTGTGGTCAGAGTGATTTTGTTAAAAAACATTTGTAAAAATGATTAAACATTGTTATAAGGGAAAGTATAATTCAAATACGCGTAATCCTGAACATTTAGAGGGTATTTATTACTTTCCTGAAACATAATAGGAGTCTAGTAAAATGTAAAAGATGGATATGCAGCCGGCCGAACTCATGAACAGATGAACATAACAGTGATCACCTACTGCATGTTTATCGGCATGAAGGTAATTGTTCTTAAATGTATGGTTAATTGTTAAATTAAGGGGTAATGCTTAACTCTAGTTCTGCAGTGATTTATGTGCTTCGGATATCTGTATGTTGCAACTTCTGGTTGCTCGAGTTTTCTGTTGTTAGCTATGATCAGTTACCAGGACTTGGATTTTGCACAAAGTGTTTAATATGTAAAGTAAAACTTTCATTCCTAATAAAGATTTTAACAGAAGATTCTTGCCAAGGCTAGCTCGGTGGCAGCATGAAATCATCTACTGCAGTCTGCAGTAAGCTTTTCAAGTTATATATTTTAAGTTGGGTATAAGTTTGCTATTTTAACTTAGGCTTTAACATCGATTTGTCCGTGGTTACCTTGAAATAACTTCACTGACATTATTCGCATCTTGTTTGGACATTTTTTTTGTGTTGCTTTTTGTTAACGTTAGTACATAAAGCAAAATGGCTCTTTTAGCACTGTAAACTTTACCCACTGATCTCTATATATTCACTGGATTGCTGATTCGCCGTAGGTAGTACACGTCACTGTGAAGCCACCAGCCGCCATATTGGTACTCCCTAATGGTACTCCCTATTTTCCTCCAGTAACTAGAGAATACGTGATATATATATATATATATATATATATATATATATATATATATATATATATATATATATACTTATAAATATATATACACTGTATATGTATATATAAATAACATGCAAAATATTTCAGCACATGACTTTCTCAGTACTTGATAGTGTTAGTACATCCACTGACTGTAAAATTACCTGTGAAATGTTTTCCCACAGCCAGAAAACTGCTTTGCTGTTGCAGCCAAATCCTATGGGATTCTGTGAGAGTAGGGAGTAGCAAGATGGCGGCCAGTGACTTCAGTTTTTCGGGCCAACCAGCAATCCAGTGAATAAATAGAGATCAGTGACTTACCATTACCGCCATTACAATGTCTTTGTTTGTCTGGTTTAGAGAAGCCTGGGGTACACTTCTGCGTAGGTGGAGCAATCTAACAGCTGGCATCATGTCAATCGCCCCAGCTGCCTCTGCTACCTTGGGATCAGGACATGTGTCAGGTTTATATCTGAAGGGAGATAGCCTACCACTTCCTCAATATCTTCAATATACCAAATATGAAATGGAAATGCAATTATGTTATAGGACATCCAATATAAAAACAGCTGTGCCCTCTCCTTATAGTGACAAATGCAATTAAAAGCAAGCAACAGAAAAATAATAGTATTAAAAACACAATAATGTGTAAAATACAACTCAAAACCCACAGTTTAATAAAGTTAACTTCTGCACTAACTTCTTCATTTGGCTTTATTGTTGTATGATTATTGTTTTAATTGACTAAATCAAACACAATTGTTTGATAATGTGTGTGATAATGTCAAAAGTCTTTGTTCACTGTTGAAGAAAGGAAGGAAAATGGAAATCCTTTTCTTTTGACTGCAGCACATTTTAAATAATATCTTTTTAAACCAGAAGTTCTTACCAGATCCTGATTTTTACCATGTACCATTAAACCCATAGTTACTGGATAATTTAGGCCAGGGAGAAGTCCTGTGCCCACAGTTCAGTCAATGTTACTGTAATGTTCTGTTGTGGTTTATTTTATTATTTTGGTTAAAGTTAGCTTTCCTGTCTTGGATTAGTTTGTATGTTACTTTAGTTCAGTATTTTGTCTAGTTCAGTTCTGTCCTGTTTCCTGCCACTTGTCCTGTCAGTCTTTCAGCCACTTCTTCTCCTTCTGATTTGTTCCACCTGTTGTGTTTAATCAGCTCTCCCTCTCTCCTTTGTTCTCCTGCCTATTTATACCTGCCTCAGTTCTCTGCTCCCTGCCAGAACGTCACATATGTTTTGCTTCCCCGTTCACCTGTCCTCCGGTAAGAGCTCTCCAGCATTCGGTTTTTTTCCTGTCAATCTGTTTTCCTGATTCATGTCTGAATTGAGTTTGCCAGTTTCCTTTTTTTTGTTTTGGATCTGCTTGGATGACTGCTCAGAACCCGACACTGGATAGTTTTTGTATACTTGCCTGATTCACCCTCACCATCTCCTTCAATAAATCCTGTTCATCTTACTTTTTGTGTCTGGCTGAATACCGGGTTCATCTCATCCGTAAATCATTACAGTTACTATCCTATGCAATCTGACTAATAGCAGTTTAGGTTCTACAATCTGTTAATTTTAATCCTTAAAAGAGCAATAAGTAATAATGACACCTAGTGTTTCAAAACAGAATACCCCCCCCCCCTCTTAACTAAGACATTGTTAATGGAGAGGACCAATGGTTTATATGAAATGTTACCGATAAATGATAGGTGAGAAATAAGAATGACTTTGGTTAATTTTACAGTAAATGTCTTTCTTGTTGCTCCATTAACTATACATCACAAATATAATTTAGATTTTTCCTTAACTAGCTATCTTAAGGTTGCTTTCTTGTCTTACTTTAACCTGAAATAGTGGCTTATCTAAAAAGGTCCTTTTGTAAATTCTTGGTTGTACCTTAATGAAGCTGCTCTGGCAGTTACCAGTACTGTCTGGGATCTCAAAGTTATCACTGAAGCTCATCTCCAGATGGTTTCCCTCATGGGCAATGATCTGCCAGGAACACTCCACGTTTGCTGGGAAGTTCTGGGGGTAATTTGGTGACTTAATTGTCCCTGTATCCGCATGGATCACCCCTCCACAACCTAGAGGAATTAGAAAAAAACTTTATGCAAACTAATTTTAAATTATCACAAAAGAAATATAGCATTCACTTATGAAAATGCAAATCAAAGATGTATTAGACTGGACATTTATAGTCATTTAAAAAAAACAGCTTGTAAATGAATAGAACAAATGTATGTAAAAGAATAAATACATCAACCGTTTAAGAGTAGAGGAACAACAGGAACTTAATGAACCCAAAGAATCTGCGCAGAGCTACAGTGGGGCAGAAAAGTATTTAGTCAGCCACTGATTGTGCAAGTTCTCCTACTTAGAAAGATGAGAGAGGTCTGTAATTTTTATCATAGGTACACTTCAACTATGACAGAAAATCTAGGAAATCACAATGTAGGATTTTTAAAGAATTTATTTGTAAATTATGGTGGAAACTAAGTATTTAGTCAATAGCAAAAGTTAAACTCAATACTTTGTAGCATAACCTTTGTTGGCAACATTCCTTATATTCCTGTAAGCCTTCACCAGATTTGCACACACTGTAGCTGGTATTTTGGCCTATTCCTCCATGCAGATCACCTCTAGAGCAGTGATGTTTTGGGGCTATCGCTGGGCAACACAGACTTTCAACTCCCTGCACAAATCTCTATGGGGTTGAGGTCTGGAGATTGACTAGGCCACTCCAGGACTTTGAAATGACCTTTTACGGAGCCCCTCCTTGCCCGAGGGGTGTATTTGGGATCGTTGTCATGCTGGAAGAACCAGACAAGTTCCATCTTCAACACTCTTTCTGATGGAAGGAGAATTTCCATGGCCCCAATCATTCTTCCCGTAACACGGATCGGTCGTCCTGTCCCCTTTGCAGAAAAACAGCCAAGGAAGCTCACTGATGGCACGATTCAGCTGTCCAGTGAAAATAGCAAGATGAAATAATCCATTCTGGACATTCAGTCCCAAAGTTTGAGAGATAACCTTGTCTCTGCCGTTATCCGAGAGCAGCAAGAGGAGGATACCGAGGAAACGATGTGTGAGTTCCTCTGGCAGCAGCAGAAACTCCCAGTTGATGAGGTAGAAAATGTCACCTTCCACAGCGTTCACCGGTTTGGAGGTAAGAAGGCCAATAAAACCCGGCCTTGGCCCATTGTAGCTAAATTTGAATATTACAAACAAAAGAGCAAGTCAGAAAGTCGGGGCAGAGAGCTCCAAGGATGGAATAGTTTTGGTGTAACTATTCCAACTGTGTACGTGCGCGTCTTCCTCTCTGTATCCGTCTTTGACAGTTTCCTTCAGGCCAGTTAGAGCTTAATTGTCACGATTTGGGTTTTGTCTTGGTTTATGTTATCAGATTTATTAGTTAAGTTTCTGCTTTTGGGGTCTTGTTTGGTTTTGTTTTAGACATGTTGTTCTGTTTAGGTTACCTGTTTTCCACCTGTCACTTTATCAGTTCTGTTTGGTCTCCCCTCAGCAATCTGTCAGCTTTCTTGCCTTGATTAGATCCACCTGCTCACTTATAATTAGTCTTCACTCCTGTTCACCTGTTCACTCCCCTATATAGTCCTGCCACAAACCTCTGCAATCTGCCAGATCATTAACGAGCCACGGTGAGTTTAGTTCCAGCATTCTTTATTCTGATTGACCTGTTGACGATAACCCGAGAGCCTTTTTGATTCTGAGCCAGCCTGTTCCCTGATCTGTTTTTCCTGCCCTGTCTGACTGATTTACCGGTTTACCGACTAGTTTCTGTCCTATGGTTATCCGAGCTTGCTTTGCCCTGTCTGTACCTCTGCCTATTTTGGACTGCTTTTTGTGTACCGGATTTTGGACTGCCCTTTTGACTATTGAGCTCGCCTGTTCCTGTTTTCATTATTAAAATCCTGTTTTTTGCCTTAACCTCACTTGTTGGGTTTGAATACTGGGTTTGCCTGATTCACGATCATAACATTAATAGAGGGAATAGTAATACATGGTCACTTTTTTAAGTAGAAGCAAATAACTGTTAAATATAAAAATCAAACAGAAGATGTTATCTGTAAGGTAATTTGTATTGATGACTGTGTGTATAAAACACCAAGAGTCAGATTTTTAATATTTTAAATTATGTTGGTGAAGTTGCTGTTTACAAATTTTCTCAGGATATACATTTGCACTACAAAGGGCTTATGCTGCTACATGAAGTGCACAAACATTTAATAATAATAATAATAATCTTTATTGTCATTGGAAACATACATTCCAATGAAATTTGTTTTCTGCATTTAACCCATCCCTTTGGGGAGCAGTGGGTTGCCATTGTGTGGTGCCCGGGGAACAATCTGGGGTTAAGGGTCTTGCTCAGGGACACAGAGTGGCAGTCTGTGGGAGATACCTCCGGGACACAAGTGCAATGCTTGCTATCCACTGATTATATATTAATGGATTTTTTTTAAAGGAGCATTGCGCAAGTTTGAAGTTTTTCTTCCTTTCTCATACACACTTGACATGTAAAATGAGTTTTCCTCTATTTAGTGCAGTTACCTCAACAGTCAGTTCATGAGAGAGTGATCAGGGTCGTGTTCGCACAGTCTCAGTGACAGATGCTATTCCTCTTCTCCCATGCACAACACTGGTGTCATTTCAACTTCAGGCCAGTTGGGGGGAACTTCTGCAAAACTCTGCATCTTTTTTGTTTAAATTGACACTTATGTTAAATTTGTCATGATTACGTCATTTTTATCTTGTAAATGGAAGAAGAAAAGCAATATCGGCTCAAGAATCGGCCCCACATATCGGGTATCGGTTTGTCTGATGTCGAAAAAATCGGTATCGGCCTCAACAAAACTTGTATCGGTCAATCTCTACTGCAAACGATCCTAATTTACCTGAGTTCCCAAATGTGTTTTCCACCTGCTATAACTCTAGACAAAGAGGAGTAGCAATTTTAATCCACATAAATTTTAGTTTTACAATATTAGACAAATTTAAAGAGCCTGAAGGTAGATTCATAATAATAAAAATATCTAGTCATAACCGAAAGTTATGTATTGTCAACATATATCGCCCAAAAGTTGATAACCCCTCATTCTTTGACAAACTTTTCCATGCACTTTCAAAACACCTGGACTGCACTCTTTTTATTGGGGGTCACCTCAACTTTGGTCTAAATGAGGAAATAGAAAGATTGAATACAACAGAGACTCAACGCTGTTGGCAATCATTAAATGTAGTCAAACAATACATGAGTGATTATGGTCTTTGCGATGCATGGCAATCTCTTCATCCTAACAGTAAGGAATATACTTTCTGTTCATTCCTACTCTTGTTTAGACTATTTGAGATGCTGTAATATATCCAATTGCTGTCAGTGATCATGCTCCTGTTTCTTTAACCCAAATAAATAAAAAAGTACCCCCACAAAACAAAGGCTAGAGATTTAATACATCATTGCTTAAAGATGAATAATTTATCAAATATTTTAAAGAAGAGTGGGCTTCATACTTGGAGTACAATGATCTACCAGAGACATCAGCATCTATCCTCTGAGAGGCAGTGAAATCAGTGATGAGAGGTAAAATAACTTCATTCTCATCTCATGAAAAGAAGATAGTAAACAAAAAGATTTAGGAATTAGAAGAAAACATTAAGTTACTAGAAGCCTCCCAGGAAGAGGAAAAGCTGGGTAAAATTCGTAAAGCTAAATTAGAATTAAACAAATGTATTGAAAAGCAAAATAAATTTTAAATACAAAGACTTCGAATAGAAAACTTTGAACATGGCAATATGTCAGGAAGCTTCTTAGCAAATCAGCTAAAAACAAAGAAAAAAAAACTATATTTGCAGTTACAGATTCAAATGGGAATACATTATATGACCCTGAAAGTATAAACAACACCTACCCAGATTTCTACAAATCCTTATACACATTACAGATAAATCCAGTAGATAATGACATCGAGAAATTTCTGGATAAAATAACACTTCCTAAATTATCAGATAGTCAAACCATGACCCTGTATTCATCGCTGACAACAGCTATTGTCCCATATCCCTTATTAATAGGGGACGGCATCCCTTATTAATAAGGCATCCATCCTACTTTGGATGGTGCAGCTCTTCTTTCTAGGAATCTGGCCGGATTTATTAGTTTTCCTAAATGCTGACAACCCAGGGTCCAGACCAGGAAGCAGAGCCTTAGTTTAACACACCTCTCTGCAGCTTCTGTACTGTTACCCACCCATTATCCTATTGAGACAATGTCTTTCCCACGGCCAAAACTTAACAGATCAAAAACTGATCTAAAAGGAACAAATCATAAAAATCGAATAAAAATCAATACAGTTCACCTTGAACCAAAAAATAAAACAATTAAATGTGGTCTATTAAATATAAGGTCTCTCCCTCCAAAGACTTTGTTAGTTAATGAATTGATTTCTGATAAAGAGATTGATTTATTTTGTCTCAGAAACCTGGCTACAAGAGGACTGCGTTAGTATAAATGAGTCAACTCCCTCCAATTATTCAAATTTCCACATTCCTAGATCTGTGGGAAGAGGAGGAGGAGTGGCAACCATCTTTCAGTCTGATTTATTAATTAGTCCCAGGCCAATTAATAACTACAGTTCTTTTGAACATTTAACCCTCAGTTTCCCTTATCCAAATTGCAAAGCAATAAAACATCTTCTGTTTGTTGTTTTGTATCGTCCACCAGGCCCTTACACTCAGTTTTTGGATCAGCTGTCAGACTTCTTATCTGATTTGGTGATAAACACTGACAAGGTTATTATAGTGGGGGATTTTAACATTCATGTTGACACTGAATGTGATAACCTTAGGCTACGTTCACACTGCAGGCCTTAATGCTCAATTCCGATTCTTTTGTGAAATCGGATTTTTTTGCGTGTCCGTTCACATTTCCAAATATATGCGACTTGTATGTGATCTCGTGTGTGAACTGCATTCATACACCTAAGTGTCCCGCATGCGCAGTAGAGAACGCGATGACGTCATGCGTAGCAAGCGTGCTCATTGTTTGCGGAAGTAAACATGGATCGTAATCCTGCAGCATATTTTGCGTATCTTGCGTTCTTTACGTTATTCTCCAACCGGAGCCAGCACTTTACCAATGCAATCTTTTTAAGAAGAGGAGAGGAAGAGAGCCAAATTTTAGCGACATGAGCGACTTTACTGAAACGGACTTCATTTATAATTTTCGAATGACAAAGGCAACCTTTATGTGCGTCTGAACGGATCTCTTTAGCGCTCTCACGTAAAGACACACATCTTCGGCCAAAGCGGTGAGTAAATGCGTTGCCGTGGGGCTGAATGGACTTGCAACAGGTGCTTGTTACTGCACAATAGTCAACCTCTTTGGCAGAGCCAGGTCCACCGTTAGTAACATTTGTCAAGTATCAATGACGTGTAGGTCGGATAAATGCGACCTGGCCGTACAGACACAGGTCGCATTTGAAAAGATCAGATACGTATTGGATTCAGGACCACATATCCAAGCGACCTGGGTCGCATTTGAAAAAATCCGATCTGTGTCGTTCAGACTGTCATGAAAAGATCAGATACAGGTCGCATATGGACAAAAAAATCAGAATTGGGTCACTTCAGGCTGCAGTGTGAACGTAGCCTCAGTGTAGCCTTTAAAACTATCCTAGATTCAATTGGTTTTGCTCAAAATGTGCATAAACCGACGCACTCTTGGCTCCATACTTTAGACCTTGTGCTGACATATGGCATTGATTGTGAAGAATTAACAGTATTTCCTCACAATCCTGTCCTATCTGATCATTTTTTAATAACATTTGAGTTTAATCTAACTGAGTTCTCCACCCCCAAAAGAGGGTTCCATTATAGTAGATCGGACAATGCTGCATCAAACTTTAAAGAGTCTGTCCCCCTTTTAATATCGTCAGTATTGCAGAAATGCCCTGCAGATAGCAGCAATGTTGTTTCTTCCCATTCACAAATAGATGTCTTTGTTAACGGTATGACTTCGTCATTGCGTTCTGCATTGGACAATGTAGCTCGCTTGAAAAAGAAGGTGATTATTCACAGGAAGCTGGCTCCCTGGTTTAATTCAGAGCTGCGTTCCTTGAAGCACAATGTTAGGAAATTGGAGAGAAAATGACGCTCTACACACGAAAAGGAATCCTACCTAATCTGGAGGGACAGTCTATTGTTGTATAACAAGACCCTTCGCAGAGTTAGAGCAGCATATTTTTCATCATTAACAAAAATAATCCTAGATTTTTCTTCAGTACAGTTGCCAAACTTACACAGAGTCATAGCTCCGTTGATCCATCCATTCCCTTAGCTCTTAGCAGTAATGATTTTATGGGATTCTTCATAAATAAAATTGATTCCATTAAAAATAAAATAATTGGCATCCTCCCGAACATGATTACCTTGTCCTCAGTAAGTGAGGCAGCGTTGGAGGAATCTTTAGAACCTGCACAGTGTCTGAACTATCTAGAAGCAGTAGAGCTTTCTGAGATATCTAAAATATTAGCTTCATCTAAACCTTCTACCTGTATGTTAGACCCAATCCCAACCAAATTGTTTGAGGTGGTATTCCTCTTTGATCAGTGGTCCTATTTTAGACATGATTAATCTATCCTTAGTAAATGGATATGTACCACAGGCTTTTAAAGTAGCTGTTATTAAACCTTTACTTAAGAAACCATCTCTTGATCAAGATGAGTTAGTAAATTACAGACCTATATCTAATCTTCTTTTCTTATCTAAAATTCTCGAGAAAGTAGTTGCTAATCAACTATGTGAACATTTACAAAGTAATGACCTACTTGAGGAGTTTCAGTCAGGCTTCAGAGCTCATCATAGCACTGAAACAGCTCTGGTGAAGGTCACCAATGATATTCTCATGTGTCTATACTTGTCCTGCTAGATCTCAGTGCTGCATTTGACACAGTTGATCACAATATTCTCCTACAAAGACTTGAGCATACTGTAGGGATTAAGGGGAAAGCATTAGGCTGGTTTAAATCTTATCTGTCGGTCAGATTCCAGTTTGTTCATGTTAATAATAAATCTTCTTCAAGCTCTAGGGTTACTTGTGGAGTACCACAGGGTTCAGTCCTTGGACCAATTCTCTTTACTATATATATGCTTCCGATTGGCAAAATTATCAGACCGCATGGGATTAATTTCCACTGTCATGCTGATGCCACTCAGCTATATTATCCATAAATCCTGATGAATCCAATCAATTACTTCGACTGCAGTCATGTCTTGATGACATCAAAAGCTGGATGACTTTAAATTTCCTGCACTTAAATTCTGACAAGACAGAAGACAGACAAAATTAGAAACATTCTGTCCAGGGGTGATGCTGAAAAACTAGTCCATGCATTTGT
Source organism: Fundulus diaphanus (assembly GCA_037039145.1). Taxonomy (NCBI): domain Eukaryota; kingdom Metazoa; phylum Chordata; class Actinopteri; order Cyprinodontiformes; family Fundulidae; genus Fundulus; species Fundulus diaphanus. Next base: position 50,163,688 of record CM073137.1, on the reverse strand, counting down.
TACTTCAAGGCTGGACTATTGTAATTCTTTACTATCAGGAAGTCCACAAAATGCAGTTCAAAGTCTTCAGCTGATCCAAAATGCTGCAGCAAGAGTTCTGATGAAAATCAACAAGAGGGATCATATTTCTCCAATTTTAGCTTCCCTTCACTGGCTTCCTGTTAAATCAAGAATAGAATTTAAAATTCTTCTTCTAACGTATAAAGCCCTTAATAATCAAGCTCCATCATATATCAGAGCTCTGATTACCCCGTATGTTCCTAACAGAGCACTTCGCTCTCAGACTGCAGGTCTGCTGGTGGTTCCTAGAGTCTCTAAAAGTAGAATGGGAGGCAGAGCCTTTAGCTATCAGGCTCCTCTCCTGTGGAACCAACTCCCAGTTTTGGTCCGTGACACCCTGTCTACTTTTAAGACTAATCTTAAAACTTTCCTTTTTGACAAAGCTTATAGTTAGAGTGGCTCATGTTACCCTGAGCTACCTCTATAGTTATGCTGCTATAGGCTTAGGCTACTGGAGGACATCAGGGCCTATTTTTCTCACTCTACTGATTTCTACTGTTCTCAAGTCTACTGTTCTCCAGATTTGCATTGCATTACATTGAAATGACTGTTGTCATTTCAGCTTTTAACTTTTTGTTCTCTCTCTTTTTTCTTTATAGTAGGTACACCTGGTCTGATGTTCTGTTGACTGTGACATCATCCAGGGAGGACAGATCACCGACTATTACCATCTAATGGAGAACAGATTACTGGATCAATGTGTGCTTCTGTGCTTTTTGTCTGTCTTGTTGTGTCTCTGCTCTGTCTTCTGTAACCCCCAGTCGGTCAAGGCAGATGGATCGTTCATACTGAGCCCGGTTCTGCTAGAGGTTTTTCCTCCCCGCTACTGGGTGGTTTTTCTTTCCACTGTCCCTTCATGCTTGTTCAGTATGAGGGATTGTTGCAAAGCCATGGACAATGCAGACGACTCTCCCTGTAGCTCTACGCTTCTCCAGGAGTGAATGCTGCTTGTCGGGACTTTGAAGCAATCAACTGGTTCCCTTATATAGGAAAATTTTGACCAATCTGTATATGACTGATTTGACTTTGTAAAGTGCCTCGAGATGACATGTTTCATGAATTGGCGCTATATAAATAAAATTGAATTGAAATTGAATTAATACTGATATTAAAATAATCTGTAAAGCTCTTGTAAAATGATTAGATAAAGTCACTTCTCTCATAATACACCCTGAAAACTGAAACTCCATTGTGAGGGGCGATCATTTCCCAGTTAATCTACAGATGAATCTAAGCTTTAACGAGGCCTCGCTGGCAGGTCTGTAAAGCTGGGAATTCCGCACTACTCCAGACGTTTTGAATTGAGAAAGCTTCCTGGATGGGAAGAGAAACATCTTCAGCATCAGAATAGAATTCCAGTTGTCTTATTTTTTAACTTTATTTTTGGACCCACAGCATAATGTTTGCGCTCTCATGTGGAATGGGGTATGGTGTTCTTGGGATGCAACAAAGCATTCTTCTTCCTCTAAACACGACGGCCAGGACATGTATTGGTTTAAGCAGGGAGATACGCCTTACACTGCAGAATTTAAGACCCTCTCAGTGCATTGTGTTACTGATGGCAATAGTAGGATCATTTACAAATAAATTAATTAAAAAAAATCCTACAATGTGATTTTCTTTCTCATTTTGTCTCTCATAGTTGAAGTGTACCTATGATGAAAATTACAGACCTTTCTCATCTTTCTAAGTTGGAGGACCTGCAAAGTCAGATGCTGAATACTTTTTTGACCCACTGTTGATGCTGTAAAATCCAACATTTATTTAAAGGAGCAATAAGCAAAATTTTATTATTTTAGATACAAAGAACCAAAAAATAGTGATGTGAAAAACTAGAGGTATCTTTTTAGATGGGATATGGTATGACATCACACACCATCTCTCTGTTTTATTCTCCAGTCTCTTGTTTACAAAGCCGAATCGACCTTACAAATATGCGGATACGAGATGACAGGTGAGAAGAGGAGGGGGGCTGAGTTGTAGCTGGAGTAGAGGTAGAGAGAGTCGAAGCTTGTCACACATCTTGCATTGGTCTACAGACAGTGCTCAACAGCCCACCTAGTGGTGAAAATTTGCTTATTGCTCCTTCAACAATGATGAAGATGGTTATTAATAGCTAACATTCAAAGGGAAAACATGTTATAGCTGGATTTTTTGAAGCTTATTCCAAACAAAACTGCCCCACACTTAGAACACATAACTTGTTCTCTCTTGAGGGGACATCTGTGTTACTTCTACCCAGTCTCAACCTATGATGGCAAATTCCTCTTGCAGACATATTAATAGTGGATCAGAAGCTATTTCTTGATCAATCTGGATGTACGGTTTCAAACTTCCAGATGACTCAAAATGGTCTGCAAATGGCATCTGTCATCAGACTTACTGCATTCCACCAGTTCAATGTTTTCTTCTTAGCAAGTATGTTAATTACGTTACATGAGAATGTCTTGGTGACATAGCATCTGATGTTGACCTCATACTTTTGGTTGACATCCGAGTTGTCATGGCTTTAATCACATCTTGCTCTCTTTCTATCTAGTCCACAAACTTAATTTAATACAGTATATACACTATACAGTAGAGTTTACCAATAAATGTGTACTCATAGCATATAGAGGATGTGTCACTACGTAAAGATATCCCATATAATATTAACACTAGCAAAAGTCATTATTTCTCTACAAAAACTTACCAGAAGAGTCAGCAGACCAGGAGGCAATAAATCCACTTTTTGATACGCTATGGTCAGCCAGGAAAACGACAGCCAGTTTGTTTGAGCCTGATTGGATAGTTCCAGGAGAGGTTTCCCCACAGTACTGGCCAATAATTGGAGAACCAGGGGATCCTCCATTAAAAACTGTTACAGAGTCCCAGTCGCATGTGGTGTGTGGTTCCAGGTTAAAGTAGCTGAAACTCAACTACAGAAACATGGAAGAAATACAAGGGAGAAAAATTTAAAGGACCAGTAGGTCTAGCTGCATTTGCTCTTTGCTTCAAGTATTAATCTTGCAAATCATATCCAGTTAAAACCACCAGCTATTTACTGTTTTTGTTCTGGGGTTGATCTGCACATTTTACACCAGAACACACTGATGCTCCTCTTTAGCCCAGAATGGCAGCGTGGGCCTCTGCAGATTCCCAAGGCACTTATCTCATTAAATCTGTGTTGTTGTTTTTTTTTGTTCGTTTTATCACCACTCCAAACGTTAAACCAATATGGGAGGCAAACTGTTGAATTTGATTAGAGTTAGAGAAACATTCTGTCATTATTTTGTCAGTTATCAAATAGAACTAATTTAGGTTAGAAAGAGTTGTTTCATTCTAAATAAAATATTGTTATTAATAAAATATTCATAAATATTCCATCAAATAAATATACTTATGAAATAAAACGAAATATATATTTAAAGAATTTTTATCTTATTTTGTTATTTATTTATTTGCCAACGATTTAAGTATTTCTTAATGTATTATTACATTACCTAATTAATTATATTAATAACCAAATTACTTTATTTATTTATTTCATAATGAAATTGCATTTTGAGACACTTATTTTGTAAAGTTACTTTATGTATTTCAGAAAGTTTTATTTCATGTTCTTATATTCACATGAGGGGGCATATTTATCTCTAGGGGGTCTCATGGGTCTAGTCATAGCTTTGCAGAGTTAATGAACCCAAGAAGGAACTCAAAAAGGAACTGCCGCACATCTAACTAGCATCAGCTAACACGCTACATAAGGCTAAGATACACACCTTTTAATATAATTGATTTAATATAATGGTTTTATTAAGGTACACTGCTCACTTAGATTCTACCACAGCTGCCCTGGGGCAGACTGACAGAAGTGGGGTCCCATACAATCAGCGCCTGACAGCAGGCAAAGCGAATGAAGTGTTTTGCCCATGAACATAATGACTGAAACGTTAAGAGTGGGGGTATGAAACGGCAACGCACTGGTTACAGGACAAACTGCTAACCCCTGCACTACTGTCGCCCCGTTGATAAATCTTGAATTAAATAAAAAAATGACAAAGTAAGCCAAAAAAAGTTCTAATGTATAGTTTATTTTTATTTCATGGATACATTTATTTATTTGATGGCATATTCATTAATGATTTATTAAAGCAGTATTTATTTAATATTGAATTAAATGGCTTTCTTTACTAACTGAACTAACACAGTACCAGTGTATTATAGTTTTATGTCAAACTGAATGTATGTAAATACTGTATCTGGATTCAACAATATTTTTTGTGCCATGGTGCAGTTGCTCTTCATTTGTTTCTGTTCTGGGGATTTATGGATCATTTACACCATATTGTGAACCCTCTGGATTTGCTCCTAGATGTGGATGGAAAGTTTGTGATATTGTGCTGACCTCCTGAAGTATTTCTCCTAAGGCCAAATGCTGTGAAGCTGCCTCATGTTGAAATATGCTATCATTTTGTTACATCCATCTTACCAGACTTACCAGACATTAACATGACGTCATCTTTCTGATGACGTCATGTTAATGACTGTTCTGTGGAACAGCTGTTGAATCCTGTTGCACTATTTACTCGAAGGAATTGAAGGAATTCTATATGGAGCCAGCAAAAATAAGAAAAATGTCAGTATCCAAATATTTACAGATTTGACTGTATCTGTGCCTCAAACCATGGCTTCTCTAAATTTGCAATCATCCGTTTAAGGATCCTGGGAGAGCTGAGTAGCAGTTTGACACAGAGGCAGATAATGACTATATACCGATGCTAGCTAACATTAGTATGTTTCTTATGACTACTCTACTGCTTTGTACAATTCTTAGTGAGACTGATAAGATTCCTTTTTTGTTCTATAAATGCAACTGGATGTGTTTATGACTCACTGTGATAGTGTGGCCAATGGGAGCTTCCAGTAGCCAAGCACAGCGACTCGGGCTGGGATACATGTTGGGGTAATTAGGACTGGATAACACTCCACCCTCACCGGTCTGCCAGCCTCCACATTCTGCAGAGAGAACATTGACTCTTAGGGACACTGAAGGTTGTGTTAGGGTTGCTAGGTAAGAAAATAGCAAATTTTCAAGAATAAACTATATATATAAATTAAAGTAAACTATCAATGTCTTACCAGAGAATGAGTACTTGGCCTTGAAACCCAAATCTGCCTGAGACGAGTCAGTCTGAAAATGGACCCAGAGCTCTGGTGTAAACACCACTATAGGGATCTGGGGTGCTGTTTGTCCACAGAACCTCCCCAACAGCTCCCCATCCAAGTCACCTTGAGAAGGTGTTGACAGTAAGATAAAAGAAACAAGCAAAGAAAACCAACAAAAAAAAGAACTTGCCCACTGCAGTGCGCTCTATTTTATTATTTCTTCCTTGTATGTGTCTACAATTGCATTGTCACAAAACATAAAAAATATATATTAAGATTTTATTTATTATTTTCCAGATTAACTATGTACTATATTATATCATGCTATAAAAATAGGATAAATTCTCAATATTTGGGAATCCCCTATTGTAAAGATCCCCTGCCTGCACAGGTATGGGGGATTGACAGTGAGTAACAGTATGAATGAGACAAGACTGTCTGATCTGCTCCAAAGTGTTCCTAACGGACTAATCACTTTGGGCTTTATGAGGACGTTTTTGCCTGAGCCAAGGCAAAAATGACAAAAAAGGACATTAAAGTGCAAAACCAGGGCCTTATGACTGCAGTTAAATTATTTTTATAGGTTGGATATTGGATATTCGTGCTGCACTGATTCGCTCTGCCTTCTCCCTCTTGAACTACTGCGGCAGCAAAGCAGAGAGCATGCCTTTTCCTTCACACAAACAGTTTTTTGAGCTGGGACAATGCACTCTTTATAGACAATACTTAACAGTTTTCAGTGTGTGCAAAACGAGAGAAAGCCTTCATTCAGAACCAGTCATGGCTGCACGCTGGATCAGAAAACAGTTCTGCAAACCAGATGCAAAACGGCACTTAGTGTGTGTCAGGGTTCTGCTGTGTGCCTGCTTTGATTGCCTCCACAGGTGTTGGCTGAGGGGGCGTGCCCAACACCTGCGGCTCGTCAGAGGCAGCTTCCTCTGGCTTCTTAAGCGGAGCACGGACAGACGGAAGATGCCAGAGCCTTAACCAGTCGTGGTACGACGTGGCCCTGTCCAGCCTTAGTTCCTGCTCGTAAGTCTTCGTTTTGCTTTGGACTAGCCTTGGTTCTCCTGTTTTTTGTCACAGTTTTTGTGTGCATGGATGCACTCACCCGTCTTGAAGCTCCGAAGATATTTTTGAACCTGTGGAATCATCAGCTCAGATTTTGCTCTGGCGCTCCCCCTCTTACTCCCTTGGCGTTACCAAGACGGGCTCGAGGTTCCCCCCTTCCGGATTCCACAGGCTTCTCCAGGACTCCTGAACTCTGGTTAATCCGTCTGTCGTCCCGTCAGTTGAGGTTTGCTTCGGATTCCTCGCCAGCTCCATCTGCCGCCCTCCAGTCACCACCTCACCATCTAGAGTAGGCACACAAGGTTCCCGAGGCGCTACTCTTCCCCAGTTAGGTCTCTCCTGCTACATGGTAAGCAGCGTATGATTCGGCACTTTCCTGGTTCTTGCCTTTTATTCATTCTCTCCCCTTCTCTTACAGTCAACCCCGCTCTGACGTCCAGGCCTCGTCCAGGCAATTATATTCTTGCTTCATTTATTGCCTTCTTCTTAATAAACATCTTAAAAATTGTGCTTTGGTCACCCGTTCTTATCTGCATGTGGGCTAAACATCTTAAAAACATGACAGAAGAAGGCTCTGGCCATCAAAGCCCAGCAGATACGTTCGGGCCACAGCTTGCTGCACAGCAGGAGCATTTACAGTCCCTCGGGTTAGCTGTTAGCTCCACTCACGAGCAACTCCAGTCAGTAGCCGCACAGCTTAGCCATCTCACCGCTACTTTGACTTCCGTATTTTCTCAACCTGTCACTCAAGCACCTGATGCCCCGCCTCCGGTCGAACAGAGCGCTGAAGTTAACAATCAGCCTCCGAACCCCGAATGCTCTTCACCGTGTCCAGAGAAATTCTCCGGAGAAAGCAGAGATTGTGGCGGTTTTCTGTTTCAGTGCAATTTGGTGTTTAATCGTGCTCCTCAGGTTTATTCTTCTGATCAGATCAGGATCTCCTATGTTCTCCGGCTTCTTTCAGGTAGGGCCCTTAGGTGGGCAGAATCCCGATTTTCGGATCGTCAATCTTTTGGGTGTACGTTTTCTGAATTCGTTAGAGAATTCAGAAAACGACCTCGGCAGAAAAAAAAGACAGTTTTTTCTGCCGAGGTGGACACAGTCCAGCAGTCTCGTAATTTATTAGCCTTAAGACAACGGGGTCGCCGTGTCTCTGATTTTGCTGTTGATTTTCATACTTTAGCCGCAGCCGCAGATTGAACAGATAAGCCGTTAAAGGCTGTTTTCTTTTCCACCCTTGATGAGCCCTTAAGGGATGAATTAGCACGGGTGGAGGAACCCAAGACCTTTGAAGAAATGGTGGCCTTGGCCGTTCGTTTAGATACCCAGATTCGGAGCCGCAACCGGGTGCGGTCAGACAGAACCGTGAGATCCACAGGATCTTTTTCGGCTTTTAAAGGGCCACCGCGACAGGCTGAGACACCACCGTCTCCCCCTGAACCCATGCAGTTGGGAAGGGTTCGTCTCACCAGCGAGGAACGCCAACAGCGTTACTCTGGCAATCTGTGTTTATATTGCGGTGGCGAGGGATATTTTGTTAAAGAGTGTCCCACTCGGCCAAAAGATCGAGTCCGTCGTCTGTGATGGGAAAGACGGCGGATAGAGTCGGAACTGCTCCCCACAAACGTGTTTCGGGGCTGGTTGGTTCTCAGTTCTGTTTACCTATTTCTCTAGGGTTTAATCAGGACAGTATCGACATCTCTGCTCTTATTGATTCAGGATCCAAATTTAACCTCATCGATCAGTCCCTAGTTGCCCAGCTCAAAGTTCCCACTGAGGCGCTAGCCGAACCTCTACAGGTTTCGTCTTTGGACGGTCAGAAATTAACCCGGATTACTCATCGCACGAGCCCCCTTGAAGTAATAGTTTCTGGCAACCACCGAGAGCAGCTATCGTTTTTTGTATTCCCTGTTAGACGCTCGCCGGTGGTACTCGGGTTTGCTTGGTTAACTATCCACAACCCACAGATTATTTGTACGGAGTCTCGGCTAGAATCATGGTCCCTTGCCTGTCATTCTCGGTGTTTACAATCTGCATGTCCGGTTTCTCGTTCCCTCCCTTCTACTCCTCCACAAGATGATCTTATCGATCTTTCTCGGGTTCCCCAGGAGTATCATGATCTTAAGCTAGTGTTTAGTAAGAGTCAGGCTAGTTCACTTTTGCCTCATCGCCCTTATGATTGCGCCATTGACTTGTTACCTGGAGCACCCCTGCCGACGAGTCGCCTCTATAACATCTTGAGGTCTGAACGTCAAGCACTCGAGAGCTACATCAGTGAGTCATTGTCGGCGGGGTTTATTCGTCCATCCTCCTCCCCATTAGGGGCCGGCTTCTTCTTTGTGGGTAAGAAGGACGGTTCTCTCCGGCCTTGGATCGATTATCGTGGGTTAAACCAGATAACCGTGAAAAATAAATATCCATTACCTCTCCTCTCTTCGGCTCTCAAACCAGTTCAAAACGGAACTGTTTTTACCAAACTCGATTTACGCAATGCTTATCATCTAGTTCGGATCAGGCAAGGGGATGAGTGGAAGACAGCCTTCAAGACACCGTTGGGACATTTCGAATATTGTGTTATGCCTTTTGGTTTATGCAACGCCCCGGCAGTTTTTCAGGCCCTAGTTAATGATGTCCTTAGGGATTTTTTGAACGTCTTTGTTTTCGTTTATCTTGACGATATTTTGATCTACTCCAGTAATCTTGAACAACATAGACAACATGTCCGCCTAGTCTTACAACGGCTACTAGAGAATCGACTCTTTGTCAAGGCTGAAAAGTGTGATTTTCACCAGCCTTCGATCTCTTTTCTAGGTTTAGTTTTAGAAGGAGGTCGGGTTAGGTCCGACCCTGAGAAAGTTAAGGCCGTAGAAGAGTGGCCAGTTCCTGAATCTAGAAAACAGCTGCAACGTTTCCTTGGTTTCGCCAATTTTTACCGAAGGTTTATTAGGAACTACAGCCAGATAGCCTCTACGTTACACGCCCTCACCTCTACTAAGGTTCCCTCTGTCTGGGGATCAGAGGCGGAAGCCGCCTTCAATCAACTTAGGTCACAGTTTACACAGGCGCCTATCCTTACACACCCGGTCCCCCAGAAACAGTTTATCTTAGAGATAAATGCCTCTGACACTGGGGTAGGAGCAGTCTTGTCACAACCGTCTGAATCTGACAATAAACTCCATCCGTGTGCCTTCTTTTCACGACGCCTTTCCCCAGCCGAACGTAGTTATGATGTAGGTGATCGTGAATTACTATCCATAAAGTTAGCTTTAGAGGAGTGGCGGCATTGGCTTGAGGGATCCGAACAACCTATCATCATTTGGACTAATCACAAGAATCTTTCATACCTTGAGTCCGCTCGCCGCCTAAACCCTCGTCAAGATCGTTGGTCATTATTCTTCTCCAGATTCAACCTCTCCATCACCTACAGACCCGGATCCAGAAATGTTAAGCCCGATGCTCTTTCTCGTCAATTCACCCCACAGGAACAAGAAGGAGAGCCCGAGCTTATTTTGCCCCCCTCATGTTCTGTAGAAGCTTTACAGTGGGATCTCGAGGACAGGATTAACCAGGCCTTACGGCTGGACCCTGGTCCCGGTACGGGCCCAGAGGGCCTCAAGTACATTCCCCAGAGTGTTCGTCCTGAAGTTCTGCAATGGTGTCACGACTCCAGATTCTCTGCTCATCCAGGAATTTTGAGAACACAGTCCCAGGTTTCTTGGCATTTTTGGTGGCCATCATGGACTAAGGATGTTAGAGAGTATGTGCTGGCCTGCCCCGTTTGTGCTCGTAACAAGTCTTCTAACAAGCCACCCTCCGGTCTGCTCAACCCCCTTCCTATCCCCAAACGTCCTTGGTCCCACATTGCTGTGGACTTTGTCACTGGTCTACCCGTTTCCCAAGGAATGTCAACGATTCTAATGGTGGTTGATCGTTTTTCCAAAGCCTGCCATCTCATCCCCATCAGGAAGTTACCCAATGCCCTGCAGACTGCCCAGCTCCTGATAAGACACGTCTTCAAGCTCCATGGTATACCAGCTGACATACTCTCTGACCGGGGTCCCCAGTTTATCTCTCAGGTTTGGCGCCATTTTTGCTCTGCTCTCGGCGCCCGTTACACCCTCACCTCTGGCTATCATCCACAAACCAATGGACAGACCGAACGAATGAATCAACAACTGGAAACCACCCTTCGTTGCCTCACTTCCTCATCCCCTACTGAATGGAATAAGTTTTTGCCCTGGGTCGAGAATGCGTTAAATTCTCATGTCTCTGCCTCCACTGGTCGTTCGCCTTTTGAAGTATCCCTAGGTTATCAACCCCCACTTCTGTCCACCGACGAACTCAACATCCCTTTCACCTCTGTCAATGATTACATTGCCCGTTGTCAAGAAACTTGGAAGGATACCATCTCAGCCCTCACTCGCGCCGCAGAGCAGAGTAAAAGGTTTGCCGACCGCCGCCGTAGACCTGCTCCCCAGTACCAACCCGGTCAGAGGGCATGGTTATCTTCCAGGGACGTCATCACCAACCCATCCGCCAAGAAGCTTGCTCCCCGATTTTCTGGACCCTACAAGATCGAAGCTGTTAACCCTGCTACGGTTCGTCTTCGTCTGCCACCCCGTTCGAGAGTACATTCGACGTTCCACGTTTCCCAGATTAAGCCTGTTTTAGAGAGTAACTTGTGCCCGCCTTCCGGACCCCCTCCACCCGCCCAGGACAATCAAGGCGAGGCGGCCGTTGAGGGGGGGGGTAGTGTCAGGGTTCTGCGGTGTGCCTGCTTTGATTGCCTCCACAGGTGTTGGCTGAGGGGGCGTGCCCCACACCTGCGGCTCGTCAGAGGCAGCTTCCTCTGGCTTCTTAAGCGGAGCACGGACAGACGGAAGATGCCAGAGCCTTAACCAGTCGTGGTACGACGTGGCCCTGTCCAGCCTTAGTTCCTGCTCGTAAGTCTTCATTTTGCTTTGGACTAACCTTGGTTCTCCTGTTTGTTTTTCACAGTTTTTGTGTGCATGGATGCACTCACCCGTCTTGAAGCTCCGAAGATATTTTTGAACCTGTGGAATCATCAGCTCAGATTTTGCTCTGGCGCTCCCCCTCTTACTCCCTTGGCGTTACCAAGACGGGCTCGAGGTTCCCCCTTCCGGTTTCCACAGGCTTCTCCAGGTCTCCTGAACTCTGGTTAATCCGTCTGTCGTCCCGTCAGTTGAGGTTTGCTTCGGATTCCTCGCCAGCTCTATCTGCCGCCCTCCAGTCACCACCTCACCATCTAGAGTAGGCACACAAGGTTCCCGAGGCGCTACTCTTCCCCAGTTATGTCTCTCCTGCTACATGGTAAGCAGCGTATGATTCGGCACGTTCCTGGTTCTTGCCTTTTATTCATTCTCTCCCCTTCTCTTACAGTCAACCCCGCTCTGACGTTCAGGCCTCGTCCAGGCGATTATATTCTTGCTTCATTTATTGCCTTCTTCTTAATAAACATCTTAAAAACTGTGCTCTGGTCACCCGTTCTTATCTGCATGTGGGCTAAACATGTCAAAAACATGTCAGTTTGTTTATAAGTTTCGTTTTTATTTATTCTGCCTTTTTTTAACTACATGTGCTGTGATTCGGTGCCTCAACACTCTTACTGCTCCTCTCCCCTCTCTTACCTCAGAGTCAGAGTCTTTTATCAGCGGCTAGCCTTCAAAACGAGAACCGCTGCATTTAATGTCCTTCCCTTGTAGCAAACCGTCCCAATTGAAGTCAACAGGAGAGTTAGAGTAGCTGTGTATCATGTTATTTTATTTAACGACACAGAACCAGTGGTGCTTTGGTGGGCTGCTGCATCACCTTGCGCTTGAATTCATGTGCACAAAATTAAGTTACATGTAATTTAGGTGCACACTTTTAAGGTTGATTTTAAGGAACTTGTCACGTAAGAACTTCAGCTCAGATTCCTTATTCCTCCTCTTCCCTCTAAAGGAGCGCTTTACAGTGTTATGCCATTTTATGACGTAACAGACCACATCTCCCACCATGCAACACGGTCAATGAAACCATCGGCCCTAGCAACGTTATCTCGTTGCTATGAGAGGATATAAAAAGCGTCTGCGCGCCCGATTCTTTCTTCTTTGCTGGCACTCCGCCAAACTGAGGAGACATACACAGCTGTTTTCTCCCGTGGGATTCCCCACGTGGCACGTGTTTCGATTTCTCGCTGGACCGAGAACTTCCGAATCAAACTTATCCCTGCTTGCCTATGCAGGAGGTCGCCTTTAAAAGTACTTTGAATTCATTTTTGATCCCACTGGAAGCCGCTACCTTCCAGCGATCGACAAGCTCCGCTTTTGTTTTGGCCAAACAAGCTTGATAAAATTCAGCCTCATTCACCAATGAGGATATAAACCTACATTGATAAACAAACCCATAGGTCAATGATCCAATGCCTGGATGTGAATCTGACAATTCATATTGTGCCTTTTAAAATCAATACAATATTTTCTTGTTAAAATCAGGGAAAAAGGTTATATGTTATGTTGTTGAGCTGTTTTTGAAGAACTTTTGCTTGGACAACAACCATATTTCCCCCTTTTTAAAAAATAATAATATTCTCAACTCAACATTATTTATACTACGTAAAAACTACTAATTCAAAACAAAATAAAAAGTTAAATCCAGCAAAATGTAAAATAAAATGCAGATCCACAATAACAAACAATAAAAAACTGCAAAAGCTAACATCTCAGTGTCTTTCAAGAGAAAATTAAACACAGAAAGTGAAATGGCCTGCCTGATATGTAAAGCTACTTGAATCCAGAGTTTTGTGCAACAACTGAGAAAGTGCGATTACCTCGTTGCACTCTTTGTTTTTCGGATGACTAATAAAAACTGATCTGCCAACCTGAGCAAACGAGAGGGAGCGTGCAGATGACGCAGGTCTGACAGATCCTGGAAAGTAAGGCCATGAAGATATTTAAAAAGAATTGCTGCTAAAACTGGAGAAATGTGCTCTCAGTTCATGGGAGCAGTTAAAAGAAGAGCAGCAGCATTTTGGAACAGCTGCAGTCAAGCCACAATATTTTTGTTAAGCCCAGAGTAAAGTGCAGTGCAGTAATCTAAGCAAGTTGTAATTAAAGCAAAGATTAAAAATCTTTAATCAGCTGTCTCAGTTTGGAAAAGTTGGACCAGACCACAGATTTTAAGCAGTCAGTGTCAGATACTGACTTTAAGGACCCAGGTCAACACTAATGTTAGAGACATTAATGCACCCAAACAACATAAACTTGGAGAAGTTTATTTTTAGAGCAACCATTTTCTTTTTTTGGTGTCATAAAAGTCTGACTGTCCTCTGTCTAAAAAAGAAGGCTAAACACTGGTTTCTTATAACTGACTCCTGAGGGATGGGGTAAAGAGAAAAGAGAAAGTGCCTTAGTTGAGGCACTCTGCATGAGTGGTACTATTTAATAAAATAAACAAAAATAGAAGTTCTCCATTCTTAAACAGAAGGAGTGTAATAATACTGTCAATAAAACAACTTTATTACTGTATTCAGAATTATTTGTTCATTTGAACAGGTGTATGCTTTTTTCTGTTGTAACCCTGTTTTAAGATTTGGGTACAGACAACTGAAACTTGGTTAAATGAGTCTCAGATAAGGTTATCTTTATTAATGGTTACAATGTTTTCCCTTGTGATCATCCAAAGAAAGGTGGAAGTGTAGCCATTTATATAAAAAACAAATTCCTTGCTACTCTCCTCTCGTCTATATCCATTAGCAAAGAGTTTGAATTTTTGTAACTGAAATTTGATCTTCTACAGGGATGGTCTGTTACAGTCATGGGCTGTTAAAGGCCTCCCTCAGCGTGCAGTGAGGCTCTAGGTTCCTTAATTAACTTAATTCCCTAAATACTGTCAGCCAAACATGGCCTAGCATTAAATACCCCTTAAGATCATCACTTCTTGATCTTATAATAATAAATGCCCCCCACAGATATAGTGATGTTGATGGTTTTGGGAACGATCTGGGTGATCACTGTGCCATTGCAGTGGTCAGGAATGCCAAACTCCCTAAAATTAAACCACAAATTCTAGTCAGAAGAGATTTTAAGTTTTTTCATGCGCAGACTTTTCTGCATGATTTGTCTGATTTTGAGTGGCAACGAATCTCCCTCCTTGAAGACGTTGAGCTGGCCTGGAATATCTTTCATTCTGAATTCCTGAATCTTATTAATAAACACGCTACCTTATGAAGGTTTAGGATAAAGGGACGAAACAATCATTGATTTTCTACTGAAATTGGAAACCTTCTAAAAGAAAGGGATCTTTGTTTTTCGTGCCTGAGAAAATATTGAAAGTTGTGAGATTTGTTTCTGGTGCTATGCCTTCTACTGAACTCCCAAACTTTTTGGTTAAAGATTCAGTAAACCCGACCAACAAATGGGACAAGTAAAATTATTTGAATGAACATTTTATTTTCAATAATTCCCGCATTTCAATAACTTTGAAAGCACCGTTATATCTGATGAACCTTCTATTGCAAGCCGTCTTCCTATTGATTGCTCTTTCCATTTTGAACCTGTGTCTACTTCTGAAGTCCGTAGTGCACTAAAAAACTCGGATTCCAAAAAAATCAGCTCGTCCAGATAGCTTGGATACTTTTTTCTTAAACTGGCTGCTGACTTAATGGGGCCTCTAGCTAGTATTTTTAATCTAAGGCTTAACACAAACAAACTTTTGAAAGTTTGGAAATCAGCATTTGTCCTCCCACTTCTAAAAGGCGGTGAACCCTAAATTGTCAATAATTACAGGCCTATTTCTAAATTATGTATTCTGGCCAAGGTTTTTGAGAAATTGGTATGCGATCGATTGAGAATTTTTTTTTAGAACTGAGGAACATACTAAATCCTCTTCAGTCTGGTTTTTGGGAGCAGCACAACACTGTCACTACTGCCCTGAAAGTTCTTAATGACGTGTTTGAGCCATTGGACTCGAACAAGTTCTGTGTGGCTTTGTTCATTGACCAGTCTAAGGCATTTGATACTGTGGACCACGATTTCCTGTTGAGAATTCTATTTTTTAAATTTTAAATTTAAATTTTGCAATCTGCTTTTAATGTAGTGCAGATTCGTCTGGAAAATCTGAAACTGGTTTTAAATGCTGATAAATCAAAACTAATGATTTTTTTTTCAAATTCATCTGTTTCCTAGAAAAATATCCCCTATTGCATTATAGAGTCAGTATACCATGAGAAAAACTGGAAATTGTGGTGTCCTTGGCAGCAAGGCCTCAGTAAATAGTCTCCCCCTGAAATGTTTGTGATGTTTGTGATATTGGTTGCACTGAAACAGCAATTTCCCTCTGGGATTATTAAAGTATTTCTGATTCTGATTCTGAAAACATAGAAGTCATTTTGGGAGAACTTACCTAAGCGGAACTGAAGGTAGTCTAATTCACAAGTCTGGTGGCTTTCCAGGTGCATGTCTTCAATAACGACCACGATTGAGGAGTTAATGTGAAGTGGATTCTGAATCAACCACTCACAGTTTAGGTTGTTGCTGTAGTTGGACACCTGGAAGCCAGGTGAAGTGAAGTTGCCACCTGCTGGGTCATTCAGAATTCCACCACACTCTGACAAAACATGAACATATAAGAGAGGCAAAACTATACTTTACAATTCAAAGAAAACACCAAATTTCTAGTAACTAGAGATGATATTTAAAACCGTTTCCTTTAATCAAAATCAATTAACATCAACAGGGCTACAAACAGTATATAACTATTTGTCAGAAGTTCAGATGTATTACCCTGGGACAGTATCTGACCTGAATGAGTAAAGTTGACAGGAATGTTGACAGTCTTCTTTACAACGCTATGTGCAGGTAAAACCATGCAGACCTAGCAGTCTAATAAGCAAACTTTATTTATGTAGCACTTTTGAGGTTAAAAACAAAAAAGGGCTTCACAATAAAAACAACCAGAAAAACAATGGAAAATAAAAACATAAAAAGATTTTTAAAAATAGATAAAATAGCAGCATAACAGCATAAATGCAACAGCATAGCAGATTGGTGTTTAACTAGTTAAAAACTAGTTTAACACCAATATGAACAAGTGAGACTTGACCTGCTTCTGAATCAACAAAGTGTAGACAGCACAACGATAAAGGCAATGTATTCTACAATCGGCGGTCCACGACTCTAAAGGACCAATCCCCTCTGGTCCTGAAATGAGTTCATGGAGCCATTAACAGCCTTCGACTGGAGGATCATAAACTGCGAGTAGTGGGGGAATAAAGCTGTAAAAGATTGGAGCTTGACCACATAGTTTAGAAGTACAGAAATATTTCTTAGCTGAAAAAACAAGCAGTTTTTTAATAAACCACCACTCTAGTGACATAACAGAGGAGGCAAAATACACCCAGAAATAGCTTTATATCAGTTATTTAGTTCTCAGGAACAATAATTAGATTTTGTGTCTTATAGTTTACCAGCAATTACTGTAGTTGTCACAGAGCCACTGTTTGATGCAATTAACACAGTTTATCAAGGAGGACAACTTAAAATATTCAGTTGGCTCAAAAGAACAATAGAGCTGAATATCATCAGCATAGAAATTGTATCTTCCTTATTATCTTGCCAAAGAGGAAAATATATAAAAGAAAGAGAATAGAAAACAGCAAGCCCTGGATAAATCTTGAAATAGCTTTCTAGTTAGGAAATAAAGAAGAACTGAGAGATGTACAGAAAAAACTGAGGAGTAAGATCAGAAAAGGACTAAAAAAGCTACATGAAGAAATTGGAGGCGCAGCTGTAGGAAAACAACATCTGTGATCATTGGAAAAGCCTAAAAACAATCTCATATCAAAAACAGAATGCCCAGGCTGTAGGTGACTTGAGATGAGTGAATAAGCTAAATCAGCACTTTCTGAGTTTCGACCAGCCAGCCCATCCCCCCCCCCCCGACCCAGCCTTACATGCTGCAAACACCCTCATCCTGGACATCTACCTGTTCTTCCACCTAGAACTGCATATCTTTCAGCTCTCATCTATAATCCCACCCCTTCACTTTGGATGACTCCACTAATTAACCCCCCTCCACCACCATGTCCTTCTCAAGCCTCCAAGTAAGGAAAATTCTGAGAAAGACCAAAGTAAAAAAGACTGCCGGTCCAGATGTCATCAGCTGCATGCTGAGGTGCTGTGCAGATGAGCTGTGTGGCATCATGGGGCACATTTTCAATGTCAGTCTGAAGCAGAGGAGAGTACCAGAGCTGTGGAAAACATCTTGTGTGGTACCAGTGCCCAAGAGTGCACAGCCAAAGACCTCCACAGCTACAGTAGTCGGAAGTCCTAACGTCACACCTGATGAAGATCCTCAAGAGGCTGATCCTCAACCATTTTCACCTCCTGGTAAGATCTTCACTGGATTGGATGACGCCATAATCTACTTGCTGCAACGGGTTATACACCATCTGTACAATCTTGGAAGCACTGTGAGGATCATGCACTTTGATTTATCCAGTACTTTCAAGACTATCCAACCAACTCCTGCAGGACAAGCTGGAGCGGTCAGGAGTCATCCCCCACTTGTCCCAGTTGATACTGGATTACCTCACTGACCACAGTGTGTGAGGACAGGGGGCTGTGTTTCTGACAAGCTGACCTGCAGTATGGGATCATCACAGGGAACAGTGCTGGCACAGTTTCTGTTCACCCTCTAAAAGGTGGTGGATTGGCTGTGCTGGTGAACAACAGATGGTGTCATTCAGGACATGCCACTGTGAAGTTTTGTCTCTGCAGCCTGTATATGGAAGTTTTAGCACTGAATTTTCAGCCATATTATTTACCCAGAGAGATCGGCAGTGTTATTTTGGCAACAGTCAACGTTCCACCATCAGCAGTTGCCGACACTGCATGTGATGCCATCAGCACAACATCCAAATGCTTTTCTGGCAATATCTGGTGACTTTAATCATGTATCACGCTATGCTACACTTCCAGCTTTTCAACAGTGTCACATGCACTGCAAAATCAAACAAAAATAAGTAAAATTTCCTTGAAGAGAGTGTATTTGACTTTTATTTATGCAGGTAAACAAGATAATCTGCCAATGGGATAACATTTTTAGACTTAAAATAGCAACAACTGATCTCCATTATCTTATTTCAAATGCAGGATATCTAATTATGTTATTTTAGGGGTCAAAATATTCATTTCATTGGCAGATAATCTTATTTACCTGCTCAAATGAAGGACAGATACACTAATTTCAAGACAATATTACTTATTTTTAGTTTTGTTTTTACAGTTCAAGTTAAGTAAAACCAAGGACATGTATAGGAAAAAGCTGAAGGGCAAGCTCCAGCAGAAGAATATAACAGATGTGTGTGGTCAGGGATGAAGAAGATTACAGGCCTCAAACAGGAAGAGGATCGGACAGATGGAAGTCTGGACATAGCCAATGAGCGGAACACATTCTTAAACAGGTTCAGTTCTGCAAAAAGCTTAGCATCCTTCTCTCCTGCACACAGCCAAACAGTCATCACACCCTCCTTTGACACAAAACTTCCGTTGCACCTCAGATGTTTTATCTTACGCCTCAGTCATAGACCTTCCCCATCTGCATGTTTTTTTCAGCAGAAGATGGTGCTTCTGCCTTTGCATCCCCCTTCCACTTTTCTGTCTCTACAAGTGAAGTGAAATGGCAGCTGTAGAGACTGAACCAGAATAAGTCTGCAGTTCCAGATGGTGTCTACCCCAGAGTTTTGAAGGCTTGTGCAAAACAGATACGTACAATGGTGTCTCTGCATTTGGGGCCAGTGGGGCCAGGCCCCACCAGATGTCGCTATGGGGCTCTATGTTCACAATAATCAGTGGAACATGATCGTTCTTTATAGAACAATATTGTAAAAAAGAAATATTCTTTTACCAATAAAATTATGTTAGAAACATTTGTGTCTGCCAGAAAACTGACACACTCAGTAGGCTTAATCCTCCTGAGGTGCCTTGATATTGGGGCTGGCCCACCAATGTTTGTTTAAATAATGAACATCTGAAATCACAGTGCGCATGCCCAACACACTCTCAGTAGACAGCCGTGGGGCACGAATCCTCTGGCCCCAAGCTCGGATCATCCAATCAAAATACTTGAATTGCACACGTTACGTTTACGTTCAGCCAGATAGTGTGTGACCATCTAGGCCAAGCATGGCAAGGCAAGTCAAAGTTATTTGTATAGAACATTTCAGTACAAGGACAATGCAAAGTGCTTCACATAATTATAACATTGGAAAATAAAAACAGAATAAAGGCAAGGGAAAAAAACGTTGGAATACAATGTAGGAAAATGTAAAAATAAAATAGGAAAATGGAAACTAAAAACAAATATTAATCTAGTGTTGGTTGTCCTTGCTAGCTCATTGAAGCATTGATGTGAATCTTTTCTGTTCAGTAAATTAACAATATGAGAGAGCCTTTATTTGTAATTTTATGTATAAAAATTAAATTACATGTAGCTTATATAAAAATTGATTTTCTAGTGTGTTTGTTTATGCTAATTCATCTGTTTAGTTTAAAATTGATCAGTCAGGTTATATGCATCACAAAAAAGTTAGTTGCTGCTAATAGGTGTTGAATTTTTGTGACCCACTTAACTTATTATGCCAGAGGCACCACTGCATGCACACGCACACAGACGCACGCACACACACACACACACACACACACACACACACACGCGCACACACACACACACACACACACACACACACACACACACACACACACACACACAACACACACACACCTGAGTTACACCAGCATTTAACTTCCCTTTAGGATTAATAAATGGTAAATGGTTTGTGCTTGTATAGTACTTCATCAAGTCCAACAACCCCACACTTTAAGCTACATTCAGTGATTCATCTATTCACACACTCACTCACCCTGATGGTGATGAGCTATGCTTGTAGCCACAGCTGGCTTGGGGCAGACTGACAGAGGTGAGGCTGCTATACATTGCCGCCACTGGAATGTACATTGCCCTCTGACCACTGCCAGAAGGCAATGCGGGTGAAGTGTCTTGGCCAAGGACACAACAACAAGTGAGACACTCAGAGCAGGGCATCAAACCAGCAACCCGTCGGTTACAGGACTTCTGTGCCACTGTTGCCCCAATAAAGTATTTTTGAATTGAGTTGAATAAAAAGAAAAACCCTCTAGCAGAACAAGGCTAAGTGTGAATGGCCATCTGCCAAAACCAACTGTGGAAGAGGCTTGTACATAAGATGGATCCTGGAGATAGACCTATGATTTTTAAGCTGAGTACAGCTCTATTATTATAATTTATTATTAACCAGCTCCAATTGATACTTTCCTCTCTGTTACCATAGAAAATCAATCAAGACATGAAATGGTACTTGTTTCTTTGGGCCTCTTAGAGCTCCCTACTCATTATTGGCCAGAACTTAGTTCATGAAGAGTGCCCTCTAAGTTGAATTTCTAAAAACATGATGTTATTGACTCTCTACCTGGTTGCCTTTTAATCAAAACTTTTGGTATTGTATTTTCTGCTTTTATTGAATTCTGCAACAGGTTTGTTGTTTTATTGGTGTTAAACAACAGGTTAACTGCACAGAACATTTTCTTTTCTGTTCTGTCTCTCGGAAGAGAAGGTCGCATTTTCCTTCTGCTCCTGCTGCCGCCCCCCCCCCCCTGCTATCCCTGCTTCTGCTGTGTCTTGTCTTTCTGAGCTCTCTCTTCATATCATCCGAACTCTGGAAACTATGGACCTGGACAGCTGGTCTCTCAATGCTATTGGTCAAGTTTTTTCGACGGGAAGGCACATTTATTTTGACTACAGGTAAGATTGAGAACCATGGTGTCAATTGATTTAAAGGTTAGGGTTAGGTATGTGCTAGGAATAGTTTGGATTGAGGTTAGTGTCATGTCAGGGTTAGTGACGTGAAAGGTTGAAAATACGTGGAAGTGGAAGTCAAAGCATGGGGAAGTCAAAGCAAGGTCCTCAGTAAGTATATTAAGCAGATGTATGGGTGTGTGTATTCTTGTACTTAAGTAAGAACATTTTTACTCATTTTACTAGTAAAGTGAGGACTTTGATTTAAAGTGAGAACCTGTTTTGGTCTTCACTTTTTTCTAGGTTAAGGTTAGTGTTGAATCAACCTGCTGTACCTCACCCTATTTGACCCAAGGCTAGTCCTTGTAATCAAATTTAACCTGTGTGCACGCGAACAGTTAATCAGATAAATCTGAAAACCCCCTGCAGTATTGACAGCTACTTATCCTACTCTAGAAATTTTACATACATGAGAATAAATGTCCCAAACATACTGGAGTTGGTGGGATTATTTTTAAGAAAAAAGAAAATAAAACAAGTAAAACTATCAAAAATGAAATAAAATATAAAACCTACATGGTTGATCTAGATATAATACCCTTGTAAAAAAAGATTAGTGATGAGTGAGGGGATGGGGTAAACAGTTGAGAACAGAATCACCATAACTCCAGCAAGAGGGGATTCTGTGTATTTTTCTTTTAGAGGGCAGTTTTTCCCACAGTATCCAGACCGTCTCCCTGTAAGCTCTGTATTTCTTTACAGGAGACACTCTTACTGTCCCCTACGGAGACCTACGGTGTGACTCCAGGAGGGAGTAAAAACTAATTTGCCTTAAAACCTCAACATGTGCCTTTATTTTATTACCCAGTCAAGAACCAAAAACTTTATTAAAGGATGGAAGGACACTTACCAAAAGTAAAGTGAGTAATGAGTAAATAACATGTGATCAAAAAGGACAAAATTTATTAAAGATTAAAAAGAAGTGTATAGGTGATTTTAATGAAAAAACTAAAAAAACAACTTACAAAACACTGGAGAACTTAGGAGCGCAAAACAAATAGGAGGCGATGAGGCAAGGTGACACGAAGCAATAGTGGGGAATGGTTGACCCAGCAGTAGCAGAGCAGTAGAAACCAGCAGGATGTGGAGAAATGAGAGGAGCTTAAATACTGGAAGGAAATTAGCTGGTACAAAGGCAGGAGTAGATTGGTTGATTAATCATAGGTGTGGAGAAGGAGCTGGGAGAGAAACTGAGGAGGGATCTAGTGACAACAGGGGGCGAGAGAGAGCAACAAGAAAAGCAGACAGAATGTAACTGAATAAATACATACAAAAACCCAGAACTGAGTAACCCATGACAAGAACACATCCAAAAATCAGAAGGTTGTATAAAAAATGAAAAGGATTCAAAAAGCTTCTTCTTCAGGTTCTTGAAAATGGCTAAGACACTTGGTCTCTCTCTACATAATCTCTCTTGCGTCCCAAAAAGTCAACTAGTGAAATCTATCCAAAAAGCTCAACCCCCTCCCCCAAAGGCTCTCTTCTAACAGTGCTTTAAGCATATATATTTAAGTAATAACATGATCAACATATAAGGAGGGATTTAATACTCAAATTACACTGTGAAGAAAAGAAGCAGTCTCTAAGATGGGGAGGGAGTTGCTGGTTTCTTGTTACACCGCAGGTCGTATATGTTCTTCCTATCCACTCTCCTCTCTCTTCCACCATCTTCATGGATAAGGAAGCAACCACCACACAATGTAATGTTTTTATTTCCCCCAACCAGAATGTCAGCGTTTTCAAAGGCTCTGGGTTCACAAGGGGTTTTAGGGCATCCCCCAAAGTCTACAGAGAAAACAGCCTGTTTTCCCCATGCAACAGAGGTAAGAGGGATAGATGCACCAGCATCCACCAGCTTCTACTCCAATTCCTCATTCAAAGGTTCTACCTTATTTCCCACATCAGTGTTCAAAAATCTCTCTGTTTATCTTAAGTGCTGGGTTTCAGCATTAGGATCTCCAATATTAAAGCTGGCATTATTTGCATCTGTGTAATTTCTATTTGACCATTTTATAAGAGTTAGCACTAAGGTATCAGTTAGGTTTAGGTTAGGGTCAAGGTTCGGTATATACTGGTAAAGGTTAGGGTTAAGCTCAGGTTTAGGCCATAGAAAGTCTTGAAAATGAAAAGTCTATGGAAGTCAAGGCACGGTCCCCACTTTCTATTTTAAACATGTATGTGTGTGTGTGTGTGTGGGGGGGTCTTTTTTGTTTGTCAGAACCGCCCATTCAATGGTCACTCAGTTTATACTTTGCTTTAGAAAATGGCTCACCTGCAGGCTCATCAGAGGAGTAGGTAGCCATAAAGCCACCATTGGATACAGAAGCATCACTGCGGAACACAATAGCCATGGTGTTGCCAGAGGAGTGCAGCTGAGTGCCGGGTGATACATTACCACAGAATCGCTTCAGGCGAGGGGCATCAGCACCCAACCCATTAAACACCTGTAAGAAATAGGATTCTGATAAGAAAATAATTGTATTGAAAATATTTGTTCTTTCCAGTCTATAAAAGGATTTTGTGTATTATTTTTCAAGTTTCCAAATATCTGATCACAAGTTTTTGTCAAGCTTTACATCAACAAAAGTACTTATTTTTAGCATATAGTTTACATTTTAATTTGCCTTAATTCTGATGTGTGGGCCTAAGGAAATTAATAAAGAGATATGGACCTTTCCTGATGTAATTAAGAAAAAGGTGGGACACAATAATAGATCATGACATAAAGCACAACATGACAGATAGTAGCAATTATAATGTGTTTCCTAAATGGTGTGGCCTGCATATATATATATATATATATATATATATATATATATATATATATATATATATATATATATATATATATTGATATTGTTTTATGTATATATACAGGGGTTGGACAATGAAATTGAAACACCTCTCATTTTAGTGTGGGAGGTTTCATGGCTAAATTGGACCAGCCTGGTGGCCAATCTTCATTAATTGCACATTTAACCAATAAGAGCAGAGTGTGAAGGTCCAATTTGCAGGGTAAGAGCACAGTTTTGCTCAAAATATTGCAATGCACACAACATTATGGGTGACATACCAGAGTTCAAAAGAGGACAAATTGTTGGTGCACGTCTTGCTGGCGCATCTGTGACCAAGACAGCAAGTCTTTGTGATGTATCAAGAGGCACGGTATCCAGGGTAATGTCAGTATACCACCAAGAAGGACGAACCACATCCAACAGGATTAACTTTGGACGCAAGAGGAAGCTGTCTGAAAGGGATGTTCGGGTGCTAACCTGGATTGTATCCAAAAAACATAAAACCACGGCTCCCCAAATCACGGCAGAACTAAATGTGCACCTCAACTCTCCTGTTTCCACCAAAACTGTCCGTCGGGAGCTCCACAGGGTCAATATCCACGGCCGGGCTGCTATAGCCAAACGTTTGGTCACTCGTGCCAATGCCAAATGTCGGTGTCAATGGTGCAAGGAGCGCAAATCTTGGGCTGTGGACAATTTGAAACATGTCCACCTTTACTGTTTTCCCCACATCCGGGAGAGTTACGGTGTGGAGAAGCCCCAAAGAAGCGTACCACCCAGACTGTTGCATGCCCAGAGTGAAGCATGGGGGTGGATCAGTGATAGTTTGGGCTGCCATATCATGGCATTCCCTTGGCCCCATACTTGTGCTAGATGGGCGCGTCACTGCCAAGGACTACCAAACCATTCTGGAGGACCATGTGCATCCAATGGTTCAAACATTGTATCCTGAAGAAGGTGCCGTGTATCAGGATGACAATGCACCAATACACACAGCAAGACTGGTGATAGATTGGTTTGATGAACATGAAAGTGAAGTTGAACATCACCCATGGCCTGCACAGTCACCAGATCTAAATATTATTGAGCCACTTTGGGGTGTTTTGGAAGAGCGAGTCAGGAAACATTTTCCTCCACCACCATCACGTCGTGACCTGGCCACTATCCTGCAAGAAGAATGGCTTAAAATCCCTCTGACCACTGTGCAGGACTTGTATATGTCATTCCCAAGACGAATTTACGCTGTATTGGCCGCAAAAGGAGGCCCTTCCACCATACTAATAAATTATTGTGGTATAAAACCAGGTGTTTCAGTTTCATTGTCCAACCCCTGTATATATATATATGTTGTTTTTTTTTCGGTAACTCAACTCAAGTGAAGCATGTTATATGCATGTTGTATTGATTAACACATAGTGGTGGTGCTTTAAAGTCATTATTGTTAAATAATGGCTTTAAAGCCTCCAACTAATGAAAACACAACAATTAAGATTATAATATTGCATCAGATCAATAAAAAGGCAAAATGGAATTTATAGAGAAGTATATTTAATGCCAACTGAAGACCAGCTACAGACTGCTACAGGAGATGCGACCCGCCTGCAGCCATCACCATCTATAACAACTAAATTAAGGAACCCCTAAGAGTTAAACCAGCATTTAATTTCCCTTTGGGATTAATAAGTGTCTTGGAATTTAAATGTTGACTTTTTGCAAAAGCTAGTTTCAGTATGACAAACAAGACTCTTAGAAATGAATATTCATGCTTGCTCAGTATGAGGTATTGCTACAAAACCATGGACAATTCAGACGACTTTCACCGTGGCTCTACGCTTCTTCAGGAGGAGTGAATGCTGCTTGTCAAGACTCGGATACAATCAACTGGGTTCCCTTATATAGGACATTTTTTGACCAATCTGTATAATCTGACCCAATCTCTATAATCTGATTGAATTTGATTTTGGAAAGTGCCTTGACATGACATGTGTAATGAATTGGCGCTATATAAATAAAATTTAATTGAATTGAATTGAATTGAAAAAAAAAATTTGAATTGTATATACACATATGTATATAAAAAATCATCTTTATTGTCATTGCAACATACATTCCAATAAAATTTGTTCTCTGCATTTAACCCATCCCCTTGGGGAGTAGTCTGCCATTGTGTGGCGTCTGGGAAGCAATCTGGAGTAAAGGGTCTTGCTCAGGGACCCAGAGTGGCAGCTGAACCCAGAACCTCATAGCAAGTCCTCAGTAAGTATATAAAACAGATGTGTGTGTGTGTGTGTGTGTGTGTGTGTGTGTGTGTGTGTGTGTGTGTGTGTGTGTGTGTGTGTGTGTGTGTGTGTGTGTGTGTGTGTGTGTGTGTGTGTTCTTGCACTTGCAGCTGTGGAAGAAACTGTTTTTCTCATTTTACTACTAAAGTGAGGACTTTGATGTAATCTATCCATCTCTCTCTCTCTCTCTCTCTCTCTCTCTCTCTCTATATATATATATATATATATATATGTCATCCATGTACAGGACATGGCTAATAATGGCCCATCTTATTTTGTCCTGTTATGTGTACATAGTTCTTCTAGTTAGCTTCTTTTTATCTTAATTTGCTTAGTAGTGGTGTTCTCTGAATGTTCATTTTTATTTCTGTTCATAAATCCTTGAACTTGAAGAGAAGTTGTCACTCCTTTATTCTATATGTGAACAGAGTTTGCTGTTAAAAGAATGCCAGTGCTTGAATCATTATTTCAACTATTGTCCTAATATCAGCTGTTTAGGCTAATATTCACCGGACAATACCTAATGGACCAAGAGTTATTTATTAAACATTAAATAACTTAAAACAGTGCGTAATAATAGCACACTGACCTAGGAATAAGAGCCTTTTCCAAGGCACAACAATATATGGCAGAGAAGGAAAGTGTAACCCACAACATTTTAATTCCAAGAACGACACAAAAAATTCAGTTTGTCTTCTTTGGAAGTACTTTAAATTGCCATTCTATGGATGAGTTCTCTGTATCTTAGATATGTCAAGGTAATAATACCTTGGCTTGAAGAGAGTCCAGTCAATAGCTGGTCCTTAAGTATGTCCATTGATGAGTCACCCTCAGACCTTATTGGTTAATTAAAATGATTTTACACTACTAGTCATTTTACCCTATTTCCTACAGAAGCACTCACACATTCATACAATAGACTCATATACTGATAGACAATGGGAGTTCAGTGAGTTCCCCAAGGAAAAACTGACAGATGGGCAAAGGCAAGATGGAAGTCAACTTTCTGATTTCCAATTGCAAGATGACTACTCCCTTGTTCGCGCTAAATTGGACTTAATAATGTGAAAAAAGTACAGTATAGAAAACAGAATAACAATGGTCAAACGAAACTCACATCAACGTAGTCAAACACACAGGAAGTGCCAGAGTCTTCCAGCTGCAGGTCATGAATGTTGAGTGTGACCCTGCGGTTAGGAGTAACCACCAACTCCCAGCGACACACTCGGCTGTGAGGATATAAATTTGGGTAATTGGGTGAGGTGATGGTACCAGATGGAGCATTCAACTCTCCTCCACAAGCTAGATTTGGAGAAGAAAAAACAAACAGATACACAATGTAAGATCAAATAATTCAACAAAGCTTATTCTGATTGTCAGATTATAAATAAAACCAAACCTCCTCCCCCCCAAGCTATTTTGATATTAGTTACAAGTGGAAAATGGACTGCATTTTTGTAGTACTTTTTTTTTCCCAGTGTCCTGTCTAGCAATGTGGCAATAGGAATTGATGTCTCAATGCCAGATAGAGCTCGACAGATTTTGCTTTCACAAGTGGAGCAAACAGCTTTCGCCATAGTGCTCTGCTTGATTTATGCATGTAAATAGCTTTATTGTGATTCCTGCAGGGAGAATTTCAAATTATATGGACACTACAATGGGAGAGTAAAGGAAGAACGAGAAAAAAAAGAAAGAAAGAGAAGAGGTGAAAGAAAGAAGAGATAAAAGGGAGAGAGTGATAAATGTTCTCCGTCTCCTCCATCACCTGGAAAGAGAGATGCAGAAAGAACAGCACAACCAACAGACATAAAGCAACAGATACAATCGAATAACACCTAGATGCCATTGCTAAATCATATGTACTATTATTTAAGCTGACATGTGTAAAGTGAAATCTGAAAAAAAAGAAAGTGAAAGAACATGAATAAATAAATAAATAAATTACAGGCTTTCTGTATATAAGTGAACACTTAATACCTGGAACCCTGCACCTGTGGGAGTTTGTGAGAGTGCGCTAGTTTAGGTGAAAATTATCCAGAAGGAAAAAGCTCGATAGTGGTTGTGGAGAACCAAAGGCCCGCCTTCCCCGAGGACAGAGGCAGGAGTCAGGGGACCCATAACCCCGGACTCCCAAAGGGGCCCCCAAAGCAGGGCGCCCAGGAGGGGCCGACACAGGATATCTGCAACCCCCCCCAAGGAAAGAGGAGAGACGACCCCGAGGAAATCCCCCAGCCACCGCAATGCCAACGCCCCCAAGAGCTGCGGGGGACCAGGCCCCGCGAAGCAGCAGCCGGGAGTGGGCCGGCGCACACCCGGGAACCCGCCCCAAACCCGAGGCCCACAAGCGGCTGCTGTAGGCCGCCCGTAGGCCTCCCAAGCCCTTCCTAGATGGGGGCAACAGACCCCGGAGCCAGACCCACCAGGCGCCCCACTCCGAGTGCCCCCAGAGCCCAGGAACCCCTCCATCCAGCCACTGCGCCCTGCAGGAAGCAACCCACCGCCCCCTGTTCCACTAAGTGATGGTGTTGATCAGAGGAGCCCAAAGAGATCGATCAGATGTGGATGCAGATGCTGTCTCAAGATTAATATGATCCAACAAAAGATCTCTATACTGAATGATACTGAGATTTTCTTTACTTTTCCAATTCATGAGGATAGTTTTCTTTGCGATACATAATGCAGTGAGAACCATGTAAACTATTTCTTTTTCCAGGGGGCTTTCCTCAAAATTACTGAGCAAGCAAACTGATGGGGAAGGTGTAATTTTACAGCTCAGGCACTTTTATAAGTCCTTACATATCTGTGTCCAGAACCTCTGGACTGGTGTGCATAACCATAACGCATGAATATAATTATCAGGATGATTGCCTATGCAGTGTGGACAGATATTAGATTGTGCCAAACCCATCTTGAATAATCTTTGTCCTGTGTAGTGTACTCTGTGAAGGATTTTGTATTGTTTTAGTTGTAAGTTGGTGTTTCTAGTCAATTTGAAAGTTCTTAGACTTATCTGAGCCCAGAAGTTTTGTTCAAAGGTGACTGATAAATCCTTTTCCCATTTCATAATAGGAAGAGATATTGAATCATCTATTTTAGTCAGTGTCCTGTATGATTTAGACAGTAGTTTGGGGGGGGGGGGGGTTAAATCTAGGAACTCTAATATATTAGTTGGGATTTGTAAACAACCATTAATATGCTTAAATTTTTTTCTAATTATAGATTCAAGTTGTTCATATTCCAAGAATTTATTTTTACTAATGCCATATTGCATATTTAGTTTAGCAAAATTGATGAACTCGGTTCCGTCACGTAGATGTTCCAGATATTTAATACCTTTATTCTTCCAGTATGTAAAGTTTATCATTTTATTATTTTGAAGGATATCAGGGTTATTCCAGATAGATGTACGACTGCATGGGATAAGGGATGACTTTTTCATTTTAAGGAACTCCCACCATGCTGTCAGAGTAAAACTAATGTTGATATTTTTGAAGCATGTATGCCGTTTTATATTTGAGCTAATAAACGGCAAATCTGAAATCATGATATTATTGCACATTTCCTGTTCTATATCTAACCAAGGCTCATCTAGATGACTATTTTTTATCCATTTAGAGATGTATTGTAGCCTATTTGCTAAATAGTAGTTATGGAATTTAGGCAAATCTAATCCTCCTCTGTCTTTAGTCTTCTGTATTGTCTTTAAGCTAATATGTGGGGGTTTATCTTTCCAAAGAAATTTAGAAATGGCAGAGTCTAGAGATTTAAACCAGTCGGATGGTGGTTTATTGGGGATCATTGAAAATAAATAATTAACTCTAGGTAGGACCATCATTTTTATTGAAGCTACCCTACCCATAAGTGAAATTGGAAGCGATTTCCATCTTTTAAGGCCTCTTCTATCCTGTTTAAAAGTGGGGTGTGGTTAAATTTTAGTAAATCCGTTCATTTAGACGACACAGTAATACCTAAATATTTAATATTTCCTGATTGCATTTGTAAATCTAGGGAGTTTTCGAGAGAGCAATTAATTGACAGTACCGTAGATTTAGACCAGTTTAAAGAGTAATCTGATACTTTAGAGAAAGATTCTAGTATACTAATTACTTGTGAAAGAGAATTATTTGAGTGCTGGAGATAAAGTAATACATCATCCGCGTATAGACTAATCTTATGCTCTATTTTCATGCATTTTATACCTTTTACAGCTTTTGTTTGTCTGATTGTTGCTGCTAGAGGTTCTATAAAGATGGCAAAAAGTGATGGAGAAAGAGGGCATCCTTGCCTGGTGCCCCTCTGTAGACAACAGGCTATCCTGACACAGGCTGTTGGAGAACTGTATAAAATTTTTAACCAATTTATGAAGTTGCCAAAACCTAATTTATGTAGAGTAGCGAATAAAAATTTCCAGTTTACTCTATCAAATGCTTGTCTAAAGACAATATATTGGTTTCAATGTTTTTACTGTAGGAATAATCAATTAAATTAAGTAATCTGCGTGTATTTGTGGATGACTGCCTTCCTCTGATGAAACTAGTTTGATCTGGATGTATTATGAGAGGAGTTACTTTGTCTAATCTTTTTGCAAAAGCTTTACAGATTATCTTAATATCCACATTAATTAAGGATATGGGACGATAACTCATGGGCAACATAGGATCTTTGTCTGGCTTAAGCAGAAGGCTGATGGTGGCAGAATTCATATTAGCTGGCAATCTGCCTTTTTCCTGTATTTCCTGCAACATTCTGTGGAACGCTGGGGCTAGAATATTCCAGAACTCTTTGTAAAACTCAGTAGGGAATCCATCTGGACCTGGAGCCTTTTTATTAGGCATGCTTTTAAGAGCTTCCTGGGTTTCAGTTGTTGTCAGTGGGGAGTCCAGTGTCATTCTTTGGTTATCTGATAATTTAGGAAGTGTAATTTTATCCAGAAATTGCTTGATATCATTCTCTGATGGATTTATCTGTGGCGTGTATAAAGATTTGTAGAAATCGCGGAAGGTAATATTTATACACTCCGGTTCACTTACTGTATTACCAGTTGAATCTGTAACTGCAAATATAGTAGTTTTCTCCTTATTTATTTTAAGCTGATTAGCTAGGAAGCTTCTTGACTTATTGCCATGTTCAAAATTTTCTATTCGAAGTCTTTGTATTAGAAATCTATTTTCCTTTTCAATATAGTGGTTTAGTTCTAATTTTACTTCACGGATTTTACCTAACTTTCCTTCTTCTTGAGAGGATTCTAGTGACTTACGTTTTTCTTCTAATTGCTGAATCTTTTTGTTTTCTTTTTTCTTTTTATGAGATGAGAAAGAAATTATTTTACCTCTCAACACTGCTTTTCCAGCTTTCCCACAATATCAATGCCGATGTACCTGGTTTATCATTGTATTCCAAGTATGAAGCCCACTGTTCTTTGATGAATTTTATAAATTCTTCATCTTTAAGCAGTGATGTATTAAATCTCCAGCTTTTGTTTTGTGGGGTTATTTTTTTATTAATTAAGGTGAGAGTAACAGGAGCGTGGTCACTGATAGCAATAGGATGAATTACCGTCTCTGAAACTTCCGACAGCAGTGAGCTGCTTATTAGAAAGTAGTCCAGACGAGAGTACGAATGGTGAACATTTGAGAAAAAAGTATATTCTTTACTATTAGGATGAAGAGAACGCCATGCATCACAAAGACCAAAATCACTCATGTATTGTTTGACTACACTTACTGACTGCCAACTACGCTTAGTCCCTGTTGTATTCAACCTGTCTATATCGTTATTTAAACCAAAGTTGAAGTCACCTCCTATAATTAGTGAACAATCCCCGTGTTTTGAAAGTGCAAGGAAGAATTGGTGGAAAAAAGAGGGCTCATCAACATTTGGACCATATATACTGACAATACATAGCCTCTGGTTATGGATAGCTATTTTAATTATTATGTATCTACCTTCAGGATCTATAGTTTTGTCTAATATTTTAAAACTAACGTTTTTGTGGATTATAATTGCTACACCTCTCTGTCTAGAGTTATAGCCGGCCGCAAACACATCAGGGAACTCAGGTGAATTAAGCTCACTTGCATTTGTAGCTGATTTGTGGGTTTCTTGCAATAAGACAACATCTGCCTTTAATCTAGTAAGCTGGTTAATGATCTTCATTTTTTCTCTCTCTGGTGCCCGCCCCATGCACATTCCATGTCACAAACTTTACATTCGCCATGGATGTGAGTGAGAAATTAAAAGGTGCATGCCCTCGAGAAAATAGTCATACATAGACCCAGGTAGCATCATATGATGTGCTTGTGATTGTCTGATGATCAGGAAAGAAGCAGACAAATAAGATAGAGATACACAAGGAAATAAGAAAGTGCAAAGAGTAAGTACTTTCTAGTCATACCAAGCACTCAGAATAATTTAGATGTGAGCCACATTCACCTAGTCTTACTTACAAATCTGCACACATTTATACAGCGATACACAGAGCAGTAGGCAACTTGGGGTTAAGTGCCTTGCCCAAAGGCACTTCAACATCTGGGCAGAAGACTCTGGAATAAAACCAACAGTCAACCCATAATGACATCCCTGAATAGGGAAACAAGTTCAATTCTACTGAAATCAGGTTAAATTAAAGGAGCATTAGTAATAATGACACCTAGTATTTCAAATTGGAACAATACATACATAGCCTACTGCCACTGACAGCAGCCTATGTCGTTTCCTCAATGGCCTTTTGCTACTGTAAAATAGTCTGACAATTGGAAATAGGACTGGTAATAATCATTGCATTTATTAGCAAGATACCGATTCATCTTGGTAAAAGAGCACTTATGTATATGATAGAAAAGTCATGACAGCATGTCCAATGACAAATATGTGTGATCTTGCACAAAGCAGTCATTTCCAATCATCATTTTAAATGCTCCTACCTTCAACACTAGCTTCGAAAAACAGGCTGAAACCAGCTGCATTTCCACTGGTGTCACTCACAAATTTGACAAAGGCAAAACTGTCTGATGTATCAACCGAAGCTGGAATATTGCTCCCACAATGTCGCCCCAGCAGACGGCCTGTGCAAGGAGTGCAAACAAAAAAGTTAAACTTATTGAGAGTTATTGTCTCTAAAACAAGCAAGAATTTGGGATACTTACATGATTTCCAAAAAAAGGGTTCCTTTTGTTTTCTCACCTGATGCATTGTACTCTCTGATCTCCACATAGTCAGAAGTACATCCAGGACTGCTTTCCAGGCTGAAGTTCCTATAGCTCAGGGTAAGGTAGTGTCCAGTGGGCCCTTCCAGATACCATTCACAGTTAGAGCCTTCGGGATAGTTTGATCCAGGGAAGCCTGGACTTTCAACATCCCCTGACTGGCCTAGATAGGTTCCTCCACACAATGCTGTGAGGATTTTTGGGTGGAAAATGAAATATATCAAATGAGCATGGGGCCCGAAGCATCTCTCAAATTTCTTTAAAGTTCAATATATCTACTTTAGAACCTGCAAAATTTGAATGTGTTTTTCTATTTTTCTGCTCCAACAGATATTACCCACTTTCAATTTGCAAAAATTTCAGGGAATTGAAATAAGCTGGAGTGCATAAGTGCAATGCACTTCCATTGTGCCAGTGCCAAAACACTCCTGCCCAAAGTGCCTTAACGACTACCACCCTGTAGCACTCACACCAATCGTAATGAAGTGCTTTGAGCGGCTGGTCCTGGCACACCTAAAAGACTTGCTACCATCCACATTGGACTCACACCAGTTTGCATACCGCAGTAATAGGAGCACAGAGGATGCAGTTTCCATGGCACTGCACTCTGTGCTCACACATCTTAACAATAAGAACACTTATGCACGCATGCTGTTTGTTGACTTTAGCTCAGCATTCAACACTGTTATCCCGGCTAAGTTAATAGCCAAACTTCGGGACCTGGGCATCAACACCTCCATGTGCAACTGGATTTTGGACTTTCTGACCAAGAGACCCCAGAATGTCCGATCAGGCTCCAACTGCTCCACGTCCATCACACTCAACACTGGTGTACCACAGGGCTGTGTGCTAAGCCCGTTTCTCTACTCCCTCTTCACCCACGACTGCAAGCCTGTGTACGCATCCAACTCCATCATCAAGTTTGCGGACGACACTACGGTGATTGGTCTCATCAGCAACAACGATGAGACTGCCTATAGGGAGGAGATCAAGCACCTGGCCACATGGTGCACTGAAAATAACCAGCTCCTCAACACCACCAAAACGAAGGAGCTCATCGTGGACTTCAGAAAAGATTCAAGAGGCACGCACGACACCATCCACATCAATGGAATGGCTGTTGAGTGTGTCTCCAGTTTCAAGTTTCTGGGGACCCACATCTCAGCGGACATGTCCTGGTCAACCAACACCTCCTGCCTGGTCAAGAAGGCTCACCAGCGCCTCTTCTTCCTGAGGACACTGATGAAAAATCAGCTATCCTCGACTATCCTGGTGAACTTCTATCGCTGTGCAATAGAAAGCATCCTGACGAACTGTGCAACAGTGTGGTATGGGAGCTGTTCTGTTGCAGAGCGCAAGGCACTGCAGCGGGTGGTGAAAACCGCCCGGTACATTACTGGGACTCTACCCACCATTGAGCACATCCAGAAGAAACGCTGCCTACATCGAGCCCGCAGCATCCTTATGGACTCATCTCACCCAGCCCAAAGACTGTTCTCTCTCCTGCTCTCCGGCAGGCGCTTCAGCTGCCTCCGGACCAGGACCAGCAGACTGAAGAACAGCTTCTTCCCCAGAGCTGTCTCTTTATTGAACTCTAATCCTCGCTGATCCCACTCCCCTCATATACTGACAGACTCTCCTCTCCCTCCTCACACCTACCTCCATTTTGTCATTTACAAGACTGTAATGTTCACTTGCACTCCTGACTGTTACTATAGTAACAACTGTTTACATGCATCTTGCACTACTCACCTTGACTGAATATTGATTTGCACTGCCAACTGTTTATTCACAGTACCAATTGTTTACATATACATTTGCAATACCGTACTTTAACTGTAATATGCAATTACCTTCCATTGCACTTTAATTTAGATAGCTTCTGTCCGAGCTTTATTTATTCATTTTATAGTAATAGCCACCTGTATATCATGCTCACAATTCTGCCTATAGTAATAGCCATCTGTACATATATTCATAGTACATATTCACTTGTAAACTCTGTTATAATAACAACCATCTGTATCTTATGCTATGGTACATATCTGTAAAAACTATTTATAGTAATATCCACCTGTATACTATATTCGGTACATATCCAGCTGTAAATTTAGTTCACAATACTAGTTATCTATATATTATATTCATAGGACAAATCTATCAGTAAAATTCTGTTTATAATAGTATCCATCTCTATATTTATTCAGTAAAAACCCATGTCCTGTACTTATGGAACCATTGTTTATCCTGCACTTGCTGATATTGCACTTCTGGTTACACCTAAACTGCATTTTGTTGCCTTGTACCTGTACCTGTGTAATGACAATAAAGTTGAATCTAATCTAATCTAATCTAAGACTTCATCAGAGCTATAAAACGTGCAATTTATGCTACAGAGCCATGAGCAAAAAATGAATATTTGACAAGATAAACACTAGAGTGAGAGCGCTCTTACAAACAAAAGAAATCTAATCTATACACTAATGGCTACTTTAATAATTTGATTTTAGCTTCAGACTTTTTGTCTCACCTATGGAGTACTTTGCCTTGAATCCCTTGTGTGTTACACTGCTGTCAGTACGAAACCTGAGCAGCATGGAAGAACCTTTTGAATGTTGTGTAGATGGTCTAGTGCTTCCACACAGACGTGAAATTAGGTCTGAATTAAATGAAGAGCCATCTCGAAGCTCCAAAAAGTCAAAGCTACAGCTGTAGAAAAACAAAAGACAAAAAAAATCGGACACTGCCTGATATGTATGCACGCATGACGCACACACATGCACACACACCAACACACAATTAGAATATTGTAAAAAAAAAAAGTAACCTGTGGAAACTCATGTTGTCACACATTAAGAGCTACTACGCAGAGATGGATCCCAAATATGAACCACAAATCTTATAACTGGGCTAAGGAGAAAAAGAACCAGACTGTTGCTCATTGGTCTAAGGAATTTTTTCAGAAAACAATAAAATTAGGATTTAATTTGGAAATCAAGGTCCCAGAGTCTGGAGGAAGAGTGGTGAGGTACAGAATCCACATTGCATGCAGTCCAGTGTTAAGTCAGTGATGATTTGGGGTGCCGTGTCATCTGGTTCTGGTCCACTGGGTTTTCTCAAGTTCACAGTAAACACAGCCATCTACCAGAACATTTTAGAGCATGCTTCCTTCTACTAACAAGCTTTATGGAGATGCTGATATTATTTTCCAGCAGGATTTGGTACTGCTGGACCATAGTGACTCTGTGCTTGATTGCCTAGCAGACTGGCCTGACCTCAAACTGTACCCAAAGACTCTATTGAGCAAATTTGACTAAGGTGCTTTGAGATGACATGTATCATGAATTGGCGCTATATAAATAAAATTGAATTGAATATTGTCAAGAGGAAGATGAAAGACACCAGAACCAACTATACAGATGACCTGAAGGCCGCTATCGAAGCAACCTGGGCTTAGAAGAAACACAGGCTGATCGAATCTGTGCCACGCCACAATGATACAGTTCATGCAAAAGAAGACCCAACCAAGTATTGAATAAATAGATATTAGTATATATATATATATATATATATATATATATATATATATATATATATATATATATATATATATATATATATATATATTAAGACTGGACAATAATTCAATATAAAATTATGTTATATAAAATTAAAAGTCATTATCTAACAATTAAGACAGCGTAATCTTAAAAGAAAGTAGCAAAAAACCTGGATGTTGGTTCAATGTAGAACTCTTCCTCAAAGTCAATTTGGACAGCTTCTCCATTCGGCACAGTTATCAACCAGATACAGTCCATGTTCTGGGGGTAGTTCTGTGGATAGTTTGGTGAAGTGATGTAGCCGGGAGGGTCATATTCAGTAAGCATAATGAAGCCTCCACATGCTGTGGGAAAAGTAGTTTTGTTAAAATATAAACTAACCAAAAAATGCATTCCACCTGAAAGGTACTGAGGTCTCATTATAAAACATTGTATATAATCCATGCTAAACAAGTAAGCATGCCATAAAAATTAAAATGGTGTACGCCAAAAAAATTCCCATTTATAGAACCATGCGCATGGAAACCAGCATGCTAGTTTCTGTTATAAATCACAGCTGCACCTGAACATTTGTGTACCAGGTACTTATGTTCTGCCCACTATAAGTCCACATTCAACCATGAACATTGAATGCAATTCACACAATAAATGGCACTGTGTATTTTACTGAGTCAGCTGATCATTGTTTATTCGTAGTTACCAGTGGCAACAGCAGAGAAAATAAACTGTGCAAAACTTCACAGAAAGGCCTTTATTAAATGTCCAAATCAGAGGTTAAAGCACATATGTTCTTCACAACAAAATAACTTTAAAAAGAGAACATTGTTGATGTCTTAAACGTTGGATGGCTTCCTCACAGAACCATACTCCTCTTGCCTTGGAGGAGGATGTGTCCAGACCATAATTCTGAGGATGGAGAGAGACCACGTGGAAATGGACATCAGCAATGTAAATAATTAAATTATTCCTGATTGAATTAGAACCTGTGCAATCATTAGTGTGTTGTAAGCACTCATTGAGTTTGTTATGAGCAGCTGAAATTATAAAGTCTAACAGCAGCTGAGATGAAGGACCTGCGGAAGCGCTCCTTTGAGCATCTTGGGTACAGCAGTCTGTCACTGAAAGAGCTCCCCAGCTCTGCAACAGCTTTATGCATGGGGTGGGTGACATTGTCCATCAGTGATGTTATTTTCTTACAGTCCTTCTACCTCCCACCACCTGTACTGGTTCGAGGTGGCCTCCCAGGACAGAACTGGTCCTCCAAGTCTACCACCATCTCCTTTGTTTTCCCTATACTTAATGTGAGATGGTTCTGTTGGCACTAGTTTACAAAGCTCTGTATCCACTGTCTGTCCTCTGAGTCACTGCACTGCAGTTTGGTCTGTAGCCCCATCCAGTAATTCAGGATGATGATGTCTGCAGCATGTTAGACTGGTTTGAGGGGAGATGGCTAGCTGGTCAACCCTCAGAAAGTGCTGATTCAGCTTATTTACCTAGCTCAAGTCACGTACAGCTTGAGCCTTCTGTTTGTACCCTGAAATTGTTTACAAATTTTCTAGGCATAACTAGTGTTGCTCTGGGGACTGGTAAGGTCTCAGCCTGACAAATAGCAGCTTTATATCCTTAGTCCAAAGCATCTCTTTAGTTGTACCATGTTCAGAACTGCACCATCTGTTATTGAGAAACACAGCCACACCCACTCCTTCTTTCTTACCGCTGTCACTTGGTCTGTTAGCTCTGAGCAGATGAAAGCCATCTATGTTTACACTAGAGTCTGGATTTGCACTGTTAGCCAAGTCTCGGTTGAGATCAGTAAACCAGCCTCTTTATATGTGTGCTGATGCCAGTTTAGCGCTGCTAGCTCCTACATTTGTATATGATGGATATTACATTTTCGATGATGAGGAATGAAAACATGGGTCTATATCTTTTCCTCTAGCTACGTATATTGGCTTCTCCCTGTCCATCTCCTGCAAGTGTTTCTCCTTATCTCCTGGGAGATTTCTGGCTGTGTCGCTGTAGCAGTAGCTGGATTTTTAGCAAGCCCTAGTAGCTGATCATGTAGTGGGTCTCATCATTGTTGAAAATAATACCCACCACAATGGTGTCGTCCACAAAATTCCCCACCACGTTTGCAGTGTGGATAGCAGAGCAGTCATGAGTGAAGAGAGTCAAGAGAGCAGGGCTGGAGACAAAACCCTGCCCAGTGTTGAGGATCAGTGGGACAAATGTGTGTTTCCTATTCTCACCACCTGCGGCCTGTTGGTGAGGAAGTCACTGATCCAGGAGCAGAGCAGTGTGGATAATCCCCGGTTGTGGAGCTTCAGGGCCAGCATGTCTGGGAGCACGCTGTTGTAGGTTGAGATAAAGTCCACAAATAGAATCCTAACATCGATGTTGGGATGCTGCGGATGAGTCAGAGCAGTGTGAAGTGCCAGTGAGATAGCATCCTCTGTATAGCCTTTCTCCCATTAGGCAAACTGCAGGCTGTCCAGGCTGGCAGGGATGGCGTCTTTGATGTGTTATTCAAGAAGATCCTCTTGAAGCACTTCATGATGACAAGGGTCAGAGCAACAGGATGGTAGTCATTGAGGTAGGCGATGGTTGGTTTCTTGTGAACAGGTACAATGATAATTTCTGGCAGGCAGGGACCAAGGAGAGATGTCCAGAAACAACGCTGCGAGATGGTCAGCACATGATTATAGCGTCGGACCCAACAGCATGTCTGCACCTGCAGCCTTGTTGATATTGACATTCTTTAAGGTGGAGGTCACTTGGTGCAGCTGCAGGATGAGGTGCTGATGCTGAACCTCTGGCTGAGGAAAATGTTCAGACCTTCTGCTGCTTGGAGATTTGAAGTGTGCAAAGAACCTGTTAAAGGTGTAGAGCTGGGCAATGCTGGGCATTGTGGAGCTCCTGGTCGCTATGCCTCTCCACATGTCCTTTGGGTTATTGCTGCTGAACTGGTCCTCAATGTGCTGCTTGTACTTGTGTTTTGCCTTCTGTATGCCTTTTTTCAACTCACTTCTGGGCCTGCTGTAGGCTGAATGCTGCATCCAAGGCTTTCTGCAGCGACTGCACTGTGTCTACCTGTGGTTTCTGGTTAAGAAACATCTTGATTGTCTGTGAGTAGGACAGCATCAGTGAATAAGTGAATATTGGACAGCACATATGATTTACAAAACTCTCTTTAAACACTTCCTAGTCTGTGTTTTCAAAGCAGTCCTGAAAGGTTGAGCAGGCCTCTTCAATCCAAACCTGAACAGTTCTGACAATGGGTCTGGTTCAGCAGATCAGTGGTTTTTAGTGAGGAATCAGGTCCACAGAGATGTTAACTGATGACCCATAATGAGGAGCTGCTGCAGCCTTATATGCTCCTGGGATATAGCAGTAGACTTGATCTAATTTGTCATTATCTTTGGTCAGTAAATGTAATTAATTTTTGGAATTTGGGGAGCACAGCTTTTATTTCAACATAATTGAAGTCTCTAGCTTTGATCACGGCTGCCTCTGGAATGATGTTCATCTGACTGCTGATGAAGCAATTCTGGATAGAGGCAAGGCAAGGCAAATTTATTTATATAGCACAATTCAGTACAGAGACAATGCAAAGTGCTTTATATGATTAAAATATAGGAATAAAAGCCAGATAGGGATAGAATGTAGAAACAAAAAAAGAACATTTAAAAACAGTAAAACGGTTTAACTTGAACATTCAAAGGCAATTGTGTTTTTAATCTCGATTTAAAGGAACTCAGGCTTTCCGTACTTTTACAGTTTTCTGGAAGTTTGTTCCAGATAAGTGGAGCATAGGAACTAAATGCTGCTTCTCCGTGTTTGGTTCGTGTTCTAGGTATGCAGAGAAGGCTGGAGCCAGAGGACCAGAGTGGTCTGGAGGGTTTATATGCTGATAACAAGTCTGTGATGTATTTAGGTGCTAAGCCATTTAGGGATTTATAGACTAACAGAAGTATTTTAAAGTCTATTCTCTGAGATACAGGGAGCCAGTGTAATGAATTTAGAACTGGGGTGATGTGCTCTACTTTCTTAGTCTTAGTGAGGACGCGGGCAGCAGCGTTCTGGATCAGCTGCAGCTGTCTGATCCACTTTTTAGGCAGACCTGTGAAAACACCGTTGCAGTAATCAATTCTACTAAAAATAAACGCATGGATTAGTTTTTCCAGATCCTGCTGAGACATTAGTCCTTTAA
Organism: Fundulus diaphanus; assembly: GCA_037039145.1. Classification (NCBI taxonomy): domain Eukaryota; kingdom Metazoa; phylum Chordata; class Actinopteri; order Cyprinodontiformes; family Fundulidae; genus Fundulus; species Fundulus diaphanus. Next base: position 50,122,471 of record CM073137.1, on the reverse strand, counting down.
TCCTGGAAATGTTCCTCAGGTGATAGAAACCTGACCTTGTAATTGTCTTTAGATGCTTTTGAAGGTTCAGGTCTGAGTCCATCACTACACCCAGGTTTCGGGCCTGATTAGTGGTTTTTAGCTGAAGCGACTGAAGCTGTGTGCTAACTTTTGATCTCTCCTCTATTGGTCCAAAAATTATTACTTCTGTTTTGTTTTTATTCAACTGAAGAAAATTTTGGCACATTGATTTCTTCTAGGCATTTACTCAGTGTTTGAACTGGTTTATAGTCACCTGGTGACATGGTGATGTAAAGCTGTGTGTCGTCTGCATAGTTATGGTAGCTGATATTGTTATTTTTTATTATCTGAGCTAGAGGGAGCATGTAGATATTGAAAAGGAGGGGACCCAGGATGGACCCTTGGGGAACCCCACATGTGATTTTTGTCGTCTGGGATGTAAAGTTACCTACTGACCTACTGACACAAAAAAGTCCCTGTCCTTTAAGTAGGATTTAAACCAGTGAAGTGCTGTACCAGAGAGGCCGACCCAGTTCTCCAGGCGCTCTAACAGAATGGAGTGATCGACAGTATCGAATGCTGCATTGAGGTCCAATAGTACCAGCACGGTGGTTCTTCCACAGTCTGTATTTATATGGATGTCATTAAACACCTTGATAAGGGCGGTCTCTGTACTGTGGTGAGCACGGAAGCCAGACTGGAAAACGTCAAAGCGGCTGGTCGTTGTTAAGAAGGTGTTTAATTGTTGAAATACAGCTTTTTCAATAATCTTACTGATAAAGGGGAGGTTTGAGATGGGCCTGTAGTTCTGGAGTAGTAGTTTGTCTAAATTGTTCTTTTTCAGCAGTGGTTTGATATTTGCTGTTTTTAGGGACTGGGGGAAAACACCTGACAGAAGGGACGTGTTTATTATCTGAGTCAAATCAGACGCTATCCCAGGTAAAACTTTTTTAAAGAAAGCTGTGGGTAGAACATCAAGAAAGCAGGAGGAGTAGCTTAGCTGCTGAATGATCTGCTCTAAGGTTTTGTGGTTTATTTGGCTGAAATGGGACATTTTGTCAGAAGTAGTTCCAGCTGAATACAGCTTTGGTTCTGGTGTTGATATGGTAGTACAAAGTGATCCTCTAATTTTTAGGATTTTCTCAGTAAAGAAGTTAGCAAATTCATTGCAGGCCCTGGTGGAGTGGAGTTCGGAAGCCACTGACACAGGAGGATTTGTTAGCCTGTCAACTGTGGAAAATAAGACACGAGCATTATTAATGTTTTTCTTAATGATCTCAGAGAAGAAAGATTCTCTTGCATTTTTCAATTGTAAGTTGTATCTGTAAAGTCTCTCTTTATAGATGTCGTAGTGAACCTGGAGTCTGTTCTTTCTCCACCTGCGTTCAGCTTTCCGACACTCCCTTTTTTCATCTCTAACTGCTGGAGCATTTCTCCAAGGAGATTTTTTCTTCCCGGAAAAAACTTTCACTTTAACTGGAGCAATGCAGTCAATGATGTCGGAGACTTTAGAATGAAAGTTATCTACTAGCTCATCTACTGAGTTGCAGCCCATGGTTGAAGTATCAGAGTAAGCTTGAATAAAAGTTTCCGCGGCATTGTCCTTAAAGGTGCGTTTTCTTACGATGTCCATTTGGCTAAATGAAATGATGCTTTCAAAGGTAAGAGAAAAGTGATCAGATAGGGCAACATCAGTTACATTGACCTTAGAAATCTTTAGACCTTTAGTGATGATCAAGTCTAAAATATGTCCCTGTTTGTGTGTTGGCTGTTTAACATGTTGAGTTAAACCAAAGTTTCTATGGGTGTCACACAGTTCTTTTGCACTTCTGTCTTCAGGGTTGTCAACGTGAAAGTTGAAGTCTCCCACAATAATCAAACAGTCATAGTCAACACATATCACAGACAGGAGGTCACTAAAATCATTAAAAAAGTTTGATGTGGACTTAGGAGGCCTGTAAGCATTCAGAAACATAGTTCGTACCGGGCCCTTTACCTGGAGAGCCAAATGTTCAAAAGAGTCAAATTTTCCCAAAAACACCTTTTTACACTTTAGTGAATCATTAAACAATGTTGCTACTCCTCCACCTTTCCTTTGCTTACTGCTCTCACAAAGAAAATTGTAGTTTGGAGGTGTTGACTCCATCAGTATAGCTGCTTCACTAAATTCATGCAGCCATGTTTCTGTTAAAAACATTATATCAAGATTATTGTCAATAATGAAGTCATTAATTAAAAGGGATTTTCCTGACAGAGATCTAATATTTAATAAACCCAGTTTATATGACTTAGTGGTTGATGATGTCTCTGTGACAGGTTGCATTTGACAGTTTATGACTTTTAAGTATTTGTTCCTGTTTATCCTTTTGTTTTTCTTATTTCTGCCACGTATTATCACAGATATTCCATAATCTCCGGCGAAAGGCCCAGGCTGATGCTGGGAACTGTCATGTCTGATAAACGTGTGGCCAGGGCCCAATCTGTATCACAGTGAAGTAATTTGGAGTTCCTCAGTACCAGAGTGTTCTGTGATACGTAGAGGAGGAGGATCTGAGGCCTTTGGGGAATCCTGGTTTATTCACAGCAGAATGGCTATGTGGAGAGGATGTCATCTGTAGGCCAATCTTAGATACTTTGTTCAGGTTGTGAGAAAATTCCAGAAAAGGAACTTCTGGGCTTTGTGGAGAAGAAGGGGAGGCGGGTCCGGTCTGGACCGGTGTTCGTGATGATGGAGGTTCTTGGTCCTGTCTTTGTCCTGCTGAGATTTGGGATGAATCGTCCTGTAGCTCTGACGAAGCCTCATTCTGTGTCATCTTTCTGGCCATCTTTATCTTGGCTTGTTCGGGCTGCACTGGGCTTATCATTTGTTTTGGCACTGGATGTACTTTGTTTTGGAACAAAGCTGATGACGCATGGTTCACAGAATAGAAGATGTTTGAAATCAGCCGTTTTGCCCCTGACCTATTAAGAGAGAAACCATTTCTGTTGACCAGATGTCTTCTTTCCCAAAAGATGTTAAAGTTGTCGATGAAGGTTACAGTTGTTTCTTTGCATGTTTTTTCCAGCCATTTGTTTAGGATCAGAATTCTGGAAAAAATCTCATCTCCACAATTAACGGGCGCGAGAGGGCCACTAAGAAACACCTTGACATTCAGGCCATCAACAAAGTTCAACAAACGAATGTAATCCTCTTTTTATCCTTCTGATTTTCTTATCCGGGTGACGTCCTCCAGGGCTTCAGCTTGTATTATGAGTTTTTCCAAGGTCGGACGTTTTTTCAAGACCCTTGGAAGGTCTGTCTGAAGTCTGTCTGTTAAATCAGACACCAGGCCACAGTTCATATCGTTATAAGTCAACACTTCTGTGTTTTTCTTGTTACAGAAATGTTTAATCCCCCTTACAGATCCATTGCATGATGTCAGGGTCCTTGGCCCTGTGGCATGTCTGTTCTCTGATGTCTTAGAACGAAAATCGTTGACATACCTCTGATTTTTGTCCTCCTGGGTCACATTTTGGAGCGGAGCAAATCTGTTTAGTAACAGAATTCCAGCATTTCCAGCAGGTTTACTCCTGTCATTTGTTTTGAGAACAGCCCGGTGTTGTTTCACTTGTCTTGGGACATCTCTCTGTAGTCTCAGCCAGTTTCCTTTGTCTAGGTGTGGGGTTCGTTGATCCTTTGGTCTTGCACCCAGAGTGGTCCAGGGATTCTCATTTTCCTCAGGGAACTGTTTGTTCGCTGAGTCGCTGGGCTGGTGGTCACCGCTCGGAATCACAGGCAGGGTTGTTTAATTTCCATACGCGGTGTTTACATCATAATTCACTTCAAGTCGACAGATTTTCAGTTCCATAACAGCTATCTTCTGTAAAAGCTTGTCAAAGTCCATTGTGGTGAAGGAAGGCATCTTCTCAAAATAAAAATCAAAAAATAAGTAAAATAAAATAAAAAAAATAAATAAATAAATCCAACTTTCTGTGGTTTAGGTTAAGAGATAAAAAGGAGATAAAAAGTAAAAGGCAGGAAAATGCAAGCAAGCAGAGAGCAGAGAAAAAAGCGTCCGAACAGGCAGGAGGCGGAGACAATATTCTTTGATAGAGAGGAACCTTTGCGTTGAAAGTGACGCATAGAAGTTTCAGGCCCTGTTTTGTGTGTATGCAAGCTTTATAAATAAAGCCCCTGGTAATGCCGCAAAGCCACGAGACAGCAACTTTATTCAACCAAATCATTTCTAGATAATTATTACCCAATGTCATGACAAGGCAACAAATACCTAACAAAAGTAATCAAAACATAAAATTTGTTTGTGATTAAAAAAAAAATCAAAATGTATTCAAATTTGACCTCATAATTAAGAAACAATGCATCATCTAAAGTGTTTATTTTAACTCTAAAAGGTCTGGAATGAGGAACTTAAATGTGCAAGCAGCTGATATCTACAGTAAACTGCTTTTACTGAAGACATAATTCATTAGAGTCTGTTCACTGACACTAAAATCAAACATATTCTCTACCATTCTCATATAGCATCTATTGAGCAACATGTGCTACATAGCCAAAACCATGTCCATTCTATTACCTACACCTAGCAGCACAAGATGTGGGTAATAGATCCATCTTACGCACTTAGGTGTTAAACATTGTGCTTAGTGATGTATACTTTTATCTGATTTGACAGGAATGTTAACAGCAGGTGTCAATAGTTTTCCATGGATTCCATTTGGTATCTGTCCTTGGTAAAGATTTACAACCACTACTGTGACTGATCCTAACTATAATAAATACAAGTGATTAAGTAGTGATATACAATAAGAATAAATTATTGATCTGTGTCAAAGGCTTATGAAGCTGAAGTATGTATGGTAAGCTGCTAATTTAAAGACAATAAACCAGCCCTCATTGCATTAATGACTCTGAATTTACATCAGAGACATTTCTTCAATGTACATATGTAGCTTTTACAATGAAGTAAATAAAACCTGAGCTTTAGGGCAACATATTACAACAAAATGTCACATTCATTTTTAGTCATTCTTAGAAAAAAAGAACTCTGAACTGTACCTTGACTGTGAGCTTCAAAAATCAACTTAAAGCCGCTGGCTTCATTACTTGCATCAGACACAAAGTGAATATAGAGGTGGTTGTCGGTAGTTTGGATTAGGGTTGGGGGACTTGAACCACAGATACGTTCCCCTAGAAGTGGAGATGAACCATCTGGACCATTTCTGAGCTGTTGAAACAACCGGAAGGGAAGAAAACATGACAAACAGATTTGTGACCCCAGTAAGAGGTGTTAAAGCTAAACCCAGAACTAAACGGACTAGACTTATTTATTAGGGGCCATGAGAACAAATCTAATTTTTTGGAGGTTTTAGAGGTATAATATGGTCTTTTGTGCACTGATGAGGCTGTGTGAACATCAGAACTGAATATCAAAGTACCTGCTCAGGGGTAATCAGCTTTGTTGCTTTGCTCAAAAACTGTCAGATCCAAAGACGGGTTGCCTTTCTATGTGATTCATATTCTCTAATCAGAGCACACCATCAAGCAAACAGCCTTCCCCCCTCCCCTCTTCCCCCCAGTTGATGCACCGACCGCGAGTCACGCTAGCAGTTCTGACTGCTCCACTTGAGAGGAGGAAAGTGGAGGAGCGAGCAGAGGGCAGCCCCAGATCAGCCTCCCTGTATCGAGTCGAACAGGAGGCAGATAGAGTGTCAATATCCTATATTCAAAATCAAACTAACTTCATAGTGGTTACTAAAAAAGCGGAACTGATATGTCCGAGGGTGGTCTAAAATGCATGAAGTTTCCACTCACTCCCGAAGGACGAGAGAAACATAGAAGAGTGGCTGAAGTTCATTTATGGGGACTTTACTGAAGACTGCTTCCTTAGGGGGAATTCAAGTCGTGGTTTTCGAACAAACAGAATAAAAAATTAAATACAATTTAAAATCCTTCTGCATACTTTCAAAGCCATCCATAACCTTGCTCTTCCATATCTATCAGACCTCCTTCACATCGCCACCTCCTCGCGCTCCCTCAGATCCTCCTCCTCCATCCACTTCACTACACCCCCAGCTCGACTCATCACCACGGGGAGCAGAGCCTTCAGCCACTCTGCTCCCCAGCTTTGGAACACACTCCCACCTGACCTCCGCAGACTTGACTCTCTCCCCCTATTCAAAACCAGAATCAAAACCCACCTGTTCCAGCTTGCTTATTTGTAAATACACTGTTCTTGTCCGTCTTCATAACTGTTTGTTTATATTTTTGTGTTCCGTGTATTTGTATTTTTTTTATTGTGTGTAAAGTGACCTTGAGTGTCAAGAAAGGCGCTGTTAAATAAAATGTATTATCATTATTATTATTATTATTATTAGAGAAAACAACAAGTTGATATTATTTTAAATGAAATTCTTTGGAGAATTTACATAAGCAGCAATATCAACTACATGAAATGGTTTATACAGTGATGTCGTAGCACCTTTAAGAATTGTAAATATTATTTGTTTGTTGGATGTATGTATGTATGTATGTATGTATGTATGTATGTATGTATGTATGTGTGGATGGGTGGATGGATGGATGGATGGATGGATGGATGGATGGATGGACGGATTGACGAACGGACAGATGAGAGGGGTAAGGAGGGAACTTCTGGCTCCTCTTGAATGTCGGTGATTCCCATCCTGAAGACATACCCTACGATCTTATCTTATGTAATAGTCTAGTTTTGCTTGATGCCTGCTACCACAAAGAGTGTAAAGATTTGATTGAATTTTACTTTGTAAAGTGTATGAGATGATGCTATATAAATAAAATTGAATTGAATTAAAGTGCTGTTCTCAAGAAAAAAACGAACATCTGCAGGGGTGCTTTGAATCAACAGACTATGTTCTGCAATACCTATGGAGAGGACATTGAGAGTCCTCTGTCATCAATTTCCCTGTTATCAATTGTCTACCCAGTAGAGAAATCTGGTACTTCCCAAAAAAAACAAACAGTAGGTGAACAAGAACCTTTGCATCTTAAACCCTAAGCTGCTTTTTGAAAGTTCTGCTAAAAAACTTAAAAGCCCAAAATGAATTGAACATGTCTGAGGAACTACAAAGTTCATTTGAATTGTTCCGATATAACACTAAAGGAAACTCTTCAGAGAATATTTCAGAGGTCTAAAAATCAATACTTTCTCAGTTAGAGTAAATGGATATGGCACAAAGCAGAAAATTGTAAAATATAATTTCTGCCAAATATATTGCACTTTAACATTTGAATGACATCAGTACAGTTGCTCTTACCTCTTTAGCAAATAAGTAATTTCAAATAGTTATCAATAATGCCCTTTTATATAAAGGTAACAGTCTTTAGGACTCCCTTCAATTTGCTTTACAGGTCAGGCAGAGTTGTGGAACATGAGACAGGAACTCTTTTAAATATTATCTCAAGAAATCTAGACACCTTAAAATAACACACAAGTTCCCTTTGGCCTCATATACTGGTTGATGGACTTTTTAACAGTAAGGTCTCAGCAGGTGAAAGTTAACTAGGCTCTCTGACATTCTCTTCTCTTCTTCCAGGGATGTTCAGGGGTCCTTTTAGTTATTTAATGTACCATGATGATCAAAGGATGAGCCTTCTGTCATGTCTTGTGTTGTGTCTTTGCCATAAGGTTTCCACCCAATTTCTACTTGTTTGCCACCCTTCCCTTGCCTGCTTTGCCCATTTTAAAGCACCAGTCTCAGCCAGTTTCTCTGATTTGGATAAATAAAACTGTTAATGTCTGCATGACTTGAGCTAAAATAAGTGTGTGTGTGTGTGTGTGTGTGTGTGTGTGTGTGTGTGTGTGTGTGTGTGTGTGTGTGTGTGTGTGTGTGTGTGTGTGTGTGTGTGCTGTTGGACCAAATACTAGTTCTCAATAGTGCCTTGTTCTGTGAAGTGGAAAAAAATAGTGAAATGATAAAATATTTTTCTCATTATTTAACAGCACCATAATCATTTGTGTTTCTTAACTTTGTTTCAGAGGAGGTTGTGTCCTAAACAGTATGTTTGATATCCTAAATGGCAAGAACCAGTAGCTGAGGCCATTAAAGTATTGTATCTGCAAATCCTCAACACAGCAAGACATTTATCCCAAATATACAAAATATTCTATTTTAGAGCAGTGCATGTTGAAATTACAACAACCTGAACACAATAGATGCATCTGTGAAAAAAGACATTTTGCAACCATGAGTTTTTAACTTCTATTCATGCCGTTAAATATAGATCTTCCTTAAGTTTACCTCAAGGTAGTCTCCTGAGCTACATCCAATGCCATAGCCCTGAATCTGGAAGGGGCTTTGGAAAGACACTGAAACCCGAAAGCCTGGGGTAACCATCACATGCCAACTACAATTTAATCCAGGCAAATAGTTCTGGGGGTAGTGAGGACTGCTCAGAACACCTCTGTCCACATGCAACTGGCCACCACAACCTGAACAGACAAAGAAACCTTAAGTCATACTATGGTACAGAGTCACAGAATTGCTGATCTCTAAAATATGAGAACGACAAAAGTACATGATATTTGCCAAGTTGTAAATAATAATATTGGGTCAGATACTGAATGTAAGCTAAAAGAGCCAAACAATCATCATCTAGAGGTTTAGGCTCAGATTTTATAGATCACTATAACGCTTCACCTGTATTTTGATAGTTAACATTCATAAACACAAGTAAAGAACACAATGATCAAATAAATTCATATGACCTATCATATGCTTGAAATGGAAAAGTAGATAGCAAACTACAATGGTTGCATAACATTCTGTTGTCTCAACACAATACAGACTGAGGAAAAAAAATAAAGTCAAACAGTACAAAAAGAAATTGAATGGATATGTGTTTGCATTTGTGCAGAACCTTTGGAGAAGGAGGCATTAAAGCCTTGGCCACTGACATGGCTGTCAGACGAGAAGTGGATAAACATGGAGTCTCCTGTTGAGTGTATCGAGCCTGGAGGATCTCTACCACAGATGCTGGCCAGCACTGGCGATTGACTGCTTGCACCTGTGAGCATGCATTCACCAAAGTAGTTCATTACAACACACCACTGGTTTTGGTTCAGTAAAATACTGATATACATCAGTGGTTCTCAACACTGGTCCTCAAGTTCTCCTGTCCTGCTTGTTTTAGATGCATCTCTGTTTCAGCTGACCTTATTAAAATCATTGTATGACATCATCTTCATGCCATTAAGTGCTCACGCTTGCACAGGACCCTTTAAGCTTATCCGATATTAAATAATTTGCACCAAGACTTACCTCTCTGTTGCTTCTCAGAGTCTGGTCATTACAGCACTCCTGAAAATATGACCATCCAACCCCCATCACATATCTAAACAGTTGTTTTGTAAATACCGAAGGTATAAGATATCTGTCTCCCAACAAACAACTGTGGTGCTGCTGGAATAGTTAGACCAGTCCATTGTTCTGAATTTTTGATAACCTCTGTCCAAAAGGAAAAAACTAACAGACAGTCCCAAAAGCAATGAAGGTATGTTCCAATATCTGTTCCACATCTCCAAAAGTTATCACTCTGCAACAATCCTATTTTGAACAGCTTTGATGGCGTAAAATAATATCAATGTATAGTTTTGTAAGAGATACATTTGCTTCTAGCATCTCTAGTTGCCCAGCTTACATTTCAAATTCTATTACTTCACACCTCTGTACTAATAACAGTTTGTAAATCCTTTGCCAAGTCAACCTTGGCATAAACTGTTTTGGTTACTTAAAAGGTTCCTGTAAATCAATGGTGCTGACTGCAGGTAACTAGATTTTGTCAGGGTGCAATCCTGCCTGCTGCACCCTGAATCTTCCAGAACCTTCCTCCTCATGCTCTGCTCCACTAATCATCCTCACCTGTTAAATCTTCAATCAGTCAGAACTCAGTCCACCTGCAAAGCTCTCCATATAAACCCACCTCAGTCTCCATTTCTCCGCCAGTCCGTCTCTCATTTTCCTATGAGAAGAGTTCGCTCGCCGCCTTCACTGTGCTTCTCATGAAGTTTTCCTCCATGTCTCCTCTGGTCCCTCAGCTACCCCAGCACCTCCCGAGACTCTCCAGCTCACTCTGATCAGGATGCTCCAGCATTCTTCATCCGCCCACCCTACTCCGGTAAAAGACTCTGGTCCGCTTCATCCACTATCACTTTACCCTGCAATAAACTGTCTGAACAGCTGCTCTGCGCTCTGTGTGTGTGCTTGTTCGGGTTCACCGAGACAAATCTGACAGATTTATGCAACCAATTACTGCAGTTCGGCAGTAAAACTGCTGAACTGCCTTCCTGTACTTGATTTATTTTTTTATTTAAAAAAATAAACGATCCCATGCTATCCTTAATCTGTAATATTTTGAGAAATTCCCTTGTCAATCAAGTGAAATGTTTCTCTTAACATATTCAGTGACATAAAGGTATCATCTTTCTACATATATTCTGCCACATAAAAGGAGATTTTCAAATCGAAAATAAAGGGTTATTTCAGACACAAAGGAAAATCTGTTTAAATTGAGAGATTTCTAATATTTGATGTGTCTTTGCTTATGCTCATTTGTGAATGTTGTAACGTTGGGTTCTGTTGTATTGACTTTATAGATTTTTGTGAAAGTAGTTGGATAATACTAAACAGGCTTGCAGTTTTCTTTTCAAATTTAATCCACCCTACATCTGAGGGCTCACCTTTCAAATGCCTATGGCTTTTCAAAAGCAATATTATATAGTTTCAGCTCTTAAAGAGCCAAACCTCTATAATCCCTTAAAATTTTAATTTTCTTACTCTTATTTTTGCTTTCTCACCATTCCAAATAATACATTTTCATTTATCTAAATTTATTCAAAAAAATGAGGTTGGGGAGCTCCCTTTGATACCCTCTTACTTTTGCCAATTTAATTTATGAATTGGTCATTCTGAAGAATTGTTAAGTATAGACAAAACCTTTGGAACAAAAGAGGGAGGATCTCTAATGAAAATCAAAATATCATCAGAGGAATATTTTTCCTTTTTGTAAACGAGAGATATCAAAGCCTCTAAACATGTTTGGTATCTTTACCAATGAAAAGGATTCTTGATACATTTCAGTCAAGACAGGACCCAATTCGTTCACTAACTTTCCTATAATTATTTGACAGGAACCTATCTAATACAGGGGATTTTCCTGCTTTCATTAGGGATATAGCCATTTTCACCTCTTGCACTGTTATGGGACTATCTTAAACATTCCTGACAGCCTTGGTAAGGTAATGTTTGAGAAGAATTCATCATATTTATGTTTGTCACGCACTACTTCTAATTCATAAAGTTTCTTATATAATGTCAGAACGACTATATCACTAGTGCTGGTCTTAAGTACAATGGTCTTTATTGGCTAATAACTTCCCTGCTTTTTCTCCACTCTCATAGAAATTACCATTTAGTCTAAATAAAGCACTAAACTTTTTATTATATATTTCATTTATTTGTAAATATAAATCACAAATATGCTTCAATCTTGCGTCTAAGTGATTCTCTGATATCTCCCCCTCCAGTTCTTTAAGTTCAGTCTCTAGATTCAGAATCCTTTTTGAATGTTCTCTTTTACCAACTGGCATAAGCAATAATCTACTCCCTCATATAAGCTTTCAATACCTCTCAAACTGTACTAATCCTTTGCGTTGAGCCAATATTATGTCTGAAAAAAAACTATCCAACTCCTTTTCCAGTAAGTTAAGAAATTTGGAGCTGTGCATCAAAGACACGTTTCATCTATATCTACTCTATCTGATCAAGTCTGGCTCCAAAATCACACCAGGGTGCACAGTAGGATTATCAATTAATTTGTATTGGTCTGGTTGTGCAGTTTGAAACATTTCCAACCACAAAATAATCAATTCTAGAATGTAATTTATGTTTATGTGAATATAATATACCCTTTCCCTTAGGTTGATCTTTCATCAATTTAATAGATATTCTGTCTTGTGGTTCATTTTGGGAGAAAGTGGTCTTGTCTAATGACCTACAACTTGATTAAAGTCTCCTGCAATTATCGTATGTGTTGAGCCAATATTGTGTCTGAAAAAACTATCCAACTCCTATCTCATGCCTCCCATTAATTAATTTATTTTATGGACAAATTTGCATCCCCTACGTTAGAGGCATAAATATTGCATAGTTTAATCTTAATACCATTAACATTTGCTTCCAAACGCATCACTCTACCTTCTGAATCTTTTTGTCCTTTTACATTGGAAAAGCTAACATTTCTGTGCACCAAAGTCACCATTCCATGTTGCATACTTCTATATGAATTGTGAATTGTACTTCACCCAATCTCTCCTTAATTCATGCATCTCTGAATCTGAGATATGTGTATAAATGCCAGCTCAGTCTACTGTGATTTCAGATGGGTAAAACCTTGTTTAAGCTTTGTAAGATTTTGAAGACCAAAAACCTCGGCAGATTTTACTAACATTGACATGGAATCTATAAAAAAATTGATAAGAGCAATTGTAAAACCACTGAGGTATGTTATCAATTTATCTTTCCAAACAGGAATATTTCCACAGGAAATGAAAACTGCCAAAGTGGTTCCATTATATAAAGCTGGCAAAAAACATTGTTTTACAAATTACCGTCCTGTGAGTATTTTATCACAATTTTCAAAGATCTTGGAGAAGTTATTTGTAAAAAGATTAAATAGTTTTATTGACAAACATAATTTATTAGCTGAGAGTCAGTATGGTTTTAGGGTAGGTAGATCTACATCATTAGCTCTCCTTGACTTAGTAGAAGAAATTACAGAATGTGTGGATAATAAGAAATGTGCAATAGGTGTATTTTTGGATTTTAGTAAAGCGTTTGACACCATTAAACATAACTTACTCATCAAAAAAATGGAGCGATATGGAATTAGAGGTATAGTGTTATCATGGATTAAAAGCTATATGGATCACAGAAAGCAATTTGTGCAATTAAATGAAATCAGATCAGATTTACTAGAAATAAAGAGTGGGGTACCGCAAGGCTCGGTGCTGGGACCGATATTGTTTTTAATGTATGCAAATGACTTGAACAACATCTTAAACATGAAAATTGTATCATTTGCAGATGATACAAATGTATTTGCATCTGGTAAAAATCTTAAACAGACACTTGCGCTAGTCACACAAGAATTGATTAAAATAAAGAGATGGTGTGATATAAATAAACTATCGTTAAATTTGAAAAAAACAAAGTTCATGATATTTGGAAACATTAAAAAAAGTAATGAGATAAGGTCAAGTATTGATGATGTAGAATTAGAATTAGTTGATGAAATAAAATTTTTAGGTGTCATTTAAGATAATAAAATTAGTTGGAAGGGACATATACAGCACGTCCGGTCAAAGCTGGCCAGATGTTTGGCTGTTATAAATAAAGTCCGGCACATTCTAACCAAACAAGCTTTACACACATTATACTGCTCATTATTTCAGCCTTATTTAACCTATTGCGTTGAAGTGTGGGGTCACACTTACAAAACAAACATTCAACCATTGATTATTATGCAAAAGAAAGCAATACGAGTAACGAATAACAAACATTTTAGAGATCACACCCACTGTTTCTTCCTTGATTTAAGAGTTCTCAAATTTGTAGATCTGATCAATTTTAGAACTGCTCAAATCCTTTATAAAGCAAGAAATAACTTACTTCCTGCGCCCATACAACAAGTGTTTTCTGATAGAGATGGAAGGTATAATTTAAGAGGAAAATTAAATTTTAAAACTAAGTATGTTCGAACAACAAAAAGAAGTTTTAGTTTATCAATTAGCGGAGTGAAGCTCTGGAACAGCTTGCCTGAAAACATTAAACAATGTAAAAGCATCCAGCAATTCAAAAAAGAATATAAGAAAAGTATTTTTGATGAATACAACAAAGAGTAATATATATAAAAAGTTGGTATACTGTTTGTTTTACTGTAAATATTTGTCCTTTACCTCCATGACACATGTAACTGTGGGGTAGGGCTTAATAAGCTTATGCTTCATCCTACTCCTTTTTGAAACATGATGTATGTTTATGAAGTATTAAATGTAAACATTGTTGAATCATATCATGTTCCAAAATAAAAATAAACAACAACAAAAAAAAAAAGAAGTCTATTCCAGGAAATCACTCATTACACTCTTACACACTTAGTTACTCTAACATAAATATAGACATTGCTGCCAAGAAAAAAGTAAGAAGAATAAATGTGTCATTATTTCTACGCAAAAAAGCAGATATAAACACAAATAACCTTTTAAGAGCAAACAACTGAGATAACCCTATGAATTTAAACATCCCTACCCCATACCTGCTACTCGCTGATCAAAGAGAAAGCTCTCATAAGTACAGCTCATGTGACACACAAGTGGTCACACTCAGAGATCCCCTTCACCCTTTACTCCTGTATGTACTAAAACTTCTCTAGAGTAATGTTTTGTTGAAGTTTTAAAGCGATCGTAATAAAGTGGCCTTATAGTTATTAATAAAATACAGCCACGAAATAAAGAATTCATATCTTAAAGGAATAGTGGCCATGTATATTAATTACCTCAGCAGGAATACATTTATTCAAAAAGACACTACTTTACTTTAAACTGTCTTTTCCTCCTTATTTTTAATGAATCAAAATATAAATCCTAAACTTTTACTCATAGTAGGCTGTCTCAGAAGTTAATATCCCAGAATGAGTTACAAGTGGCAAATTTTTCATTTGGAGTTATTTTATACATAGCCAAAAGTAAAACTTTTATACAAATTCTCCTCTGTATCCTCCCTGTTGTCGTTTAAGAAGGCCATAGCCTGGCAAGGGTCGATAAACCCTTCCACATAAAGCTTAACTCAGCTGAAAGAGTCATAGTGAAATGCCCATCCAACTCAAGTAACCGCCCAACCTCCGTGAACTTTTTCCTCTTTTCCGCCATTTTCCTGTTCATGTCATAAAAAGACAATTGCAGCCATTCCAGTTGATACTCTTTTTCCTTTTATACTTCTTTCAGCTGCAGGCAGAACTCGTTTCTGCTCAAAGTAGCTGAAAAAACCTCATGATTATTGGTCTCGGTGGTGTGGTCCTCTGGCATCTTCACGAGAGTATCGTGCAACTGTGTGTAGCTGCACTGGGTCTAGCTTAACCCAACGTGAATCAGCAATTATATTACGCACACATTCATCCACCTTGCTGCTCTCCATCTTCTCCTTTAGTTCAATCAAGCTTAGATTTTGCCACCTGTCTCATCCAGCTGCAGCAAGACCGCGTCCATATAACTGCGCAACTCCACATTAGCCAGCTTCACTTTGAACACGTGTTTGCAGGGTCGTCAAAAACTGCTCAAACCTTGACATTTCTTCCATAGCTTTCTGAAGAAACGGTTGTATTTCAGTAAGTCCATGGTTTGGCTAAGAACCCTCGGGTTACCTGCAGCATTGCTAGCCACCACACTTTGTTTAGCCGCTGTCATCCTTGTTATCATTGTTCACTTCAAAACAATTGCCACTCCAACAGAAAATGTTTATAACCACCCAGTAAGAGTACAAAGGCACTAAGAAACCAAATTTTGGATAGTAAATTAAAGCTCGCTTTCAAGCGTCCATCTTGCCTCAGTGAACACAGCCCTGCTGCCCTAGCAATGTAATATTATAAACATTGCTAAAGGTTAAAATGGTAAAATCATGAGGAAACAATATAAGGACAATAAACAGTTTCTCTGGAGAAACATCAGGGTCTGTTCTCTATTCCAGTGGAGTCTGCACCCAACAGAACAACACCTTTAGCAATCACGGTCTGTCTGTACCAGCTGCCTAGCAGCATGTGCATGTGCTTCTGCCTGCGCTTCATAATGTTAAAAACAAGTTAGAGACCATTGTAACTTTCCAGACTTGCATTGCTTTACTTAGGCAATGCTTCAAAGAGAAGTTTTGCACTTTCTGAGCAAATGTTCTGAAAATGAGCATCATAACTGTCAGCTGCTCTGCAAGCAAGGCACAGAAAAAGCAGAGAAAACCAGACCGAAGAACCGTCAGGCAGATTGCCTTCCGTTGGGAGGAGCTACCCTGTTCTTTTCCTCTGCAGTACTTTGTAAAATTGCGGATGAAATCAAGAGATTGGCTTGGCTTTATTTACTGGATAATATAATATAATTTGCACCGTGTCTGAATTCACCAGACAATTCAGAGGAGTTTTGAATTTGGTGAGTTTCACAACCTACTGCAGGAGCTGCGCGGTGATGAGAGTCGCTTTCAGTGCTATTTATGCTCACAAACCCCAATTTGACAACCAGCTGACCGGCATCGGTGCCCGCATCTCCCACCAGGACAGCAAATACAGGCACCCCATTTCAGTTGAAGAGTATCTGTCTGTCTCAGGTTAGTGAGCATCTTGATGTTAACATTTATCAGTGATCCGAAGTAGAAATATTTTCCCTGTTGGAAAATACTCCATTACGTCACAAAGCGGAGTTGGGGTGTCTCTGATTGGTTGACGCCCCGCGTCCAGCTGCAAAAGTTCAGATTTTTGAACTCTTGTGTCTGCTGCCCTAGAGGCGCTTAACTCTTGTCAAACCAAATGTGCAGCACGAAACGCGCAACATGTGCATGATGCGACCTAGGACCTCTTGAAGTCCCCCGAGGCACGTCGACTATAGACTTTGCATGTAAACCCGATGCCCTTGATGCTCAAAAGGCATTTGGTCTGGATGCACCATAACTGCAGATAACCACATTTTGTGCCAAACATTTATGGTGATAGGTTTAGACATAGACAAACACTGTTATTCTAAGAGCTAGGAAATAAAAGGTGTTTAAGGAAAGTAACATTCTGGCCAATGGAATGGTTCTTCCTAAATTTGTAATCAGACTTCATTTTAGTCTAAATCAGAATAGTCTTGTGTAAAAGATTACATGTAGTGATTATTTTAATCATGCAAAATGTGAGTAATGTGACATTTAAAACAACTTCTATAGAGGTTATATTGGATATCTATTCCAGTGCTTACCATCTCTGATAGTAAGGCTGTCAGAATAGCAGGGTGAAACTCCCTCGATGTCCAGAGACAAGAAATTAAACTCTACAATGGAGTTTGGAGACCGAATAAGCCAGACACACTCTTGGTTTGGAGGATAGTATTCAGGCCATCCGGGGGAATAGAGGAAGCCGGGAGAATTTCCGGTCATAAGAAAACCACCACAGGCACCTGTGAGACACACAAAACTCTGTATAAAATTATATGAATTAGCCAAGATTTCGTACATTTGTCAAAAACCCGGAAATTATTAGATTTTGCAAGCCAAAACATATGAGAGCAAAAACATAACTTTGCACTACAAGTGTTTGTGACTAACACTATAGATTATTTGTTAATATTTTATAATTTTTACACATATCCTCTGAGGGAATAACTTTTCCAGTATCTTGAGACAAAGGAATGCCACTGGTCTATAATCAATAACATTTGTTTTTTCCTCAGTCCTGAACAATGAATAGACTGGCAGTTTTTATTTTGTGTGGAAATGTCCTGGATGCGTATGACACATACAAAAATGTAGTATGCAGAGATACTGTACATCTTAAAGAATTTACTTAAGAAAAAAAGGGTTTGTAGACAAGGTCTAAGGGAAACGTACTCAATTGTTTAGGGGTGTATTTTGCTGTCAAATGGTACTTGTTTCAGGCAGGTTTTTTACCTGCAATGGTTTATGCTAATACCTGAATGATTGTTTATGATCTTGTTGATAGAGATGTCAGAGGGTAAGGAAAATTAGAAGATGAAGAGGTGAACCTAACAGTACTTTAATAGCTGGTTTACCATCAGATTCCATCGAAATAGGTTTTGGTGATTTTTATCCTATAATAAAGTTGTAGCATTATTGTACAGCTATTTTTATTAAGTTTAAACAAATAGGAGCTAAGCATAACCAGTGTGATGAGTTGTGTTGAATAAATGGGACTAATGGAGAATGTCTGAATGTGTGTGCATGTGTGTGCTGACACAAAAGAGATGCGGTAACTGAAGCTGACCCAAGCGCTTTCTGTGAACAGGGATCAGATACTGCCAGAAGAGGCAGGTTTGTTTATAACGAGAGAAAAAATGCTGTTTGCTTTGAATGCTGTCTGTATGTTTGTTAAAACACATAGTTATTATACAGGTTGATCCATCAAGAATCTCTGAATAAATACTTGGAGGGAATCAGCTAGTAATAAAGGATAATCTAACTACAGACAACCATGTATCCATGAAACGGTTCTCAAAAGGGAGACAAGTAAAGATGGAAGATGGAAAAATGGAACTTTAACTGGCTTACAGGTATGTAAAGAGGAAAAAAAACTTTTTAGAAATATGTTTTGTAACCGAAGAACTCTTTATCTTTAAGAAGAAAAAAGCTTTTAGAACATGTGTGTATGCGTTACAACACAGAGGAGGATTTATTTAGCTATTCCATGAAAAGTCATCAGATTGATGCACTGGGCCTGAGTCCCTGGAGGGATGTCCAGCGCTAAAATTAAAAAAGCTGATGTATGTACCGTATTTTCCAGACTATATGGCGCTCTCTAAATCCTTAAATTTTCTCAAAAAATTATGGTGTGTCCAACTACTATGGCAATGTTGTCCAACTACTATGTTCTCCCGGCAGAGAGAGCGATGTTAAGGAGCGGTGTTAAGGAGGAAACATACCGGACGTGTTGCAAAGTGCAGCAAAGCAGCATACCAGCATCCTACACTTAGGTCAGCTTTTCATTTTAATCAGTTAATAAATGTACACCAGAAGCATAACGTTATTTGACGCCTATATTAGATTGAAGTTCTAATTTCTGTTATGATCTTGGCACTAGTGCTGGTCTGATTGTCCGTCTGACACACCTGTGCAGCACCGCCCGTTTCTCATCAGCATTCACCAGATACACCTGCAATGCTGACTATTAAACCAGCTCTCAGACCAGTCACTAGTGGGAGATTATTACGAGCCATAGGTGAGTTAAATCCAGCGTCCTGAATCGTGTCTGCCTGCTTGCCTGTTTCCTGACCCTGAGCCTGCCAAACCCCTGGGACCTGATTATTGTGCTGTCTGGATTTCTGACATGTTTCTGTACCCTGACTCTGCCCACGGATTTTGCTTTGGACTGTCTCTGGATTTCTGATCACCCGGCTCTGACTCTGGACCTGCTCTCGGATTTCGGACTCTGGTTATTT
The DNA here is from genome assembly GCA_037039145.1 of Fundulus diaphanus. Lineage (NCBI taxonomy): Eukaryota > Metazoa > Chordata > Actinopteri > Cyprinodontiformes > Fundulidae > Fundulus > Fundulus diaphanus. The sequence continues at coordinate 50,103,248 of CM073137.1, read as the reverse complement.
CCCCTGATCATCCTGCCTGACTCTGCTATCACGGTTCTGACCCTGTGCCTGTTTCTCAACCGACTTCCTAACAGTCCCAGGAGTAAAACCCTGAAAGCTGCTCTGATCGAACTCTGAATCACTTTGGGCTTCACCAGCAACATCTCCCGCCTACATAAATCTACACTCACTCTTCATGTAGGTTTCCAGATTGTGAGTAGTGGTTTCTGTCTCAGACGCTAGTGATTTACCCTCGACCTGCAGCAGTTTTCATCTCAATAAACTGTTTTCTTAACATCTGATCTTGTCTGGCTGAATTATGGGTCCTCAGTTTCAAATCATTACAATTTCAGATACATATACAGTCCTGTTTGGCAGGGAATAAATCCTGTGTCACTTCCGGAAGTATCACACAATAAGAGTTGTCGAAAATAAAGCGCCATGGGATGATGTAGTTGTGACAAGCTAACAAGCTATCAAACTAAAATATGCAATGTCTAATCAGATATGGTCAAGACATGGACTTTTAGGTGATCAAAACATGGAATATATTACAGATAATTGAATACCTTACCTATATATTACTGGTAATTTGTGTTTCTTTATCTACTTACCAATTACGAAGGTTCTTCTCTCCACAGAATCACACAGCTGTGTACTTTGCAGTGTGTGGTGTAAATTTGCGCTTTTCAAAACATGCCCGTAAGCTGCGCAGCTTGTGTTACGCGGCCAGTGTATTTCCTCATCAAGGTGACCAGATTTGATTTCTCTAATGAATCAGAATCAGATATACTTTAATAATTCCAGAGGGAAAAACTGGGGACGTCTCTGATTTTGTTAACACAGAGTCTCTGCCTGGGGGTTGGTTTGTTTTGTCTGAACTGCAATGCCGATAGGGCGAGGATGGTGCGTCCTGCATAGCTGTACTACGTCTGAACAGTGGCAAGACCGGCTAAATACATATTGTGCTAAACTTTTTTACTCTATGATACTCTGAAATCGGGAACATTTCCGGGGACAGCTTTTGCCAGGGACAGGTCATCCAAAATGGGGTCTGTCCCCGGAAATCTGGGATATCTGGTCACCTTACCAGAGGGGAGGAGTGATATTACACACTTGGGAAGAATATGTAATCCATCTTACAATCCGATGCATCTTATATGTGGACAAAGACACACATAGACATGTAAATTCACGGTGCGCCTTATAATCCAGTGCGCCTTGTAGTCAGAAAAATACGGAATGCTGTGCCTGTCACAGGGGTCAGAAGTTGATCGTGTTACTCTGACACAGAAATATCTTACAAAAGCTAGGATGTTTATAATAACGTAAAGTTTGATAATTTTCTCCTGAGAAAGAGGGTAAACAAATTTTCTGTTAAGATGGGCATACACTGTACTATTTTTTGCCCTTTTTGGGCTGATTCTTCAGTCGTGCGAGAATTTTTTGGATCAGGCCGAGTTTTTGGGTCCTGCGTCGTGTAGTATACAGGGGGTAACAAGGGGCGATTAGCCTCTCACGACCAGCTCCCCATCAGGAATCGTATGGTCGGATGAAAACCAAACACCTCGTAAGGTGATCGTAAGCGCATTCTGCTGTTGAAAAAAGTTTCCTTTTTTCACCTCCAGAATATTGCCAAAATTAGAAATATTCTGTCTAGGGGTGATGCTGAAAAACTAGTCCATGCATTTGTTACTTCAAAGCTGGACTATTGCAATTCTTTACTATCAGGAAGTCCATAAAATGCATTTCAAAGTCTTCAGCTGATCCAGAATGCTGCAGCAAAAGTTCTGATTTAAATCAACAAGAGGGATCATATTTATCCTATTTTAGCTTCCCTTCATTGGCTTCCTGTTAAATCAAGAATATAATGTGAAATTCTCCTTCTCACGCATAAAGCCCTTAATAATCAAGCTCCATCATATATCAGAGCTCCTAACAGAGCACTTCGCTCTCAGACTGCAGGTCTGCTGGTGGTTCCTAGAGTCTCTAAAAGTTGAATGGGAGGCAGATCCTTTAGTTATTAGGCTCCTCTCCTGTGGAAGCAACTCCCAGTTTTGGTCTGTGAGGCAGACACCGTGTCTACTTTTAAGACTAAGCTTAAAACTTTCCTTTTTGACAAAGCTTATAGTTAAAGTGGCTTATGTTACCCTGGGCTATCTCTATAGTTATGCTGCTATAGGCTTAGGCTGCTGGAGGACATCAGGTTCTATTTCTCTCACCCTGCTGAGTTCTCCTACTGTTCTCCAATTTGCATTGCTTGTCATCATTTCAGCTTTTAACTTTTGTTCTCTCTCTTTTTCTTCATAGTAGGTACACCTGGTCTGGCGTTCTGTTAGCTGTGACATCATCCAGGGAAGACAGATCACTCGCTATTACCATATAATGTAGAACAGATTACTGGATCAATGTGTGCTTCTGTGCTTTTTTGTCTCTCTGTTGTGTCTCTGCTCTGTCTTCTCTAACCCCCAGTCGGTCGAGGCAGAAGACCGTTCATACTGAGCCTGATTCTGCTGGAGGTTTTTCCTTCCTGTTAAAGGGGAGTTTTTCTTTCCACTGTCGCTTCATGCTTGCTCTGCATGAGGGATTGCTGCAAAACAATCGACAATGAAGGCGACTGTCCGCTGTGGCTCTTCAGGAGGAGTGAATGCTGCTTGTCAAGACTTGATGCAATCAACTGGGTTCCCTTAGATAGGAAATTTTTTTTTGACCAATCTGTATAATCTGATCCAATCTGTATGATCTGATTGAATTTGACTTTGAAAGTGCCTTGAGATGGCATGTTTTATGAATTGGCGCTATATAAATAAAATTTAATTTAATTGAATTGAAGCAGAGCTACAAGTGTCTACGAGCCGATTTCCCCCAACCTCGCACAATGTGCATGTACAAACAGGGGAACTCTTCTTCTTCTTCTCAGACAAAAACATAGGATTGAAGTGTAAGAACAGATATTGTGACTTTTAAACCCTGCGGTTTCGTCGTACAGTCTGAGCTGTTTCTGAGTACAACGATTGAAAATATCGTACAGTGTATGCCTGGCTTTATTAAGACAGCAACGCTTTATTTAAATAAGGTTTGGCTTAGATTTCTTTTAAAAAGTATTTTACCATTTGATAATCTTTGATTTTATGGTAAATGTACTTCTTTAACATTCATAAGTAGGAAATGTACTATTACAGTTAATAATTCTTTTTTTTTTACTCTTGAATTATATACTCTTAAATAATACAGGAAATCTAAACATAAAGAATTGAAATAAGACTGAATTAAGATTAGTTGGTAAGTCAATATACGCAATGACTATTTGATTTACAGGTAAAAGCCAGTAAATTAGAATATTTTGAAAAACTTGATTTATTTCAGTAATTGCATTCAAAAGGTGTAACTTGTACATTATATTTATTCATTTCACACAGACTGATGCATTCAAATGTTTATTTCATTTAATTTTGATGATTTGAAGTGGCAACAAATGAAAATCCAAAATTCCGTGTGTCACAAAATTAGAATATTGTGTAAGGGTTAAATTTTGAAGACACCTGGTGCCACAAACTAATCAGCTGATTAACTCAAAAACTTGCAAAGGGCTTTAAATGGTCTCTCAGTCCAGTTCTGAAGCCTACACAAACATGGGGAAGACTTCAGATTTGAGGGTGGTATGGACCCAAATGAAAGGTTTCAGTTGGGTCTGGATAGAAGAGGGTGTCCTCTGACCCTGTATACCAGTATGCAGGCATCATGACAAGTATGATACGGACAGGGTTGCTCCCTCTGCCTTTACTCCCGTCGGCTCCTCTGACCCTGTATACCAGTATGCAGGCATCATGACAAGTATGATACGGACAGAGTTGCTCCCTCTGCCTTTACTCCCGTCGGCCCCTATGTCAGTCTAGAGGAGGATGCACTCCAGCACATGACGAGGCGGAGGGATATTTCAGCTGGTTATTCTCAGGTTATGTCTGTAGTGCAAGCAGGTCTCTTAATAACTCGTGTTTATCGTCACTTATTTTAGAGCCCAAATAAGCAATTTCACTTTTAGAAACAAGCCTAAAAATCACGCAACCTTGTTAAAACGCGTTAAAACTGACAGCCATAATATATATATATATACTAATTTATTGAAACTAACTGTACTGTAACTGTTCTGTACCAATCTGGTACAAGATGGATTCATCTCTCTCCAGCAGTGAATGGCTGAGAGGCAGAATACACAGTAGATAGGTTCCCAGTCCATATGTGAATCAATTAACATTTTATAAAAATACAAAAAAACTAACCCTACCCTGAAAAAAAGACCTACAGGAAAATAAATGGCCAAACTGGGAATAATTGCTTTGTCTGACCTGGTGCAATAGTAGGTGGTGGTCCAGAGTCTTGCACAGCTGTCCAGTCCACTAGGAAGCCCCGTCCTCCCACCACTGAATCTGATTGGAAGTGCAAGGTGACAGTGCTTCCTGAACTTCTAAGGGGAGTTGGCAGGTTCAAACCACATAATGTCCCAAGAAGGTAGGAATACACATCTGGGCCATCAAATATCTGTAAAGAAACACAGATTTAGGACATCCAACTGTGCAAATATTATTTCACACAGCCTGTGACGAAAATCTCATCTTTTGCATCTCATTAGCTGTTAACTAACATCTAACTCAGGGGCATTTCAGTTTTACATTAAAAGTGTATCAATACAAAATGTCAAATTATGCTAAATTTAAGGGACGGGAACCCTTTACGCAAGAAATAATACAATTGGGGCCAAACCTAGAGTAACATGAACAGTTTTGGGATAATCAAATTGAATGAATTACTTTAAATTTGTCAAATATGCAATATTGACATGACATGGGTCTGAATGGTGGTAAGAGACCAGCATTACAGTGTAAATGTGATTTAGTCAAACTCCACTTTGAAAATATAACTTGATAATACAAGGAATTTCCAAACAGCTCACAATGTGTAGCACAAGTGTCATCATTGGCTACTTTTCAATGTATAATTTTAATGTAATACAGTATTCTTAATTAAGATTACTATAGTCTGGTGCTACAATAAAAAATAATAATACAGGAGATAGCGTCTTACTTTCAGCTGGTCATAGTTGCAGTTATAGAGGTCCTCTATGTCCATGTCCAAGAATATGATTTGAATGTAGCTACCTCCTTCCACTGTTATGGTCCAGCGGTAATTGGCATTGTTGGGATATGTCCTGGGATACAGTGGGGATGCAATCTGACCTGATTCTCCCACCAAATCAACCCCATACACTGAAGAACAGTGACATATTAAAAGGTTAGCTTTGCAGTACATTCAATTTGGACTATCGGTGATTTTGCAATGTTATGATGCTAGGAAACTTTGGTTGTAATCAGAATAGTATTAGCTTTTATACATTCTGGCTAAAAGTTTTACTATTATTGTTAGAGTACATGCCATCATGAACTATTTGAAGTATCAGAACATTTCAAATAATAATCTGCTGGCTTCTGCCACAGAATTCAAAACAGGTCAGTACTGGATCTTTGAAGAAGGAAATTACCCAAAATGTACAGCCACATAAAGACATAAAATCCATATTCATCCATCCCATTGCTATTCCCTCTAGACTTAGTTCCTATAGCAAACACTTACTCCCTTCCTGATTGTGTGACATTTGTCACACTTAAGTGTTTCAGAACATCAAAGAAATGTTAGTCAAAGACAGCACAAGTGCACTTTTTAAATTAAGGGTTTAATTATTATGGGAGAAAAAAACCTACATGGCCCTATGTGAAAGAGTGATCACCAGTTAAAACTTAACTGTGATTTATCACATCTGAGGTAACTTTCTATAGCCACACCCAGGCCTGATTACTGCCAATTCTGTTTTCAATCAAGAAATCATTTAAATAGAACCTCTAGACATCATTCCGAGCTCCAAAAAAAAAAAAAGTTCAGAAACAAATGAGAGAGAAAGTAATTGAGATCTTTCAGTATGGAAAGGCCATTTCTAGAGCTTTGAAAGTCCAGCGAACTGTAACGATCTCGGTATTGGTGCTGGTCTGATCCACAATTCAGCACACCTGCTCAACTCCACCCTGCCTGCAATTTGCTCTCACTGGTTCCACCTGTTTTCACCTCCATATAATCCCCGTGCAGATCAGCTACCAGTGCCAGATCGTCTCGAGCCTTACAGTGAGAACTTTCTAGCACTTCTGATTCCAAGCCTGTCTGCCTGTCTGTTGCCCGACGAAGATCTGCCTTCTGTTTCTGAGCCTGTCTGATACCGTCCTGATTCTGTTTGCCTGCCTGGGACCTGTTCTGTCAGTCTCTGGAGCCCTGGACCTGCCAACCCTGGATTGCCCGCTTGTGTCCCTGACCCTGCCTGTCTGTGAGTACTGGAACCTGTCTAATCCCTGTGATTCTGAGCCCATCAGTTACTGGACCTGGACTGGACCAGTCTTTTGGATTGCCCCTCTGTACTGCCGCTGGACCTTAGGCCTCTCTGTTACCAAACCCAGACCTCCCCTGGATAACGCCCCTGGAAAGCCCCGCACTATCTATCTGCCTGCTGCTCAACGGCTTCAGCCCCGCCAGCCCGCAGACAGTCCTCCGCTCCCAAACCAGCTCGCCTGTTACAAGTCGGCTCTCTGCACCCTGGTTCTCCTCTCAGTCAGGTTAGTGACCCAGCTTGTCTCACATTGTCTCGCCTGCCATTGCTGGTCACTAACCTGTCTCTCTGTCTCAAGGGGTTTCCAGCCCATAAGCGCGAGCTGCACGTCCCAAGAGCCCGCGCTTGTTTTTCCAATCCAATAAAGCCTGTTTAAATGTCACTGACCTGTCATGGTTGAATCTTGGGTCCGATTCTCGTGCATTACACAAACCACATTGAGAGCCATTATCAACAAATGCTAAAATCATGGAACAGAGATAAACCTTCCCAGGAGTGGCTGGCTGACAAAAATTACCCCGAGAACACTGAGATGGCCCATACAAGAGGCCACAAAAACCCCACAATAACATCCCAAGAACTGCAGGCCTCACTTGCCTTAGTTAAGGTCAGAGTTCATGCCTCCACCATCAGAAAGACTCTGGGCTAAAATGGCCCGAATGGTAGAGGTCCAAGACTAAAACAACTGCTGAGCAAAAATAGCATTAAGGTTTGTCTCAATTTTTCCAGAACACATCTTGATGATCCCCAAGAATTTTGGGAAAATATTCTGTGGACTGATGAGAAAAAAGCTGAACTTTTTTGGGTGTCTGTCTCATTACATCTGGCGTAAAAATAACACTGCATTTCAGAAAAAGAATATCATACCAACAGTAAAATATGGTGGTTTTGTGATGGTCTACCAAAAATCCGAATGCTGGAGGAGAAGTTCTGGCCATCTGTTTGTGGCTTCAAGATGAAACTCCAAAGCATCCCAAAGAGATTACATAAGCAGTCTCTTCAGGTTCAGGTGATCAGGTACCCCACTTTCACCAAGCAATAGCCTCTAACGACCCAGGACAGTGATGGGCAGGTCATGGATTTGCATCTTATTTGGAATGCACCTAAGAGGATGGGGCTCCATGTGCTTAAAAACAGCAGTGCTCCAACTACAGGTTAGTCAAGTGTGAGCCGGCAGAATTGACAAAGACTCCTGGATAGGTGTCAAATATTTTCAGAAAAACTGGGCAAAAGTCTGGTTGCTGCCGATTTAAGCCTTTGTGCTGGAGTTAGAGAGGAAAACCATAGACAAAGATCCAAAATTCTGTCTAGCAATACCTACACTTCCAAATACTTCTGTCAAGTAAACATTGCTTCACGTGTATTATTGTAATCATTTATATATCTTACTGGATTGGACATCACATGACTATGGCTTCACAAACAGTCACCATTGCTATGAGTCTGGGCAGCTGCAACACAGAACATAATTTGTGTACTGTTACTTAAGAATCTAAAGAGGTGTAATATTTTTTGTAATCATGAAAGATAGAGAAAAAAATCCACAATTACAAATTTCTTATGGCATTTCTTCCTGTAACATCAAATTCACAGTTACAATGCACAAATACTTTTGATTCAATTATACCTCCATATAAAAGATGCTCTACAAACCTTAAAGACAAACTTTCCAGTAAAATAAAACCAGTCAACCAAAACTCCTTTTCCATTGGCCCTACCGTCCTCCGCCCGCTTTACAATGCTATGCTTTACTGTACTGCTGCTGGTTTTCTACAAACTTGATATAACCAGAAGGTGGTTATATCGAGTAACCTCCTGAGGGTGACTTTAATTCCACCTCCAGCCTTCAGTGTGGTGTGATTTGCCGCTATGAGCATTACTGTGTGACATTAACACAAATCTACAAGAAACCGGAAAGAATAAAAACATAAATTAATCATTCATCCATCCATCCATCCTCTTCTGCTTTTCTGGGGTCGGGTCGCAGGAGTAGCAGCTTCAGTAGGGAGGCCCAGACGTCCCTCTCCCCAGCCACTTGGACCAGCTCCTCCGGGGGAATCCTAAGGTGTTCCCAGGCCAGCCGAGAAACATAGTCCCTCCAGCGTGTCCTGGGTCTCCCTCAGGGTCTCTTCCTGGTGGGACATGCCCGGAACACCTCACCAGGGAGGCGTCCAGGAGGCATTCTAACCAGATGCCCGAGCCACCTCAACTGGCTCCTCTCGACGTGGAGGAGCAGCGGCTCTACTCTGAGTCTTCCCCGGATGACTGAGCTCCTCACCCTATCTCTAAGGGAGCGCCCAGACAAACTACGGGGCAAACTCATTTGGGCCGCTTGTATCCGGGATCTCGTTCTTTCGGTCATGACCCAAAAGCTAATGACCATAGATGAGGGTAGGAACATAGATTGACCGGTAAATCGAGAGCTTTGCCTTTTGGCTCCTTGCCACCGAGGAGCTTTTTAACTACCTCGGCGACCTCACCACCAGAGATGGGAGAACCCGACTCGGAGTCCCCAGGCTCTGCTTCCTTAATGAATCAGAATCAGAAATACTGATTCCCAGAGGGAAATTACAGTTCCAGTACAACCATCCATCACATACATCACAAACATTTCGGGGGAACGATTGACTGAGGCCTTGCTGCCGAGGACCCTGCCTGACACGGTTACCATAGGGCGCTGCCTTTAACTCTGTGGAAAGATAGAAGCCACATTTGGGGAGGGAGAGGAAAAAAGACATATTTCACACTTTATCCTATTCCAGGATACAGTTTGAGTTTTCAAAAAAAAACTTGCACGAGAAAAGCACATATTACGAGACAACATTTATGCAGGGGGTTAACCCTGGAGACTAGTCGCATGAAGTTCGTATGTTGTTGTGGGCATCAGTTATGTTTGTGTGTGTTTGGGTGAAAGTTGTTTTATTTCCATGAACGCTCTCCAGAGGGCCATTGTCCTTGATATGATGTGTTATCAACCGGCGCCACAGTTAAGTGCGCATCCACAGATGTCTGCTGGGGAGGAGGGAGCGGGGTAGCAGCACTGAGCTCTCTCGCCATAACATCCAGGGGAGTTTTCTTGATAGGGGAGGCATAATCCAAATACTATTGTATTCAGCCGTCTGTAAGCATCTGGTCCAAGCAACTCAAGGTGTTTGTTCTTGTATATGTAAGGTTTATCCATTAGAAAATGCTCAATAGTTGTTGTGAGGAGCCAAAGGACCGCCCCCCAGAGCTCCGAGGCAGACACCGGAGAGACCAGAACCCAGACATCCAAAAGGCCCCCAGAGCGCAGGAGCCCCAGAAGGACCAACACAGGGATAGCTGCATCCTCCATCCCTAAGAATGGCAGAGGAGAGCCCCAGGAAACCCCCAAAGCACCCACAGTGCAGATACCTCGGAGGTCTGCAGCGGTGAGCTCGCGGGCATCACCGGCAGCCAGCTATGCCAGGGCAGATCCAGCCATGGGCCCAGAGACCCGACGCCCAAGGCCACACAACCCCCAAGCAGCACTGCAAAGCAGCTGCCAGGAGTGAGCCAGTACACACCCAGGCACCCAGCCCTGGACATCAAGAACTACCAACGCACCAACATGTCAAGGCGCCACCTACCGGCTCCAAGTCCTTGAAGTTGGAAAGCATCCATTCCAGTACCCTAATCTTTATCTAACACCACATATTCACAGATCAGATACTAAGTTAACATTAATATTATTTCTAATCAGTGGAAACATGTTGGTCAAATTAAAAGAAAATTTTAAATGTTTGTCAGACATGTTATTTTTAAATTGAAGGGGAACCAGATTTGAAAACATTTCAACACCTATCCAGGAGTCTTTGTCAATTCTGGTGGCTCATACTTGAGCAATATGTAGTTGGTGCACTGCTGTTTATAAAAGACATGGAGGACCATCTCCCTAGGCACATACTAATTAATCTTCCTAGGCACATTATTGAAGACACTGTTGCACATTAAATAGGAACAACTGTATGGCATTTTTAGAAGGAAAGCTAGCAAATGGTTATTGACATAAAACACTTACAGTGTGAGAAGGTAGCTCTAAATCCTGCCCCACTAACTGATCCATCTGAGACAAATTTAACCCACAGGATGTGGCCAGTTACAGATGTGTAATTGGAAGGCAGTGAGTTTCCACAGAAGCGACCAACGAGTGGTCCAGTTGAATTGCTTTCTCGGATTTCCAGGTAGTCGTTTTGACAGCCTCCTTGAAGGTGAAACATACTGAAAAAAAAATGTTTTTAGCATGCACAGATCTTGTAAATACTTTTTCTATCCCAAAGCTCATACCAAAATGATAATGTGGCTCATTTCCATTTAAATCATTGTTGGATCTTGTACTCTTCAAAATGTGAAAACTGATTTATAAATTGCAGAATCTACAATGCTGTGGTTTTACAGTAGTACAAAGACACACATGGTCTTTACTGAACGCAAACATACTACACATGTAAACAACAGCTGAAATCTCTCAGTTTTTAAAGGAAGAGCATGTTAGGTTAAGTTTCTCTGCAGATATTACAAAGGGACATTACTGTGAAAAAAACTTATGGACTTTTTAAAAGAGAGAAAATACACTAAAAACATTTTGTCTAGTTTCATGATGCTCACTACATTGTAGTCTTTAAATGGAATATTATGCTCCCATTCTCTTTATGTCTATCATTTAATTAGGCTACAAATGCTATAAAAATACTTTCATGGAAAGTTTCACGCATGAATACATTGAATTGAGATAAAGCTTGTATTTCCCACAAATTTTGAAATGATACCTCTTTAATCCCTAGAAACCTTCAATTTACACTCACTAGGAAGCAGAGGTGGGTAGTAACTAGTTATATTTACTCAGTTCCAATTTCTTGAGTAACTTTTTGAGCAATATGTACTTTTAGGAGTAGTTTTACTGCAGTTTTTTTTACTTCAGTCATATTATTACTCAAATATCATTAATCTTACTTGAGTAAAACTTCTGGCTACTCTACTACTGCGAGTAATTTCATGAATAAGGAACATACTCGTTTTAACCAAAAATGCAACAGAGAGAAAAAAACCAAGATTTTATGTTAAAGTGATGCTTCTTTTTTGTACATAACCATTGTTATTGTAATGTTATTTTCTGTCTGCTGAGCTCATTGAGCCAGTTGGAGGTCAAATGAACATACAGTAAAAAGTAGATATTGTCATTTGAATTACTGTCCATTACATAATTTTAAATATTAAATCATCAGCTGTTATCTTACTGAATACTTTTTTACTCTTATTTGAGTAATTTCTTGGCTGACTACTTTTTTAATGTTACTTGAGTTAAAAATATGTTTCCTACTCTTTCCTGAGTAATTGTTTTGGCTACTCTACCTACCTCTACTAGGAAGCAAGCTTAGATTTGACAGTCTCTTCACCAGAAATTGTTATATTTTCCTTCAGGCTTCTCACAATTATGAGTCAACAATAGACTTCCTCCTTTCTCAGATTAATCTAAAAAATTTTACCCACATTAAGGCTAAACTTTAACAACAACAAACCAGGTTTTTGCAACCCTAATGTCTTTTAGATGACAACAGAGAGTGTAATGTGTGAAATGTATCAGCCTGTGGTGATGATGACGGTTATCGATTTTGAGCCAGCATAAGAGATGGTTTGTTAGTGAGGGCAACACACTAAATATTTTCTCCTAATATATTTAATTAGTTTTTCCTCCACACATCAGAAGGATACACTGTCCAAGAAGCAAGATAACGCGCCACATTTCTAAACTCACATAAATGACACTTGTATACGGTTTCCTGGTGAGCTCCTAAGGGTCCAAACACATTCCATATTTGGTGGATAAGCATCTGGATAGTTAGGGCTGTTAAATGCTCCACTCTGCATCACCAGATCCCCGCCACAACCTGAGCAATTAAAAACAAGGATAATTTCAGATGTTGGTAACAAAGCATAGCATTGTATTATCATCCATCTGAACCGATCAGCTGTAAGAGTGCCAGGATTGTGACCACTGTGTTCCACTTTACTGGAGGTGGAGGCTGAGTAGATAGCTCTGAACCCTCTTCTGGAGACTGAATGATCAGAGATAAAATTGACCACCAAAGAGTTGCTGAAGGATGTCACTGGATGTGGTATTTCAGTGCCACAGTAGCGCCCTGACAAGAACAACAAACATGCTTGTTGGATATACTTTACATAAATGTTTACATAATATAAATTGAAATATACAGTTCAAACCAAGTATTTACATACATGACATAGAAAATATATACCAAAATACATGTTTTTTCACTGTTTGACATAAATAAGACTAAAGTATTTTGTTTTATATCTGTTAGGCTTACCTCAATTATTTCCATTTGATGATATAAATAATATAATTTTTAAAATCATGTTTTAAAAATGTAAAAGTTAACATACAATAAGCGTACTATGGCATAAAACTATTTAGGAATGCCCAAACAATGACTGGGTCACACAACACAACATCTGTGAAAGTGGAAGTACACCTGTAGATGTATTCTAAGGCAACCCCTCAAACACTCTGCTTCCTTGTGAGATATCATAGAAAAATCCAAAGGAAGCCAAGATAACAGGAAGGAGGACTTCTATAATGTTCTATATATTCATATATTTATCAGTTCAAATAAATATATGTAAGTATAAACAGCATGGCAATGTACAAACGTCATTCTGTTCAGGAAGTTCATCTGTGTTCCACGGATGAACCGGTTTTAGTGTAAAATGTGTGAATAAACCCCAGAACTGTCATGATCTTGGCACTAGTGCTTGTCTGATTCACCATTTGACGCACCTGTGCAGTTCCGCCCCATTCTCCTCAGCCTTCACCAGATCCACCTGCATCTCTGACTATATAACTAGCTCTCAGACTAGTCACTAGTGCCATATTATTACAAGCCAAATTTAAACCAGCGTTCTTTATCCTGCCTGCCTACCTGTTTCTGCCTCCTCATTCTCTGTGCCTGTCTAACCCCTGTCAGACCTGACTGTTTGTGCCATCTGGATATCTGACCTGCTTCTGTGCCCTGTTTCTGCCCCCGGATTTTGTTTTGGATTATCTCTGGATTTCTGATCTCCTAGCTCTGACCCTGGATCTGCTCTCGGACTTCGGACTCTGGTTAGTCCTCGTGACCATCCTGCCTGACTCTGCTATCACGGTTCTGACCCTCTGCCTGTTTTTTGACCACCGATTATCTGCCAGTCCCAGGAGTAAGGTCCTTCAAGTTTCCCTGATCGAACTCGGGATCGCATTGGGCTTCACCAGTGACATCCCCCTCCAATAGGAGCCTTCACTCACCCTCCCAGCTTGTTTTCGGATTGTGAGAAGGTTAGTGACCGAAGTTTCAGTGACTGTTACATCCCCCGAAGCCTCTTTCTGGTCACTAACCTGCTGTCTCCACTTTCAGTGATTCCTGTCCCAGACGCTGATGATTCACCCTCGACGTGTAGCAGTTTACGTCTCAAAAAACTGTTTTTTTTAATGCTATCTGATCTTGTCTGGCTGAATCTTGGGTCCTCTTTTTCCAGTCATTACAGAATTATCTGGCCAACAATGGACCCATCACCAGACAAGCAGTGCTGTGCAGGCGTGGAGGAATCCATTTCCCAGTTAGTGTCTGCCGTTAGTGAAATTTTGAACCATCTACGTATCCAGTCTCCACCTGCTCCTCCACTTCCGCATTCGTCAGCTCACGCCACTGCCCCAGCCACTAGAGAGCCACGGTTATACTCGCCTGAATTCTTCAGAGGTAATCCTGGTCAGTGTCGAGCGTTCCTAACTCGATGTGAGATCCATTTTGAGTTGCAACCTTCTTCTTATCCCACTGATTGTTCAAAAGTGGCCAATGTTGTTAGCAGGCAAGGCTAAGTTGTGGGGCACTTCCGAGTGGCAGAATAGATCTAACATTTGCCACTTGTATCAGGCCTTCTCTCAGAAGTTTATCTGGGTGTTCAGTCCTGTTTTGCCCAGCTGTGAGGCCACTAGGTGTCTCTTTTCTCTGAGACAGGGAGATAGGTCCGTTTCTGACTACATTATTGATTTTCATTTATTGGCTGCAGACAGTCAGTGTAACGAGGAAGCATTAATGGATATCTTTATGTCAGGTCTAAATTACAAAATCAAAGATGAATTGGCTGCCCGAGATTATCCCCAACTTAAACAGTTGGAGAAACTGGCTACACGGATTGACCTCTGTTTGATGGAATGTAAGAGGGAGCGATGCTTCAAGCCCCCTTCTCAAGCCAGTTCAGTCCCCACCACCCCAGATGTAGAGACTTTTCCTGTTAAAAGGCCTGAACCAGAACCAATGCAGCTGGGGAGAACAAGACTTTCCAAGGAAGAACGACTGTGCAGGCATCAGCTAAACTTGTGTTTATACTGTGGTGGTAAGGGACACAGACTGTCTAACTGGCCGTTAAAAGATCAGGCTTAGTAGAGAAGGGGGAGCTCTACTGAGCCGAACCAAGGACTCAAATTCTCCTGCTTTGACTTTCCCTGTTACTCTGACTGGCATCTGTATCTCATCAACTGTCTGATTTCGTTTAGTCCGGGGCAGACACTGAATTCATGGATGAAGGACTCGCCAGAAGTTTGGGCATCAAACTCATCCCAAGCCCTTCTCCACACAATGTTCTAGAACTGGACAGACACCATCTCAACCACTCCCACCTCATCACTGAGAGGATAAACCTGACTATTGGAGATAATCACAGAGAGGGAATTTAATTTATGATAATCCAGTCGCCACAGTTCTATCATTCTGGGAGTCACCTGGTTTAAGAAATGCAATCCCCAAATTGACTGGCAGAGGGTTGAAGTTCTGAGTTAGGCTCCTTCTTGCTCAGAGACCTACTTATTTGCAGCCCACTCATTCCCCAGTCCAGAGAATGATATAGAGGAGGTTTACCCTGATCTGTCCAAAGTACCGTCCGATTATCATGTCCTAAAGGAGGTGTTAAAAAAATCCAAGGCCACAACTCTGCCCCCTCATCCTCCATTTGATTGTGGTATTGAGACCTACACTCTCTGTCTCTGCCCAAGTCTCAGGCTATGAAGAAGTGCATTGATGAGTCCCTCGAGGCGGGAATTATTCGCCCTTCATCCTCCCCTGCTGGGGCAGGGTTCTTCTTTGTAGGTAAGAAAGATGATTCCCTCAGACCCTGTATCGATTATAGGGGACTCAACGATATCACTGTAAAGAACCGTTGCCCGTTACCTCTCATGAACAATGCTTTTGATCAAATTCAGGGGGCGAGGATCTTCACTAAACTAGATCTTCGTAATGCTTATCATTTGGTCTGTATCCGAGAGGGAGAAGAATGGAAGACTGCCTTCAACACCCCGACCGGACACTATGAATATTTTGTTATGCCTTTTGGACTAACTAATGCACCCACAGTATTTCAAAACCTAGTGAACGAGGTTTTAAGGGACATGGTGGGTCACTTCGTGTTCGTCTACTTTGATGACATCATTATCTACTCTAAAGATCTGAAAAGCCATAAACATGTCCGGTCAGTTGTTCTTCGCCTTCTCCAAAATCAGTTATTTGTAAAGGCAGAGAAGTGTGAGTTTCATGTGTCCATCATGTCCTTCCTCGGCTTCATCTTGTCTCCCAACCAGATATCCATGGATCCGTCCAAAGTCCGGGTGGTTTCTGAATGGCCAACTCCTTCTGACAGGAAACAGTTACAAAGGTTTCTGGGGTTCACCAACTTCTACAGAAGGTACATTAGGAACTACAGCCAAGTCACTGCTCCCCTTAATGCTCATACCTCCTACAAAACCAAGTTCGCTTGGAACAACCAAGCAGACAAGGCCTTTTCTAGACTCAGGAACCTGTTTACCTCTGCCCCCGTTCTTCTTCACCTGATCCTGACAAGCAATTCTTCATGGAAGTGGATGCTTCTAGCACTGGAAGTGGATGCTTCTAGCACTGGAGTGGGGGCAATTCTCAGCCAAAAGTCTGACGATGGTCGTATTGACCTATGTACTTCCAGAAGTTTGTCTAGTGCTGAACGCAATTGTGACGTGGGTGACTGTGAACTCCTGGCCATTAAGATGGCTCTTGAGGAGTGGAGACATTAGTTGGAGGGGGCTAAGAAATCGTTCGTCATGTGGACTGACCACAAGAACTTAGAGTATCTCAAGAGAGCTAAAAGATTAAATCCTAGACAGGCCAGATGGCGGCTAAAGCTCCCTCGAACCATGAAAATTCACACAACGTTTCACGTGTCCTGGGTCAAACCAGTCAAGACCTCCAGATTATAACCAGCTCTCAGACAAGTGACTAGTGTCAGATTATTATGAGCCATCGATGAGTTTAATCCAGTGCTCTGTATCCTGACTGCCTGCCTGTTTCTGACCTGTTTCTGCCTCCTCATTCTGTGAGCCTGCCTAACCCCTGTCGGACCTGACTGTTTGTGCTATCTGGATATCTGACCTGCTTCGGTGCCCTGATTCTACCCCCAGATTCTGTTTTGGATTATCTCTGGATTTCTGATCTCCTTGCTCTGACCATGGATCTGCTCTCGGACTTTGAATATTCCCTCTGACCATCCTGCCTGAGTCTGCTATCACGGTTCTGAGCCTGTGCCTGTTTTTCGACCACTTATTACCTGCCAGATCCAGGAGTAAGCTCCTTAAAGTTTCCCTGATCGGACTCTGGTTGCATTGGGCTTCACCAGCGACGTCCCCCTCCAACAGGAGCCTTCACTCACCCTCCAATCTTGTTTCCAGAGTGTGAAGGTTAGTGACCGAAGTTTCAGTGACTGTTACATCCTCGAAGCCTCTTTCTGGTCACTAACCTGCTGTCTACACTTCCAGTGGTTCCTGTCCCAGACGCTGGTGATTCACCCTCGACCTGCAGCAGTTTACGTCTCCAACTGTTTTTTTAACGCTATCTGATCTTGTCTAGCTGAATTCTGGGTCCTCTGTTTCCAGTCATTACATGAACAACCCTAAAGAATTTCTGAAGATGCTGCTTAAGCTGGTAAGAGTACCATCATCCACAGTAAAGTTCTGTATCAAGATCTGGTGAAAGGCTGCTCACAGAAGAAGAAGCTAGTATTCCAAAATCAACATATATAGATGAATTTCAATTTGCAAAAACACTTAGGGACATAGAGTAGTTGTGTTGCAATAGGAAGGTTTTAGGTTTGATTCCAGTTTCCCCCATTCACAGGTTGATGTGTCCTTGGGCAAGGCACTTAACCCCAAGATACCTGTTGATCTCTCAATGAATGCGTGTGAGTTAGAGATTGCGATTGGATCAATGTGGCTATAGTGTGAAGTACTGAGTGGTCAGTATGACAAGAAAAGTGCTATATAAATTTAATCCATTCACATAAGGATCTTTAGTACATTTGTATGAAAAGGGGGGACTCTTGTAACCCTGAGAGCAGCAACCTAATTGACATACCATCAAATTAGTTGCAAGGTGGCTGAAGGACAACTAATTGTTGGAGTGGCCTTCATAAACTGCTGATCTGAAGAGGTATTGAGTAAAGAGTCCTGCAAACCTGACCCAGTTACACCAGTTCTGTCAGGAGGAACACTATTGTGAGAAGCTTGTTTAAGGAAACCCAAAAGGTTTGACCAACTTCAGAATTATTTAATGCAATTCTGCTAAATAATGCAAAACTTCTTAACTTCAGGAAAGGTAAAAATAAATATCTAAAACTGTTTTACCGTGTATGTAACCCTCTTGTTTCAGCTGTATATATCATACCCACCTATAGAGGGCGCTTGGTAGTTGTCTCCATCAAGAATTTCCACAGCATCATGGGAGCAGTTGGAGTATATAATCTCCAACTCCAAGTCAGTGAATGACAGGGTCACATGATTGACTAGTCAGAGAACACAGGTCAAGGTACTGTGGTACAATTTATTTTGGACAAAATGCATCACATTTAAAATAATTTGAGAAAGGCAGCCATCAGCTTACAAGGTTCCTTTGCTTTGATGATCCAACTGCAGTTCTGATTAGGTGGATATATTGCTGGGTACCGTGGTGATGAAATTGCCCCACCATTATCATCTGTTATAATGGTTGTACCACAAGCTGTCAAACAAAAGGTTGGTATTATTCCATGGGTTAAAGCACAAATAATCAGTTTGACTGAAAAAATTTTCAAGTCAGCCCATATATTCCCGGGCCGTGGACATCATGCCACATCAGTTACCTCACTTTCTTATTGTGCAAAGTCAACATTAACCAAATCTGGTAGGTCTACAATATCCATTGACCATCCCTGTATCTCTCCCACCTTTCAGCTTCAGAGCCTTGGTGTCATCCTGGACAGCCTCCCATCCTCTCCTTCACTTTCCACATCATCACCTGGTTAACTTTCATCTCGGCAGCATCAAGTTCTTCCTTCACACTTTTGCCAAACTGGTTCACAGTCCACTCACCTCTTGACTTTACAATTTCAGCTCCCTTACCTCCCTGTCCTCCAGAAAGCCCCCATAAACTGCAGCTAGTACAAAGACAGCAGCTCCATCATTACATCATCTACTTAACTCCTGTACATTAACTCCACTGGCACCCTGTCACATTCAATATAAACCAATCCTATGATCATACAAGGCCAACCACAACCATGGACAATGCAGGACACATAACCAACACTATGATGACGTCATATTTTAATTTAACACAGATCGCACATTACAATAATCAGTCTGTTTTTCCTATTATTGCACAGCAATTAATTATCACAACTCATGAGTTTATAAAAAAGGCATTATTTAACGTTTTTGAAGTCTAATAAAACAGTTATACTTTAGCCCTGTGACCTGTCCAGGATGTAATCTGTGTCCCCGCCTAGGAAGAGCCACCTGCCGTCCCCCCCGCCCCCATTACCCTGTTTCCCCATCAGATAGGGCTTGACGTCACACCTGTACGGAAAAGCGGGTATAGAAAATCCATGGATGGATGGGATGTTAAATTTTTGAAAAGTTTAATAAAATTGCTCAAAGTTTATCAGAAAAGAACATAAATTGCTTTTTAAGATGGACACTTTAATTAGAAAAATGTCATTAAACTTTGCATAAAGTTAAATAGTAGGTAATCTTGGCTGGTGTAGCTTGTCTCTCTGGCAGGTGATTTTGGGTTGAATAAAATGAGTCCATAGAACCACAGGAGGCTTTCTCAGCTGGTTCTAGTGCAACTTGGTTCTACAGTGTCGCTTCACATCGCGCTCCACTCTGTTTAAAAATAAAAAATAACTTCATAAAAGCTTTCTGAGAATCACCTTTCTCTGGCCTCACCCAGTTAGAACCCGTACTCCAGTCCATATTGTAGCTGCAGTTTATTTTTTTATTTATTGACATATTTTCCTTAATAATCTGCATGCATCAAAATCCTTGTGATTTTATTTAACGAGTGTCCTGGTGAGCAGCTGCTCCTGAGGTGGAGCTGCTGCTTATTGACTGACAGCCGATGCAGCTCTGCCTTCTTTGTTACAGAAAAGCGCAGGTGGAATTATTTTTATTTTCTGAATCAGACCCATTGAAATGCGGGACACTGTTTCACATTCCGACCGTTCTTAAAAGAAAGAAAAGAAAAGAAAAAGCGCATCATGCTAAATTAGCCGGAGCTAGCACGTAACTCTTTGAGTTTTAACTAAAACGTAACAGCGAATCATGAGGAGATCCCTGTTTGGTTTATGAGCTAAGTTACTGGCAGGGAGGGAATACACGCTGACAGGTGACGTGGCCACAGGTGGAAATAACTCAACGACAGACACACTTACAGATGAAGCTGTTGTCAGCTGTTCATTCCGGTGAACTTTGTGACCTGCTGGTTTGCATAAATCCAAAGAAAACTTTGACCACCGCTACTTTCATTCATGCCATCTGAGGTCACTTTAAAATGCTCTCCCAAAAGTTAAAATGATGAAACACCGATACAACTAAGATCGGCAGATGTCCGCTTCACAAAGACACGCCCTACTCTCTTTCTGATTGGCTAATGTCCCGGCTCTGCCAGGTTTCATTGGATGAAAGCAGCTTAAGTTTAATACCTTGCATAAGAAGTCTAGACGGAACTTTTTGCGCTCATTTTCCAGATGACGGAAATCCCTCGCAGCAACGGACCACTTTAACCCCTGTATTATTCAGACTGATACACTGCATGATCACAGTTGGGCCTCCTCTACCTAAAACAGGAAAGCAGTTCCCCCAGTAGCAGAGAACTGTTGATACTGTACAGACTGTGATATACCAAATAAGGTTTTGCTCCATACAATGTTTAGATTTACATGAGCAGACAAGACAAAATAAAATAAACTTTTCATTTGTTTTACAGAGAAGACAGCTGATATGACTGTTCTGAATGTGGGCGTGTTGGTGGTCTCTCCCCCTATTCCACCCCCCTTCCTGTCAGCCTTCTGTGGTAAAAAGTGAGCCACTAGAGCTGTGAAAAATCTCCAAAAAAAATTACTGTTCTGAATGTGATTCATGCCTTGGCCTTGTAAGAGCGCACAGTCTGCTTTTTTTTCTGAAAACAAACAGACCTTTCCCATGGCATCAGTACTGTGGCCAACAGGGGCAAACCCGTAGCAAAAAGCGGAATGTGCCACAAACAGCCAAACATGCAGCAGACACATGAATAATGTAAACTCAGAACAACAAAAGCAACAACTACAGAAAAACACTGCAAAATAGGGCTGGGTGATTTAGTTTAAAAATAAAATCTCCAATTTTATTATACTAAATCCAATTAATAGATTTTTTGCCTTCTTTTCATTTTACAAAAAAATAAAGACATTATTTTAATAAAGTAATAATTTATGTCAAGCATTTCATCTGGGAGTTGACCTGAATTCAAAGTGAAACTAAATAAAAGCTGTGAAACATGTTTGTAAACACAAGATGGCAGGCACTGCCATTTTAAACAATGAAAATATGTTTGCTGCTAGTGGTATTACAAAATGAGCTAAGAACATGCTTGACTTCACTTGTGTAAAAAAATAAGTAATTGAGTTCATCATATTATATTGAAAAAAGTTTCTTCTTTACAATGTTTTGACAATATATCTTCCTAAACATATATTTGGCATTGCATGCTACTCTCTTCATAGAAGCCCAGTGAGTGCATTGGCAAAATAAAATTTCCAAAAATTAAATCTTAAAAAATTGTAAATTTGAATTAATCAATTCAATAGAATTAGCGTCCAGCCTTAACCTGGCCAACCAGATTGATAAAGTGTAGCACTCTCCGTTCTGCACATTATCAATCTAGGACTGCTCCACTGATCTCTATTTATTCACTGGATTGCGCATTGGCCGTATATAATACACGTCACTGTGAAGCCACCAGCCGCCATATTGGTACTGCCTATTTTCCTCCAGTAACTAGGGAATACGTGCCCTACAGCATCGAACAACGATGATTTTCTCCTGTTCGGGGGGGGGGGGGCTTAAGACTTTTAAAATGTCAAATGCCATATACTTTTATGTTATGTACTAAAACTATCAAGTACTGAGAAAGTCATCTGCTGAAATATTTTGCATGTTATTTATATATATATATGTATCTAAATAATATTTATAAATATATAGATAACAATATACAAACACATATATATACATATATATACACATATATACATATACATATATATATATATATATATATATATATATACATATATATATATATATATATATATATATATATATATATATATATACATATGTATAAATATATATACACATATGTATAAATATATATAGAATATAAATAACATTCATTCATTCATTCAGCACATCATTTCCTAGTAGTTGATAGTGTTAGTACATCCACTGACTGTAAAATGACCTGTGAAACGTTTTCACACAGCCAGAAAACTGCTTGTTGTTGCAGCCGAAAGGTTTTGGGGTTCTGTGAGAGTAGGGAGTAGCAAGATGGCGGCCAGTGACTTCAATAGGGGGTTTTCACTGACGTCACTGGCCAACTTCCGGTCCGCCATATTGGGTGTCACACTTCCCTATCTCTAGTTGTCCTACACGTATTTTCGTATCGAGAATGGATAAGTACGCCAGCACGCTAGAGCGACCAGATAAGGACGTATATCTGAGGAAATGTTCCGTGATCGACCATATGGACCCCTATGCCCTCCACGGTGCCTTGTTTAGCCGTAATCCAGATGATTGGCCAAATGTAGAGCACGGCGACATAGTGCATTACCTGGTGTTCAGTGAAAACCCTCTGCACACTCTTGAGGAAATGAGAGTTTACAAGGGTCTAGAGGCTCACAACCAGTTCACATCTGGTTGGGTACGAGATGTCGAAGTTATGTACATCAAGGAAATCGCCATCAAACGTGAGTTTTAATAAGATGGTAAAAATGTAAACAATCCGACGCAAATGCGTCGCATGCTTCTGCGGTGGCTGACGGCCGGCGGTGCGCGAAGGCGCTTGGCTGCAGGGCCGCTCGCGGCTTTAATTATTTAAACAGAACAATGACCAGTGCAAAATTAAGTTGTATTTACCGTATTTACGCCGGCAAAAGCCTAACGGCGTAACCCGGAAGTAGCGCGGACGTCACTTTCCATATCGGACGTCTTCGGCTACCTTGTTTGTGGTGTGAGCGCCTATACTTCAGAACAGTTCTGAAGCTACAAGTCCTTGGAGTCTCATGTGCAGTTTACGAATGGATGGGTTCAGGAGCGGCAGATCATAAAGCCAGCAAACAGTGGGAACACAGTAATTCGTTCAAAGGTAAGCTGTGCTCAGACGGGCTCTGGCACCTGCTAGGTTAGTAGCTGCTAACCGTTAGTGCTAACAACCACTCACGCATGTAATGTACTTTTAACTAGCTGCTATGTGTTTCAAACGTTTAGAACACACTCTCATTGACATCGGGATACTGTGGAAAGTTATGTTCGGTCGTCTTACAGCCGCGATCCAAGCGAGCCGACGACTCTTTGTTATCTCTAACAGTTGTTCTCTGTGGTTGCGCCTCCAGGCAGGAAAGCGGTGGAAAATTAACCCGTTTCTATATTTTTCCCATGGCGATCATGTGTTGCGCTGTTACAGCCCACAATACAGCAACGGTTTACATGTTTTAAATACTTAACAGTTAATTACCTGTGACAAAGTGAGCACCGCAGACTCTGGCGTATTCCAGCTTAACACCGTCCAAATCGGACCTGGATATCCGTGTCAGCCATAGGTGACGGCGTTGTTCAGAGAGCTGTTTTGTTTTTTCACACTGATTCACTATCACGGCTGGTAGGCGATAGAAAGAGCGTTGATCTCCACCTCCACGGGCCGTGCAACCAACCATTAAACACGTTTTCCCCATTGTTCACTTCCAATACTGCCTAAGGCGTAATACAATGCGGGTCAACGGTGCGAAACGACAGACACCCAATATGGCGGACGCGCAGAGTAGTCACGTGAGCGTGACGTCAGCTGAAAACCCCCTATTTTTCGGGCCAATCAACAATCCAGTGAATAAATAGAGATCAGTGGACTGCTCCCATCAAATCTGTTTTGGGAAAGGCAGGACCTACAGCAGAACTCTCCAAGCTGATTGGACGAAGCGACACGTAGTCCCCACCTTCCAAAGGTTGGTTTTAGCCAATCACGGTATCAAATTAAAACGTAAGCAGCAGTTGTCATGAGAAACCCCAAGAAGGTAAGTCAACACATTTTTTCCTACTTTCTTAAAGATGAAATTGTGGATTGTGGATTCTTGCAAAGCAGATGTGATAGCAGCAGCTACATGTACTTCCTCCTGCGCTGCTATTTTTATTTATGTTCAACTGTGGGCTTGGCAGCCTCTGCTTTTGTCACACCAGAATGTCCTGCCTTAAACCATAATACTGCAATGTGATTGGCCCAAACCGTTTTTGGTTCGGACACAAACGGTTCAAGATGGATTCTTGCGGTGTTTGTGAATGCACAAATACTGCAAGAATTCATCTTGCAGGCAAGGTAAATCCAGCCCTACTACAAAAGTAAAATGCTGCAATCACAGAAAGTAGAAGCAAAATGAAAAATGCTCCATACATTTTTTGTATGTGTTTTGGAGTTTGGGTCATTCTATTTTCTGTCACTGTGGCATTTTCTTTTGTACTGTTTTTCTGCTGGATTTGTTTTTTGTTTGAGTGTTTTGGAGTTTGCATCACTTGATTTTCTGTAATCGTAGCATTTTTCTTTTGCGACATTTTTCCGTTGCATTTTTTTTGTGTGTGTTTTGAAGAGTCTTGAGGCATGATTCTTTTTCTGTGATTGCAGCATTTTTCTTTTGTGGCGTTTTGCTGTTGCAGTTTTTTTCTTTTGTTTGGAATTTGCATCACTATTTACTGTGATTAGAAAATGTTGTTGCAGCATCCATCCATCCATCCATTCTCTTCCGCTTATCCGGGGTCAGGTCGCGGGGGTAGCAGCTTCAGTAGGGAGGCCCAGACCTCCCTCTCCCCAGCCACTAGGACCATCTCCTCCAGGGGAATCCCAAGGCGTTCCCAGGCCAGCCGAGAAACATAGTCCCTCCAGAATGTCCTGGGTCTTCCTTTGGGTCTCCTCCCGGTGGGACGTGCCCGGAACACCTCACCAGGGAGGCGTTCAGGAGGCATCCTAACCAGATGCTCGAGCCACCTCAACCGATTCCTCTTGACGTGGAGGAGCAGCGGATCTACTCTGAGTCCTCCCCGGATAACTGAGCACCTCACCCTATCTCTAAGGAGGAGCCCAGACACACTACGGAGAAAACTCATTTCAGCCGCTTGTATCCGGGATCTCGTTTTTTCGGTCATGACCCAAAGCTCATGACCATAGATGAGGGTAGGAATGTAGATCGACCGGTAAATCGAAAGACTTGGCTTTTTGCTCATTTCTCTACACCACAACGGACCGGTACAGCGCCTGCTTCACAGCAGATGCCGCACCAATCCACCTGTCGATCTCCCACTCCATTTACCCCTCATTTGTGAACAAGACCCCAAGATACTTAAACTCCACCACTAGGTGCAGCACATCCTCCCCAACCCGGAAAAGGCACTCAACCCTTTTCCGGCTCAACACCATGGTCTCAGATTTGGAGGCACTGATCCTCATCCCCGCCGCTTCCCACTCGACTTCAAATCGCTCCAGTGAGAGCTGTAGATCACACCCTGATGAAGCCAACAGAACCACGTCATCCGCAAATAACAGAGACGCAATCCTAAGGCCACCAAAACGGATCCACTCAACACCTTGGCTGCGCCTAGAAATTTTGTCTTGACTTACTGCCGGCAATGCGGACCAGGCTCTGACATCAGTCATACAGAGACCTAGCAGCCCTTCTTGGAGGGCCCGGTACTCCATACTCCCGGATTACCCCCGACAGGAACCGCCAAGGGACACGGTCGAATGCCTTCTCCAGATCCACAAAACACATGTAGACCGGTTGGGCAAACTCCCATGCACCCTCCAGGATCTTGCTGAGGGTGTAGAGCTGATCCAGTGTTCCACGGCCAGGACGAAAACCACACTGTTCTTCCTGAATCCGACATTCGACTATTCAACGGACCCTCCTTTCCAGAACCCTGGAATAGACCTTACCAGGGAGGCTTAAGAGTGTGATTCCTCTGTAGTTGGAACACAACCTCCGGTCTCCCTTTTTAAATAGGGAGACCACCACCCCAGTCTACCAATCCAGGGTAACTGCCCCCGATGTCCACGCAATGTTGCAGAGTCACGTTAACCAACACAACCCCACAACATCCAGGGCCTTAAGGTACTCAGGGCGAATCTCATCCACCCCCGGGGCCTTGCCACTGAGGAGCATTTTAACCACCTCGGTGACCTCAGCACCAGAGATGGGAGAACTCCCCAGGCTCTGCTTCCTCAATGGAAGACATGTTGATGGGATTAAGGAAGTCTTTGAAGTATCCGCCCACCGACACACAATGTCCCGAGTCGAGGTCAGCAGCACACCACCCCTACTATAAACAGTGTTGGTACTGCACTGCTTCCCCCTCTTGCGACACCGGATAGTGGACCAGAATCGCCTCAAAGATGTACAGAAGTCTTTCTCCATGACCTCTCTGAACTCTTCCCACGCCCGAGTTTTGGCCTCAGCAACCAGCCTAGCCGCCTGCTGCTTGGACTGCCGGTACACATCAGCTGCTTCTGGAGTCCCACAGGCCAATAAAGCCCAATAGGACTCCTTCTTCAGCTTGACATCCTCCCTCACCACTGGTGTCCACCAGCGTGTTCAAGGGTTGTCACCGCGACATGCACCGACAACCTTGCGGCCACCGCTCCGACGAGCCGCCTCAACGATAGAGGTGCGAAACATGGTCCACTCAGACTCAATGACCCCCACCTCCCTCAGAATGGGTTCAGAGCTCCCCCAGAGGAGGGAGTTAAAGCTCCGTCTCACGGGGGACTCTACCAGACGTTCCCAGCAAACCTTAGGGTGTTAGGGTGTCCTGGTGCCAAGAGTACATATGGACACCCTTATGCTTGAACATGGTGTTCGTTATGGACAATCCATGACGAGCACAGAAGTCCAACAACAGAACACCACTCGAGTTCCACTGTCATTGCCCACATGTGCGTTGAATTCTACCAGCAAAACGAGGGAGTCCCCAGGAGGGGCACTCTCCAGTCCCCCTCCACGGAATCCAAAAAGGGTGGGTAATCCAAACTGCTGTTTGCCGCATAAGCACAAACAACAGTCAGAACCCGTCCCCCCACACTCGTATGAGGAGGGAGGCCACCCTCTCATTCACTGAGGTGAACCCCAAGGTACAGACACCAAGATGAGGGGCAACAAGTATGCCCACTCCAGGTCGGCGCCTCTCACCAGGGGCAACTCCAGAGTGGAAGAATGTCCAGCCCCTCTCAAGGAGACTGGTTCCAGAGCCAGAGCCATGCGTCGAGGTAAGTCTATCTCTAGTCGGAACCTCTCAACCTCGCGCGGGTGTGTTCACATCTACCCAGTAATCGACAATAATATGTTCTCTCAGCACACATGACTGAGAACAGGACTAGATTAAATAAAGCACTCAATTACAGACTGAACACTGATTGCTTGAATTGAATAAGATAAAAAAGAACAAAATCATACCTTCAGAGAATCTAGCACTGAAGCCTCGATGGTTACGACTAGAGTCCGATCTGAATCGGACATAGATGGTGTTCTGGGTGGAGGTTATGGAAAGAGGAGCAATGGACCCACACACATGGGCAAGCAGAGGAAACAGTGTGCTTGGACCATCATGGACCTACAGTAGCAGAAAGAGTTCAAATGTCTTCAAAGCTGTGTACCTTGAAGCATTATCAGTATGGCCAACCATTGTCTGAAAGTCCCACAGTCAACTAGAAATGATAAAGCTGGAATACCCAGTGACTCATGTTTAATATCAGAGTGTTTTATAGTATAGTTGAAATATACTAAATGTCCTAAATCAAAGGTGTTTGAGCTACATTACTAACTAAAATTTAACAAACTCAGGTCTGGATGAATCCTGCAAGTTAAGGAGATGTTTCTTACTTTCATAAACTCGTTCACTATAGTTGTCTAAATTAAATATTTTCGTTTCTGCTAAGACTGAAATCAAAATTAAATGTGGTAAACATGAACTGTTCTGAAAATCTTTAATTTTTTTGCCTTCCCATTTCTGATACTATTATTTCAAAAACAGATCAAATGATTTTCTCACAGTTATGTAATCCCAGGAGCAAGTGCCATGATATTCAATGTCAAGGTCAGTGAAGTTTAGGAGGACACGGTGGCTGACATCTACACTGATCACCCAAGAACAGTCCACATTGTTGGGGTAGCTGGTTGGATACAGTGGTGAATGGATTTCCCCTGATGGAGCTGTGACCGGCCCTCCACAACCTGCAGGAACAAACACAATATATCTCAGATTAGTATGACGGCAGATTAACATACTGCTTGCTGTTATGAGATTAACAAAAAGTAGTATGCAGAGAATATCCCACTTATTTAATTCGAAAACATATATATGTAACAAAGAGAAGATGTAATTACTCTTAGGCCTTAGATTTTTGTTTTCTAATACATTGATCATATTTGAGTGCTGGGGAATTATGTCGCAGTTATAGTCAATTATATTTAGAAAGTATGTTTCAGTTCAATTAAATTTTATTTATATAGCGGCAATTCACAACACATGTAATATCAAGTCACTTTAGATATATATATATATATATATATATATATATATATATATATATATATATATATATATATATATATATATATTAGGGCTGGGCAACGATTAAAATATTTAATCGTGATTAATCGCATAATTTGCCTGATTAATCATGATTAATCGCATTGTATTTACAAACTCCAAGAATGAATTCAAAAGTAGTATAAAGAGCACTTTTATTTTAATGTTCTGCTGCCATATGAACAAAAGTGTTGTAACATTTGTAGCACTTATCAGTAACACATATTTAGTGTAAAGCTCAACTTAAACATGTAAAACAAAAAATAGCAATAATAATAAATTAAAGCTTATTGCCACTGACAGGGAATTCTCTTTATGGGGAAAAAATCTACCAAAAACAGGCAATTTCTGAGGTAACCGCAGGGAGCAGCATTACCATTTTATGTTCAATACCAAAGTTTAACTTGGCAGTGGTTACAACTAACTTGTTTCTGTCATATTCGTTGCTGGAAGAACTTTAAACTGAAATGCTTGCTAACTCGATATGCTTGCATGTTTATTTGACGTTAACAAGCGTTTTTTTGTTGTTGCTTTCTCGCGTGCATATAGTGAATGGCAGGGGAAAAACAGGCAAAAACACATGGATACTTTGAAACGAGAAGCGACTTCACCGACGGCGTCGATGCAGACCCCGCTCCGCTCCGCACAAAACTTGTTCCGGCCACCAACTCACCGCCTCGCCTAAGCAAATTCCTGCGGGAAACACCGCCTTCCCCATGTCAGCTGTTTTTTTCCGGCCAGCACCTTTCTTCCTCTTTGAATCCGAGGCTTGGCTGACAGCGAGGTTATTGGCGCATTATCGCCACCTACTGTTCTGATTCAAATCCCTACAACAGACCTTCACAAAATAAAAGCATGTGAGCAACATGCGTTAATGCGCGTTAAAGTAAATATCGCCGTTAACAGTCTAATGAATTAACGCAAAATTAACGTGTTAACTTGCCCAGCCCTAATATATATATATATATCTCCTGGTGGATGATACAAAACAACAAACAGGAGAGGTTTTATTGCTTTGCAGTTTTGGATGAGGGAAACTAAAGGTTAAATGTTCAAAGGAATTGTAGTTATTAATTGACCTGGGACTAATTAATAAATCAGACTGAAAGATGGTTGCTATTCATCCTCCTCGTCCTGTAGTTCTTGGAATGTGGAAATTTAAATAATTAGAGGGAGTTGACTCATTTACACTAATGTAGTCCTCTTGCAGCCAGGTTTTCATGAGACAAAATAAATCAACCTGATTATCAGAAATAAATTCTTTAGCTAACAAAGTATTTCGGGTGAGAGACCTTATATTTAATAAACCACATTTAATTGTTTTTGTTTTTGGTTCAAGTTGGGTTGTATTGAGATTTTTATGAGTTGATCCTTTTAGATCAGTTCTTAATCTGTTTAGTTTTGGCCGTGGGAAAGACACTGTCTCAATGGGGTAATGCGTGGGTAATGCAGCAGATGGACACTCACACTGAGCCTGGTTTCCTTCCTGTTAAAGGAAAGTTTTCCTCTCCACTGTCGCTTCATGCATGTCTAGTATGAGGGCTTGCTGTAAAGCCATCGGCAATGCAGACGACTGTCCAGTATGTCTCTACACTCTTTCAGGAGGAGTGAATGCTGCTCTTCAAGACTTGATGCAATCTGTAGCGCTGCTGCACTACAGACACCGTGATTACAACCAGCTGAAATATCCCTCCCTAAAAATTTAAATGAGTGTAGATACAAAACAAAGATTGTGCATGTCTGCATTATAAGACAGGCTCAAAGTTTCAAACTTCTCAGGGTTGAGTATTGTTTTCTTATTTGGTTTGCGTTTGAGTAAATGTAGGTCATGTTTGTGGTTCGAGTTCCTACAAAGAAGTTGAATGCAAAAGTGTCATTAATAAATGGAAATCTGTATTTTGTTCTTCATATTTTTCAAGATGTTCTCTGTAAAAACCTTGGTCTAGAAGATGAAAATTGTTCATTTGCACCCACCTCTGCTTTTATTGAGAACCGGGGGCTGTAAAAAATCCTTCAGAGGGCATATATATATATATATATATATATATATATAGACTCTAGCCCAGGGGCCCCCATCCTGACTCCAGCCCAGGGGCCCCCATCCTCCTACATCCGGCCCTGGTTATGGAGATGACTTTTTACGCTCTGATAACATTGCAGAAACCTAACCCATAAAACATACTTTAATGCTTATTAATTTGTTGTCTCTGTCTTTGATAAACTAAGGCTGAATCACATTGCCAAATTAAGTACCTTGGAGTTACAGTGTCTGCACATGCAAGTTATGCCAAACAGTTCTCTTTCAATGGTATTAAGCACCTGCTCCAGTTGCAAGCAAAGTGTAAGACTCTGGAATGACTTGGAAATTTTAAATCCTTTTCCAGGCTTTAAAAAAAACCCTGTGTATGAACGTGAATACAAACAGCATGGGAAAATATACTGTTATGCCATTTCATGACGTGACAGACCACATTTCCCATGATGCAGTGTGGTCAAAATGGCCACGACTCCCATCATGCAACACAGTCAAGATGGCCACCGGCCATAGCAACGAGATAACGTTGCTATGAGAAGGATATATAACGCGCCCGCGCGCTCCATCCTGCCTTCTTCACTGGCACGACGCCAACTGGGAAGACACCCACAGCTGTTTATCCCATCCCAACTCTTACTTTAAGAAAATGTGCATAGTTCTATTTTTTGAGATTTTTTCATTGTTATTACAAGCATATAATCACCAATAAGTACGCTATAGATCATTGTAGTGCCACCAAACTCGTAGAACACATAGATAACCTCATCAATAAAGCCAATGTTATGTTTATTCAACATGTTCAAGTTATATGTGTGCCGTAAATTTGGTGGCACTACAATGAGCAAAAATCTCAAAAAATAGAGTTCAAAACATTTTCCCAAAGTAAGAGTTGTAGTATGATCAGGATGAAGTTATATATGTATCCTACAAGTTTGGTGGCACTACAATGATCTATAGTGTAGTCATTGCTCATTTTATACTTATTCTAATAATAAAATAGAGGTGCCATTTGCCATTTAGGCTTTGGGAAATTCCTAAAAAAAAATGTATTATTTTCCAATCCAATAAATGTGGTATGAAATACATGAGATCAGATACACATGAAATGAATTTGATAATAATCCACCTCTCCTTGGTGACGCTTTTGAATATTTCTCTATGATTATTCTTCTGGTGTAGCAACTTACAGACGGTCCCTAAGCATCTGCGGAGCAGCGATCTCTGCATAGGGTCCAATGTAATTCTCCCAGCGCGGTGGGAGACTCGTTTTGAGGAAACTACGGTTGTAGCTCACTGTCTGCCTCGCTGTGGTTGCGGAGAGGTGTCTGTTTTGTAGAATAAATCATCCGCTGATGAGTTATTGATCCGGAAAAGCCGAATCTGTGAATATCTTTCTAACTTTACCGAAGTCTGATAGCTGCGTTGGTGGCTCCGCTGTCTGAAATCATTCCGGTGTTGGTGACACTGATGACGTAGACCTAGTTATATTTAATTACAAATAAGATTTTTTTCCCCCTGCTCTCAGGTAAAACACTCGTCAACAGAGAGGCTTGAGCTAAAACCGAAACTGAAGGGGGGTGGAATGGTTCTCCAACAACAGCGCTAATGGGGCATTTACATCTGAAAAAGGATTCATGAGTTGTGAAGTACTGTTGGGGGGACTGGAGGCTGACGAAAATTCTCGTATCTCTGGGACTTCTAGTGTTAAAAGGGTACTTTGAATCCACTTCGATCAGAGACTGAGAGCCGCTCATCTCCCAGTGATCGTCACGGAACAACGCTTTCGTTTTGGCCGAACAAAGCATCTGAAACGCCCAGAGAACTGTGTGGTCCCCCCCCCCCGCTCATTCTGCCCATCACCGACGCGCCGACACCGCAGCTGCAGGACGCAGAGAGAGAGACACGGAGCTAGGACATTTCCACGGAGACAACACAAGTAAAACAGGATTTTCCCCCTTTTATTTCTCTTTTCACCCATAAGGTGATATATTTTGTGCCTGGGCAGAACCTATTAGGAATTAGTTTAATGCTTAATTACTGCGAGACAGAGTTTGTTTTAACTGCCGAATATTTCTGATGTACGTGCATGCATTTTGTAAGTGATTTTTGGCGGTGTTTGTTTTTGGTTGGTCACACCTTGGCTCCGCCAAGAGCCGATTTTCACTTTTCCCCTCTCCATTCTTATCTTCAGTCATTCTCTTTGTCTGCCATTTCTCAGTTCGTACACTTTCTTTGAAATCTTTGCTCAGGAGGAGTAAAGACCGCCTCCCGGTCAAAGCCCACCCCACTCTAGCGTGTGCGCTAAATACGTCATTAAGACCTCCCCCTCACGCATCACGCAAGGTCATAGGTTGTATGTCGTCATAGTTGCCATCTTGGGAAGGTACAGACTAGCTAAGCGGTTAGCTAGCTTGTAGTGGAACACTGAAGCGTCCATCTAGTTTCTCAAAGCTACTTTGTCTTTCAATGCTGCTACGTCAAGTGCCGACATCTTGAATGCGATGTTTAAACAACTGTGAGTTAAACTAAGTATTGCTACCTCTCATTTTAATCCATTTTTGACTTGTTTATTGTCATTTATTTTTGTTTGCATGTTTATTTTAGTAGTGAGTAGAGCTTCCTAGGTTATTGAATTAGAATAATTACTGTAACAGGGAATTGTTTTGGTTTAATAAATAATAACGTGTGGAATAGTAATTGTTTCTGTTTATTTTGATCCAGAGTTGCATGGTCTTCCAGAGTACAGAATTACCTCTTTTTGAGTTAACATCTGAAATTAACTGAGACATTTTCATTGGTTTGTGGTAAAGGAGTAAGGACTAAACTCCAATTGCAGTTAGATTATTTATTTATTTTTCAATTGCAGTTAGAATTTGAATTATCAACGCTTGCTGGATAAATCTCATTGGTCAGAAACCGATCAGATCACCCTGTTCCAGCATAAATAAGGTCATAACAGCTAATTAATAAATGCATTATTGGTATTAATCCTTACAATCTTATAGCCCTGGGATCACAACCATTTGAACTATATGTGTTATAGCTACCATTTGAGTTTGAATGACCTATTATTAAAATTATAATAGCAAATTATAATTAATAATAATAATCATAATCAAACAAGTTTCTGGCATAACATATACAAAGAAATTATTGTTGTTGGTGTGAAAACTCAGGATTAGATGTGTGTGAGACAGTGAAAATATGAACAATAAAACTTTATTAAAATGTAAAATGTATTAATTTATATGTTAATGCGTAATACCATGTCTATCTTTGTTTAGGAGGCAAAGAAAATATTTCGACATGAAAACAGATATTTATTTACACATTTGTTTGCACATTGTGTAAACATCAGGATGTTATGATTAATGATTTAGCCATTATTGGCCAGAGTTTAACATTTTATGGCACCAGGATGTTTTCATTACACTTTCTGAGTGCTTGAAAAATTACAAAAATATATTTTTTGGAAAAGCATGTTTTTTACTCGTGTCATTTATTGCAAAATTGCATATTAACATGCCAAAAATAGGCTTTTGCACTTTCAGAAATAAAAAGATATATATACAGTATATATATATATAAATATATACCTGCGATAGACCTTTCTATCCCCACCTCTCGCCCACTGACAGCTGGAGATAGGCACCAGCACCCCTCGCGACCTCAGCAGGGATAAGCGTGTCGGAAAATGGATGGAGATATATATATATATTTATTACATACATACATATATCCACACACACACTCTCACACACACACACACTCTCTCACACACACACACACACACACACACATTCAGAGTTGCCCTCAGCAACTGTCTGAACAATTCTTCAGCTAATACTTCTTGTTTTTTTTTCTTAGAAGCGCTCTAAGAAACTTTGTGAATACGGCTCCAGATTGCTGCTCGTTAAGACTTTCATCCTATGGATTTTTTTTCAGGATAAGATCTGGGCTCTCAGCATTACAGAGACATGGCTAAGTGAGGTTGAGTCTGCTGCTCTGTTGGAGCCTCTACCAACTGGCTACTGCTATTTATAACTCTCCATGAACATTGGGCCAGGGAGGAGGAACTGCAATGGTGTACAAAAGTGTTTTAATTGAAACCAGGCTCTGCAGTTTGACTTTTTGCACCATTACAATACTTCTAGGCAACCAGTCATCCTATCTTCTCAATGAAAAACATGTTCCCCTCCCTGGGCTGCCACCTTACCGTGGAGGAGGGGTTTGAGTGTCCCAATGACCCTAGGAGCTATGCTGTCAGGGGCTTTATCCCCCTAGTAGGGTCACCCAAGGAAGACAGGTCCTAGGTGAGGGACCAGACAAAGAGCAGCCCAAAGACCCCTAATGATGAGCAAAATAAATGGATGTCATGTACCCTCGCCCAGACGCGGGTCACCGGGGCCTCACTCTAGAGCCAGGCCTGGAGGTGGGGCACATTGGCGAGCGCCTGGTGGCCGGGCTTTTGCCCATGGAGCAAAGCCCAAAGAGGAGACATAGGTCCCCCTTCCAATAGGTACACCACCTGTAGGAGGGGCCAAAGGGGTCGGGTGCAAATGGGTGGCAGTCGAGGGCAGGGACCTTGGCTGCAGATGCTGGCTCTTGGGATGTGAAATGTCACCTCTCTGGTGGGGAAGGAGCCTGAGCTAGTGCGCGAGGTTGAGAGGTTCCGGCTAGAGATACTCGGACTTACTTCGACGCATGGCTCTGGCTCTGGAACCAGTCTCCTTGATAGGGGTTGGACATTCTTCCACTCTGGAATGGCCAGTTCGGATTACCCACCCATTTCCTTGGAGGGGGGAACTGGAGAGTGCTCCTCCTGGGGACTCCCTTTTTTTTTGGGGGACTTCAACACTCACATGGGCAATGACAATGAGACCTGGAGGGGCGTGGTTGAGAGGAATGGCCCACCTGATCTGAACTCAAGTGGTGTTCTGTTGTTGGACTTCTGTGCTTGTCATGAATTGTCAATAACGAACACCATGTTCAAGCATAAGGGTGTCCTTATGTGCTCTTGGCACCAAGACACTCTAGGCCGTAGTTCAATAATCAATTTTGTTGTTGTTTCATCTGACCTGCGGCTGCATGTCTTAGACACTCAGGTGAAGAGAGGGGCGGAGCTCTCCACTGACCACTACCTGGTGCAGAGCTGGCTCCGATGAAGGGGGAGGAAGCCGGTCAGAACTGGCAGGCCCAAACGTATTGTGAGGGTTTGCTGGGAACGTCTGGCAGAGTCCCCCGTGAGAAGGATCTTTAACTGCCACGTCCAGGAGACCTTTGAACATGTCCCGAGGGAGGTGGGGGACATTGAGTCTAAGTGGTCCATAGTCCGCACCTCTATTGTTGAGGCGTATAGTCGGAGCTGTGGCCGCAAGGCGGCTCGGCTGGTCGCTGAGGCAAAAACCCGGGCGTGGCAAGAGTTCGGAGAGACCATGGAGAAAGACTTCTGTACGGCTTTGAGGCGATTCTGGTCCACTATCCGGCGTCTCAGGAGGGGGAAGCAGTGCAGTACCAACACTGTTTATAGTAGGGGTGGTGTGCTGCTGACATCGATTCGGGACGTCGTGGGTCAGTGGGCGGAATACTTCGAAGACCTCCTAAATCCCACCAACACGTCTTCCATCTGCTTCCAGGAAGCAGAGCCTGGGGATTCCGGGTCGGGTTCTCCCATCTCTGGTGCCAGCCAAGGTGTTGAGGGGATCTGTTTTGGTGGTCTTAGGATTGCGTCTCTGCTACTCGCAGATGACATGGTCCAATTGGCTTCATAGGGACGTGATCTACAGCTCTCACTGGAGCCGTTCGCAGCCGAGTGTGAAGCGGCCGGGATGAGGATTGGTGCCTCCAAATCTGAGACCATAGTCTTGAGCCGGAAAAGGGTAGAGTACCTTCTCCGGGTTGGGGAGGATGTGCTGCCCTTAGTAGAGGAGTTTAAGTATCTTAGGGTCTTGTTCACGAATGAGGGGAAGATGGAGCGGGAGATTGACAGGCGGATTGGTGCTGTGTCTGCCGTTAAGCGTGCGCCGTTTTACCGGTCGATCTACATCCTACCCCCATCTATGGTCATGAACTTTGGGTCATGACCGAAAGAACGAGATCCCGGATACAAGCGGCCCAAATGAGTTTTCTCTGTAGTGTGTCTGGGTGAGTAGCTCAGTCATCCGGGGGGGACTCAGAGTAGAGCCACTGCTCCTCCACGTCAAGAAGAGCCAGTTGAGGTGGCTTGGGCAACTTCTCTTGGTATTGATTTTATCTATTTTGCTGCTTGGTTTTATTATGTTTTGTATTGAGTTTGTAATTTATTTATCCTTGTCACTTTATTTGCTGTTTTCTCTTATCTAATTTATTTCTGATGCTCAGCACATTGTTTCAGATGTGGCTAGTGTTGAAGCACTTTATAAACAAGGTTGATGATGATGATGTGTAGGTGTGTGGATGAATTGAATTATAATATTAATAAAAATAAAGAATAAAAATTTTGTTAAAAATGGGATTTATAATGTAATGACTAGAAGTCGTAAGATACACTATAATATACAAAGACTTAACTTTGTATATTACTTTTGCTGCCACTGGGTTATAGAGCTTTAATGCCTTTAGTATGACATTTAAATGAAAAATATATTGACATACAGTACTGGCAAACCCATGAACTGCCCCACTTTTATAGCTTGGTAATGACTCACCTCCCTGGACTTCTGCCCAGCTCGCATTGAATCCTCGACCACTGACATAGGCATCAGACTTAAAGCGCAGTGAGATTAGATTACCCGTGCTAGAGACCTGCATTGGGCTTGAGGTTGTGCTGCAGAGTCTGGCCAACCTTGGTGCTTGTAAATCTGGGCCTCCATACACCTAGAAACATACAACAGTGATGAATGCATCCATGTCCAAACAATCTTAGGCACACACACATACATATACATATATATATACAGTCATATGAAAAAGTTTGGGCACCCCTATTAATCTTAATTATTTTTATTTCTAAATATTCGTGTGTTTGCAACAGCTATTTCAGTTTGATATATCTAATAACTGATGGACACAGTAATATTTCAGTATTTAATTGAGGTTTATTGGACTAACAGAAAATGTGAAATATGCATTAAAACAAAAACTGACAGGTGCAAAAATTTGGGTACCCTAATCATTTTATTAATCTGAATACCCTTAACTGATTTTCATTGACTTACTGAAACACAAAATTGGTTTGGTAACTTCATTAAGATTAGAACTTCATAGCCAGGTGTATCCAATCATGAGAAAATGTATTAAAGGTGGCCAGTTGCAAGTTGTTCTCCTGTTTGAATCTCCTCTGAAGATTCATCATGGGCACCTCAAAACAACTCTCAAATGATCTGAAAACAAAGATTGTTCAACATAGTCGTTCAGGGGAAGGATACAAAAAGTTGTCTCAGAGATTTAAACTGTCTGTTTCCACTGTGAGGAACATAGTAAGGAAATGGAAGACCACAGGGACAGTTCTTGTTAAGCCCAGAAGTGGGAGGCCAAGAAAAATATCAGAGAGGCAGAGAAGAAGAATGGTGAGAACGGTCAAGGACAACCCACAGACCACCTCCAAAGACCTCCAGCATCATCTGGCTGCAGATGGTGTCACTGTGCATCGTTCAACAATTCAGCGCACTTTGCACCAGGAGAAGCTGTATGGGAGAGTGATGCGACAGAAGCCTTTTCTGCAAGCACGCCACAAACAGAGTCGCTTGAGGTATGCAAAAGCACATTTGGACAAGCCAGCTTCATTTTGGAATAAGGTCCTGTGGACTGATGAAACAAAGATTGAGTTGTTTGGTCATAAAAAAAAGGTTATGCGTGGCGGCAAAAAAACACAGCTTTCCAAGAAAAACACTTGCTACCCACTGTAAAATTTGGTGGAGGTTCCATCATGCTTTGGGGCTGTGTTGCCAATGCTGGCACTGGGAATCTTGTTAAAGTTGAGGGTCGCATGGATTCCACTCAATATCAGCAGATTCTTGAGAATAATGTTTAAGAATCAGTTACGAAGTTGAAGTTACGCCGGGGATGGATATTTCAGCAAGACAATGATCCAAAACACCGCTCCAAATCTACTCAGGCATTCATGCAGAGGAACAATTACAATGTTCTGGAATGGCCATCCCAATCCCCAAGACCTGAATATCATTGAACATCTGTTGGATGATTTGAAGCAGGCTGTCCATGCTCGGCGACCATCAAACCTAACTGAACTGGAATTTTTTTGCAAAGAAGAATGGTCAAAAATCCCTTCATCCAGGATCCAGGAACTCATTAAAAGCTACAGGAAGCGACTAGAGGCTGTTGTTTTTGCAAAAGGATGATCTACTAAATATTAATGTCTATTTTTTTGCTGAGGTGCCCATATTTTTGCACCTGTCAAATTTTGTTTTAATGCATATTTCACATTTTCTGTTAGTCCAATAAACCTCAATTAAATACTGAAATATTACTGTGTCCATCAGTTATTAGATATATCAAACTGAAATAGCTGTTGCAAGCACCCAAATATTTAGAAATAAAAATAATTAAGAATAATAGGGGTGCCCAAACTTTTTCATATGACTGTATACACACACACATATATATATATATATATATATATATATATATATATATATATATATATATATATATATATATATATATATATATATATATATATATATATATATATATATATATACACACATATACATATACATATATATATCATCATTGATCTCACAATGGAAAAATCCACTTCTGCAACGTTACAACGTTACCATAAAGCTTCATTTAGTATATTGAAGTCCTGCTCCGCAGCCATTGTACGCATCTGTCTGCCCACAAACCCCCAATCACATGTCTATTATTCACGGAGTGACTGGGGGGTGTGGCCAATGCACACACAATCTCCAGGCGCTTATCTTCCCACAAGCAAAACAGATCAAGTGTCAACTTCAGGAACTAACTTTTAATTAATAGCCCAGGTGGTGTTTTAGAAGTTAACCAAGATAAACATTAAGAACCATAAAAAAGCTTTCAAACCGTATACCATTTTGAAAGGTCCCCCATAAGACCTCCCGTGCTTCTTCGTGCCTGGTATCTACAAGAGCTTGAATGAATTTATTGCTGCAAACCTCCCCCTCTGTAGACTCCAAGCCACACAGTTTTAGTGATTACAAAGTAACTCTTTGTGCTTTAAGAAAAATACATGTTTAACACAAAAATTATTATATATTTCCATAATATTCACAAATCATTGGCAGTACTAGACGTGTCCAAGAGGGTCGCAAATGTTGAATCAGTGACAGCAGATTCATGCAGCATAGGAGTGCGACTATTACTGTGGTGGAAGTGGTGCCGCTGGTTCTGCCAGTCACTGATTTATGAATCAGAGCAAGAATGAACATTATATGTGCATGCATTTCCAGCATGTGAAAGAAACAAATAAACATAATGTGACTGTGTCAGGACTCAGCCGGCAGAGCCGTGCAGTTTCTGCCGGTTCTGCCCCCTTCTGCTTTCTCCGCAGGTGTCTACAGTTGACTGGTGGACGGGGCGCACACACCTGTGGCTGGTTCAGCAGCGTCTGACCGCGCTATAAGAACAGCGTACGGACAGCAGGAGGATGCCAGAGTGTTAATCATCGTGGTACGCGTAAAGGCCACTGTCTTCAGACAGAGAAAGATTCTTAAACTAACCACTTACCCCCGTGTCTCCCAGGCT
The DNA here is from genome assembly GCA_037039145.1 of Fundulus diaphanus. Lineage (NCBI taxonomy): Eukaryota > Metazoa > Chordata > Actinopteri > Cyprinodontiformes > Fundulidae > Fundulus > Fundulus diaphanus. The sequence goes on along the minus strand of CM073137.1, from coordinate 50,062,853 downwards.
TCCTCTCATGAATTCTGATCGCCCCTTGGGTGGATCACCCCCGTGCCTTCCACTAACTCTGAGGCTTCTCCGTTGTCTCGGCTCCAAGCTGTGGATCTCTGAGCCCACCTGGTTCCTCCTGCTGCCCCGGATCCCTGGATCGTTGGCGCTGCTCGGACCGCCCTCTAGCCCACGTCCCGTCGGTCACTTGGGCACCTGCTGCCAGCCCGACGAGCTCGCTGAGTCTGCTCCATCCCTCCTCTGATCTGGCGCCGTGTCCGGTGGTAAGCTTACCTTCCTCAGTTAGATTTCCGCTTGTTGATCACCACCATCTAACCGATCTCCCTTCCCTTTCAGTGACCGGACGGGTCCTGCCCCTGTCGCTCCCTCGCCGTTCCCATAGGGACCGTCTCCTCTGAGTTTCCGCCGAATAAACTGTCAAAACTGACCCTTGTTGCCGAGTGTTTCTGCATGTGGGCCAAATATATCAGGCCGAACATGACAGACTGAATGTCTATTTTTTAAAATTAGTTCTATTGCACTTAAATTAAAACTTAAAATGTTTAAAGTGGGAAATAATAAAATGCAAAATGAGAAAAACCTTTATGAATGCTGTACATTTTTATATTTATGAACTATTATCTTAAATGCCACCAAAATAAAAATAAATAGGCCTTAATGATGTTTAGTGGAAAATAAAATATTAAACTAAGAACAAGAAATGGCAACATACTGATTTAAAGTGTGTGTTCTGTGTGACCTACATTAAGAATAGAAAATGAAAAAGAAAACAAAGCAAATACAGAAAATCAAGAAACTAAACAAATAAAAGATATTGTGACATTCACACACACATATATAATATGCAATCTCTCTTGTGTATCCTGCTATTCCTTGTCCGTCTCCTGTCTCCTCCTGTTTCATTGCTCTATGTGTTTGTTAAAATAATGCTGGGGCAACAGGTGTATGTATGTGTGTGTGTGTGCATTCCTTTTCATGTGGCTTGACTCGTGATTGTTAGCTTGGAGAAACACATACCATTAACTATAGCATGACAACCTGTATTGTGTAAACTATCTATACCTCTCAACACTTCAGGTGAAGCCTAAGCTGCAAAAAATATCAAAGTGTGAAAGGCTGCATGTCCAGATGGTATCAACTGTATGCTCCTGATGTGCTAAACCAGCGGTTCCCAAACTTTTTTAGCCGCGCACCCCCTTCCATGTCCCAGCCGGGCTAACGCACCCCCAAGATTATATATATATATATATATATATATATATATATATATATATATATATATATATATATATATATATATATATATATGTGTGTATGTATGTATGTATATGTATGTATGTGTGTGTGTGTGTATAAATAAATAAAACGGTTGCAGTTACAACTTAAACGTCGTAACAACGCTTCTAAATCTGAGTATGACGCACAATTTCACGCCGCAAAATACAAACACAAAGCAGTTTGATTTTTGTCCGATGACGAGCGAGCGAGCGAGAGAGAAAGAACTGGTAAAGCATTACAGAGTAACAATAACTCTAGCGCTCCATAAAGATGTTATTAATCAGAGAAATCTTTCTGATTGTTTCACAGCGGTTACCTTCAGCAGGTAAACACGCCCACAGCAACACACCTCGGCTCCCCCAGCCCGTTTCTGTCTGAATATGCGCCAAAACTGCCTCTTTAAAATGATCTGCACGGTGTAGTCTGCGCCTTTCTGAATCGCAATGAGAAGTATTACACATATATGCGTGAGCATAATCAAAAAATCCCCCCAGGAGCAGCGTTTTATTTTTTTCCAGGACGCGCGGTAACGACAGCGGTGTGCGTGTCATGCGCGTCAGTGCTGGTCACCGGTTCAAAGTCGCGGCCCCTTGAGCAGCGCGGCGTAAACGACCTAAAGCCAGGAGAGAGGAAGAGACATTTTCTGATGCGCTCGTTTTCTTCTCCCGGATCCATTGCGATTTTCTCCTCTGTTGCTTCCAATTTCTCTCTCACTCTCTTCCTCTCCTCTTTAATGACTAACTTTCACCTTAGATGTCTCACCTGTTCCTCTGATTTCAGCATATTGACCATATTTGCGAGAACTATTGAAGCAGAGACCACATATGCGCATATACAGCACAATGCGGATTTTTCATCTTAAAATGAAGCGTAGAAGATTTCTTCTAAATAAATACAGTTTATTAACATTTTCGTGTTAATAATGTATCGTTCCGTTATGACACCCAAGCACCAGACGAGGTTTTGCTGCTAACGCTTTATTTTACGACGAACAGGACGGGACAGCTTGCACTCCCCCGAATAACGACTCCTCTCCCCGGAAGCCACACATTTCTTCTGCTATGACCCCGAAGTAATCTGATTTAAATGAACAGTGAGTGTGCAACAGTATTTATCAATAAAGTCTAATAAGGATCATTACAATACATTTTTATTTATTGATTAAATTAACAGTTTTTTGAGCTTTACAAAAGAAATGCTTTTTTACACTTCTTTATTGTGTGAGGGGAAAAAACACGGTCAGACGCCATTACAGTTTTTGCCTCGCGCACCCCCTAGTGGCAGCTCACGCACCCCCAGGGGAAACTTTTGGGAAACCCTGTGCTAAACAGATCAACTGTTTTGAATGATGGGATACATATCTAATATGAGCCTGAAGCTGGGGAAGGTTCCTCTGTTGTGGAAGATGTCCTGAGTTGTAGGAGAGCCAAAGACCATATATGTGAAGGACCTCAGCAGCTACAGGCCACTAGCACGGACCTTGCATCTAACCAATACTGTTGAGCGGTTGGTCCTGAACCATCTTCAACCCTTAATGAAGTCTTTGCTGGATCCACTGTAGTGGCACTTTTTCTCTTCACCCTCTATACTGCAGACTTCTCCATCAACTCCCCAATCTGATTACACTACCATAGTCAACCTCATTACGGTTGAGGACTACTCACATTACAGACAATGGACACAGGAGTTTGTGGACTGTTGCCAGTGGAACCATCTTTTCCTCAATATGAGGAATACCAAGAAGCTGGTGGTGGATTCCCACATATGCAGAACCCCCACATTGACAACAGTGAACATCCAAGAGACTAGCATCGGGATAGTGGACTCTTAAGTACCTGGGTGTTCACCTGAAGAATAAATTGGACTGGAGTCCCAACGACAATGCTATTTACAGGAGTGGCATCCAGAGGGCACTCCTGAAGAAATGTTTTGACCCTGTGGTGGCATCAGCTATCTTCCATGGTGTAGTATGTTGGAGCAACAGCTTATCTCCAGTTGAGAGGAAGCCGTTAGATAAAGTCACCCGGAAGGCCAGCTCTGTCCTAAGGACACTACCAAAAATAACATTATTATTGGACAGTCTCCCACAACATCCATGAAGCTGTTGCAGAACTAAAGAACTCCTTTGCTGACAGACTGCTGCATCCTAAATGCACAAAGTGGTACTATCGCAGGTATTTCTTACCAGCAGCTGTCAGACTTTATAAAAATCACAGCTCCCAGCAAACTTAAACTAAAGACATTTTTAGATCCATATTTTTGGCATAGTTTTTTATTTCTGCAAATAGTCTGTTGTTTTTTATGCATAAATATACATACATATACAAAAATGACTGCGACAGACTGGCGACATGTCCAAGATGTACCCTGCCTCTCGCCCATTGAGGGCTGGAGATAGGCACCAGCACCCCTCGTGATCCCAACAGGGATAAAGCGTGTAGGAAAATGGATGGATACAAAAATGAATGTCCCACCAGGCAGTGGTGAGCACAGTCACGCTAATCTGCAAACAAATAATTGCGGAGCTAACTTTTCATTCACCAATTAGCATCCAATTGATTCGGTTTTGAAACCTGTAGGAACTATAATGTTCAAAACAAGATGTCCTGGTTCTTGCTACACATCTACACAGATGCTAATGTCTACAACATTAGCAGTCATAGTTTCAAAAATAGCCATTGTTATGCTGGTGTCTCCTTACCTTTATTCTCCATGTTATGATGTACTACTGACTTCCGGTAGTGAGAGGACGCTGGCGTGTTTTGCCTGCCGCTTCTCACTCCGTGCAAAAAGTCAGACAAAATCAATTTACTCACTATTTCTGGACTGGGCTCTGCTTTGGTCGCCTCCTTATTGCTTGTCACCGTGTTTCATCACCCTGCTTTGACCACCATCAAGCTAGCTCACAGTGTTGCTTTCAGCCCGATCCGGCGGTGAACTGTTCAAGTAGCAGACCACAGTCTGGTCACTGGCTGGCGTGCGCCCTGGAACAGCCTGGCAGTAATGTGGCTGCTGTTCGTGGATCGCCTCTCTGCAGGCACTGTCATCTCTGGCCCCGACTATGGCTCTTAGATACACCTCTGCACAGCTCTTCGGTCTCAACCACCGCATACTTCCCTCACTGGACATCACAGCTATTCTGAAACAACTTTCTCTATTTCTTCGATGCCCCTACATCCAACGTGGCTCTGGACGTAAGCTTATCCATAACTTCTCCACTAAAAACTCCATTTCTTAATTCTGGACTGAACGCAGCTCTCTCCCCCCTGGACACTGGTACAACCACAACATCTACATGTGTCATCTGCATACTTGTCACATGACTCAATCAAACCTCCTCTCTGTCATCACTTCTGCCACACGGACATCACAACAAAAGCCCCTCAAGACAGCGGTCTTCAATACAAGGTGACTAAATAACAAAAGCTTGCTACGCAACAAATTTATAACTGACAATAGACTGGACTTACTCTGTCTCACTGAAACTTGACACAAACAAATGGACTACCTAGCACCAAATCAGACTACATCACCTGGATAATCTTATTTTGATAACCCTCTTTTGTAACAGCAAGGTGGAAGCATCATTGTAATACATCGCAGCGACCTCTCACTCCTCCCCCTCTCCATCCTGGTTGCATCTTCTTTTGAACATCTTGCCTTCAGATTACCTAGTTCTCAGCCACACACTGCTGCTGTCATCTATCGACCCGTAAAAACCATGTCCCTCATTTATTTTAGATTTCACAGAATTTGTCACACAACTATCCTTCATCTCTCCATCTATGCTGCTTCTTGGTGACTTCAACATCCAAATCGACTCCCTCACAGCCAAATTAACATCTGACTTCTTGGATATCTTAAGCTGTCTCCAGTTCACACAGCACATCCTTCACCCACTCATACACATGGACCCATATTGGACTTGGTTCGCTCAACTCCCTTCGTCACCATTAATAACCTGTCACTTACTGACCTCACTATTTCTGACAATCTGGCAGTTAGCTTGGACATTACTATCCCCACTCCCCTTGCCAAACACACATGGACAATAACCTACTGGAACCTGAAGTCACTCTCTCCCAACTCATTCTCTTCCTCTTTATCCACTGCAATCTCTAACTCCTCTCTTCCCTCTGATCCCATTATCACTGATTTCGTCATTTTTTATAACCACACTCTCTCCTCCTGCCTTAATCAGTTAGCCCCTCTTAAAACAGCTACAGTCTCTTCCTCCAATTCAGCCCCATGGTACACCCCTGAACTCCACAAACTCAAAAAGAATCACATGAAATTAGAATGGCTCTTGTTGAGGGAAATATCTTAGGCAGTAAGGTATGTCTCCCCCCTTGTTGCTGGGTAGAGTAACACATGGAGTTTTATTGCAGGGGAGGGTGGGTCAGAAAGAGAGTTCCTTTGTTCGAAACAGATTCCCCCTCCTACTAAAAAAACATGGGAGGGTCTCACTCTTAAAGAGATGTGTTCAGAGTTGTGAAAGTCAGACAGAATTCTGCATCCCCAATGGCTGTGAGGGAATCTTATAATGGTAATGTAATACTCTGTCTCCATATTTATTTTTCTAATAAATTAAATATGCATATTGCAATGTTTTACCTCTTGATCAATGTTTTTTCATTTACGGCCGAATCTGGAACCGGGGTAAGATGGGCCTTCAATAGATATGTAGGAGCAGGCCGGTGTACCAAATCCAACACTCTCTAAAAAAATGGTCTCACTGTCCATGCCCAAGCTTATAAACATTCTGTCAACACTTCCTCCAAATTCTTCAAACCCTTGCACTCCTTTTTCTGCATTTGCAAAACTCACCAAACCACAACATTACTTCCACATTCACAATAGAAAAGTGCAATAATTTCCTGACATCTTTTCATACAAAAATCCAAAATCTAATCCATTCACCGCTCACTGACATCCACCTCCTCCGCTTCTCCATTTGTACCTAGTTTCCCCTCTTATAACCCTCAGCTTCACTTCTTTCTCTCCCCTGCCCCTCTCAGACACCACCAAACTTCTCATAAACATGAAATTTTCATCTTGTCATCTTGACCCCATTCCGTCTCCCCTCTTTAAAACCTGTATTCTCACCCTAATCTTTCTCATAACTCATATCATAAACACTTCTGTCCCATCCCCACTGAAACTTGCCACCATAACAACCCTCCTGGAAAAAAATGGCCTCAATCTTGATCACCTTGACAGCTTCAGACCAATCTCAAATCTTCTGTTACTATCAAAAATCCTGGAATGCTCAGTCATTTCTCAATTCAACATCACCAAACATCTTCACACCTCTCACCTATTTGAAACTTTTCAATCTGGATTCTGCACCCAACACAGCACAGCAACTGCCCTGCTCAAAGTCACCAATAACCTCCTCCATGCTGCTGACTCTGGTAGAAGGATGGATATGGAACCGGTTCCATATCCATCCTTCTTCTCCTTGACCTCTCCGCTGCTTTTGATACAATAAACCACACCATCCTTCTCCAGCGTCTTCAGTCCATCGGCATCTCCGGTAAAGCACTACTTTGGTTCACCTCTTATCTCTCCGACCGTTACCATTTAGTTTCTATTAACAATGTTATGTTCCATATCTACCTCCCTACTCTTCATTATTTACGTTACCCCTTGGATAATTCACCATCACGGTCTCCTTTTTCACTGTTATCAACCCAGTCATTCTCTCTACTATCACCCACTGGATCTCAGACATTAAAACCTGGATGGACAATAATTTTCTAAAACTCAACAGCAACAAAAACAGAACTCCTCATCACCAGTCCAAAATCCCTCCTCCTTCTGTTCGAAACTTCAGATGGTCACAATGTTTTCCCCTCCTCCTCCGTTCGTAACTTTGACGTCATCCTGGACTCTTCCCTGTCATTTCAAACACATATTAGCCATATCACCAAAAAGTATTTCTTCCAACTCAGCAACATCACCCGCCTCTGTAAATCCCTCTACCAGTATGCAGCTCAAATCCTCATCATGCCTTCATCACCTCCAGACTCGACTACTGTAGTCCAACTGTTTTTAATGTTTTTATTGTTTGCTTTTAGTTTCTATTTTTCCATGTTCTATTTTGTTTCTACATTTTATTCTTACTTGCTTTTATTCTGTTTTTTTCTTCCTGTATTTTGATCATGTAAAGCACTTTGCATTATCTCTGTACTGAAATGCGCTATACAAATAAATTTGCCTTGCTTTGCCTTGCCTTACTGCAATAGCCTCCTCTAAGGTATTCCCTTCAGTCATCTCCAAAAGTTACAATACATACAGAACTCTGCTGCTCGCCTACTCACCCATACCCTGTCCAGAGATCACATCACCCCTGTCCTCCAACAGCTTCACTGGCTCCCTGTCCAATGCCGTATCCAGTAAAAGCTTCTTCTCCTCACCTACAAGTCCCTTCATAATATGACCTCTCCATATATGACTGACCTTCTAAAACCCCACCGCCCCTCGCTCTCCCTCCACTCTGCAGAAACCAAGCTCCTAATACCCATCACCCGCAGAAACCCATTGCTTGTGCTAATGAATAATTATGTTGAACAAAGTTCACTTTAAAGTTTTACCTTGGACAAACTTAGATTTTGAAGGTTGTATGTATTTAAAGGCATTACTAACAGTGAATTCACTTGGTCAAATGGACCAGAATGAAATCAAAAAGTCTGATAGAAATAAAACATAATCGCGAATCACGAGGAGATCCCTGGTTGGTCGCCCGCGTTTATCGGCTAAGTTACTGGAAGCGAGGGAATAAACGCTGACAGAGGACGTGGCCACAGTTGGAAATAACTCATTAATTAACTGAAAGAGCAGCTTACCTAGGGAAGTTGTTGTCAGCTGTTCAATCTGCTGAACTTTCTGACTTGCTGGTTTGCATAAATCCAAAGCAAACTTTTGGCCACCACTACTTTCATCCATGCCATCTGTTGCCAGTTTGAGAGGCTCTTACAAAAGTTAATATGATTGAACACCGACAAACCTCAGGCTGGCAGATGTCCACTTTTCAAAGAGCTGCCCAACTCTCTTTCTGATTGGCTAATGTCCCTGCTCTGCCAGGTTTCATTGGTTGAGAGCAGCTTCTGTTTAAAAACCTTGAATAAAAAGTCTAAACGGAACTTTTTGTGCTTGTTTTCCAATTGACGGAAATCCGTTGCAGCAATGGAGAACTTTAACTCATGTAATGAACCCTCTGGGAAAATAATACGGACAAACACTCACTGCTAACATTTCAATATCCGGACTGCAGAGACAAAACATCACATTAAAATGTCCTGGATGACACCATCTGTTGTTCACAAACACCCCTCAATTATTATATTATATTTATAAATTATATTATATTACATTAAAATTATATTCTACCTTTTTTTTAAACTATATTTCAACTATGTCCCCAAATCCCAGATAAGTTGAAAATGAGATGCTGATTATGCAGAGCAGGAACAAGAAGAAGAGAGAGAAAGAGGAAATTTAAGCCATCTCTGCCATCACTTGTCATGGACAATGTGAGATCTTTGGGAAACAAGTTGGATGAATGCAGTAGGAATGCAGTATTTTGTGTTTTGTTGAAACATGTCTGCAAGATCATAACCCCTGACTCCAGTGTCTCTCTGCCTGGCTTTCTGATTATACAAACAGACAGAGATTTAAAGAAGAGTGGCAAGAGCAAAGGTGATGGATTGCCGATGCTTCTGAACAACAGATGGTGTCATCCAGGTGTCATGTTATTCTGAAGTTTTGTCTCTGCAGCCCGGTTTTTAAAGTGTGAGCAGTGAGTTTTCATCCATATTCAGTGTGTCCAAATTTATGGGCTACGTCCTTCAAATTTGTAGACTGATTTCGTCACAGTGCGGCGACGAGGCCTGTCCGGATTTACGAATCCTTTGAAGACTCCTTCAAATGTGGCCCACAAATGTATCCTTGCTTCAGACATACTCACTCCTACTACACTAACAGGTGGCTTGCCTCTTCGGCTTTCAGCCGACTGGGCGGTCAAGACTCATTATTCCGAGACAGAGTACCTGTCTCTCAGCACATTGCTTTCAAACTCCCGCTGGCTTAACACAATCTGCAATGAGTTAAAAGCAGGAGTATTTCAGTCAGATGATATCTAATGTTAATGTTTGGTTATTACTATTATTATTATTATTATTATTATCATCTAAGAATAAAGTGATTTAAGTAGAAATTAGGGATGGGGTTTAAGTTGTTAAACTACTAATAAATTAAACAAATTGTATTTGTCATTAATTTTATTTGGTGGTATAATTTTTATATCTAGTATGAACATATAAATTACTTTGGACTTTTCAAATAGCTGATTAATGAAAGAGTAAAATGAAATAATAATGAAACAAAAACATTTTTAAACAAAACAACATTAAGCCACGAGGAATATGTAAAGATTGAACTCTAGGGGAGATGGGATAAAATCTGGAAGTGAAACGCGGAAAAGCCCAATTAATTTTGGAATATTGGATTTCGCCATTTGGAGCCAGCAATGACTTAAAGCTGACGGGAAAGTCAGTGCAGCTTGTCCTCATAACAAATAAAGTACTTGGATTATGTCTCCCCTATCAATAACACACCCTGGTGTTATGTCGAGAGAGCTCAGAACTCTCCCCCGCTCCCTCCTTCCCCGTTGACATCTGCGGATGCTTTCTGGCTGGTTGATAACATCAAGGACAATGGCCTCTGGAGAGTGTTCATGGAAATATAAACACTTTCACCCAAACAGACATAACAGATACCCACAAAAACATATGAATTTACACGTGACCAGTCTCCAATGTTAACCTCTGCTTACATGTGTCTCGTCATATTTGTGCTTCTCGTGCCAGAGGTTTTTGATATCTCAAACGGTATCCTGTTAGGATAAAGTGTGAAATATGTGTTTTCCCCTCTCCCTTCCTATTGTGGCCCCTATCTTTCCACAGAGTCAATGGTACCGCCCCGTGGGCACCGTGTAAGGCGGTGTCCTTGGCAGCATGTCCTCAGTAAATCGTCTCCCCCTGAAATGTTTATGATGTATGTTATGTTATGGCGGTTGTACTGAAACAGTAATTTCCCTCTGGGATTATTAAAGTATATCAGATTCCGATTCTCATCAGAAAGTTCCTTTGACAAGTCCTCTTTAATGTTTACTAGAGTACAATAATTAGAACTTTCTAAAAACAATACTAGGTGAGTTCATGCTGCCTACTGTATAATAGTTCTATAAAAATAAAATGTTTTTATCAATGCAATAGGATACTAGAAAAAAGGTAGTCTGTTTTGGAGCAAGTAGAAGTGCATTACTTACTTCTAGAACGTCATAGTTGCAGTTTTCATGGAACTCTACATCAAACTCATGGATAGTCAAGGTAATACTGCTTCCAGGTGTTGAGGTGACATACCAGATGCATTCTCTGTTTTCAGGGTACCTGTTTGGATAGCCAGGGCTGCTGATGGAGCCACTTGGCCCACCAACATCCCCTCCACAATCTGCAAAGACACACATCAAGAAGATGCATTGTTGCTTAGTACTTGTTACATTTTCCCTAGATTGACAGAGTGTCAAATCGCTCGAGTGATTTGCCAAAGATTAGGTTTATTGACTGTTCATTCTGATCTTTGTATGGGGTATGGTATAGCGATGTAGTCTTAAGCTTTGACCCATATCAGGAAAACATTCTGACAAATGTTAGTTTTTCAAATGATGATAGGTAGATATGCCCAAAGTAACATTAAAAACTTTGCTAAATTACTAGTATTGAAATTAGTATAAATAAATTAATCTTTTTGTCTGTGAACTGTGAAAGAAGGAAAATGTAAGGAGCAGATGAAGTTCCAGGTTTGTGTGTTGTCTTCTTTGTTTCCATTTATGTATACTGACATATTTAGGGTTTAGTAAAGTTCTAATCCATCTGTAAAATGTGCTATTCATTTAAATTAAATTCCAGCAAAGCCTTCAGTCTTTTGCATCTGAAACTTCAGAACCTTTATTCGAGCTACATTTAAGGTTGGTTTATAAGTTTTGTCTTTGAGAAAAGATTAATTCTCCTCAATGAAAGGAAAGAGCCACATGCTACTACTTAATAATAATAATTGAACTTTATTGATCCCACAATGGAGAAATTCACTTCTGCATCTTAACCCATCCCCTCGGGGAGCAGTGGGCTGCCACTGTGCGGCGCCTGGGGAGCAATTGGGGGTTAAGGGTCTTACTCAGGGACCCAGAATCGCAGCTTGTGGGAGTTGAACTCAGAACCTCTGGGACCGAAGCTCTGTGCTCTAACCACTAGGCCACCACTCCCTACCTAATACAGTGTGATGATTTGCTGAGGTTGAACCCAATGTGAGCCAGACACAGAGCTGATGCTTGATGGATTTATTAAAGAGATGATGGGTTATCTGGGCAGGCAAAAAACAATCCACAGAGGTACAGGGCAGACATCCAGGGAAAAAACAAAAGCTGGGGCAGACTCAAAAACCGGACAGATCAGGTCGGGTAACAGACAGGTAATGTAACAGAATAACTGAGGTTTGAGTGATCTTACCATGAACATACGGGCAGAGATCAGAGGAGACTTTCTGGCACTGGAGACTGATCAGAACGGAGTTTAAATGGAGGTGAGAACAGGTGAAAACATTGGAAGTAAATTGCAGGCAGGGTGGAAACTGAACAGGTGTGCTGAGTGGAAATTAGATCAGCTCCAGTGCCAGAAACGTTACATACAGATGTTGAAACCATACTGCCCTAGGGAGGAACAGAGCCCCATGGAGCAAAGGCAGTTATTTAGCCATCTTTTGGTGTTACTGTGCCTGTAACCATGTCATTCCCAGATTTGCTAAATTGTTGCTAAAATCTGCTTATAACGTCTATAATATGATAAATATAATCTCCTAGATTCGGGTTAGAGTTCCTGTTCATTCTTTGCTTTGCTCAACATTTCTAAATGCCTGATTAATCCATTAATTTAGTTTATCTTGACTTTTTAAGCCTTGATAATCCATTTCATTTAGCTTCATGGATGTCTTTCATTTTTATAAAAAAATTTCTACAATGCTTTTTATTGTATTCTTTATATAATTTTTCTACTAAAGATCTGAGGAGGTTAATTTATCTTCTTCAATTTCCTTTGGATACATTGCCATCATTAAACCTGGGCACTCATTGGCTGTAGTTTGAAGAGCCCTAGATCTCATGATGAAAGACATTTCAGATTGAACTCTTATTTTATGTTATATTAGGTCTATGTTACTTGAGAGCTTTATGGTAAATGATAAAATGGTACTGTATTTTTTTGACCATAAGGCACACCGGATTATAGGGTACACCGTGAATTAACGTGTCTAAGTGTGTCTTTGTCCACACATAAACCGCACCGGATTATAAAATGCATTAAATATTCTTCCCAAGTGTGCAATATCACTCCACCCACTCCACATACACAGTGCTCTTCTGAAAGGGAGAGCTATCCCATCTCTGTTGAGAGGACAGAGTAGTTGGACTACACTACCATGTTTCTAATGTAAGGCAAAAATAAATGTAACTTTTACATTGAATTCACTTACTTGGTTTGTTGTTGCTAGAGCGTACCCCTGGCGAAGGCTGCCTTACATGAATGAGTTTAGACATTACAGTCTTGTAGACTGCTCAGGGGGCAGGTAGTGACACAAACTGACAGAAGCAGTGAACCGTAATGCTCCGAATATCCATTGAGTGGAGTGGCTTTGTTGCTAACCAAAAGTCCTACTTACACATTTTATTTTTGAGCACATTGTACCACAAAAAATCAGTCAGTAAACACAAAGGTAATCATATATAAGGTGTACCGGTTCATAAAGCGCACCATACATTTTTGAGAAAATTTTAGGATTTTAGGTGCGCTTTATAGTCCGAAAAATATGGTAAATGGCCTCCACTTTTCACCCATTCACTCAGACATTCACATGCTAATGGTGGTGAGCTACATTGTAGCCACAGCTTCCCTAGGGCAAACTGACAGAAGCAGAGTGACACCTAGCAGCAGCCAAAGCACGTGAAGTTTCTTGGACACGACTCAGACCGATGGAGCAGGAGTGAACCGGCAACCCACTTGCGGCCAAACCTGATTTATGAAAATCATGTTGAACTTGCATTATTCTTAATAATACTTATGGTCACACCACATGGTAGTATAGAGTTCAAAGTTAATTAATTTGATTAAAAAAAACCAAAGCTAAAGTATTTGAAAATTCCAACACAAATTTATAAACAGCCACCATTCTTAATGTTTAAAAATTCCAGAACATATTGAAATATTTTACAATATTGGCCTCTTTTAAATTCTTCTATATCATTGGCCTCATTTAAGTTCTTCTATAACATTAACCCATTTACAACAACAGAGTCTTTTGACAGTCTGATTGCTGGGCAAAATGTTTTTTGCAGACAGCTCATAAATTTGCTTGTGATTTCAGTATTTTGGATTGTAAAAGCTATTTCTTACCATTCTGGTACCATATCATCTGAAATCCCAACATTGATATTGAGGAGTCTGTTCGAAACACGAGGGTGAGGGCAGAGCTGGTAGTGGTGTTGGCTGGTGGTGGTGTATTTCCACAGAATGCACCAATCAGAGGAGCTTGGTCATTAGGCCCATTATAGAGCTAGAACAAAAATGTTAGGAAAAAATTGTACAAGTTAGAGCACAATATAAATATTGCACTACAGGTGTTTGTTATCTCTTGAATAACTTATGCAAGAAATGGGTTGTGGCCACCAGCCAAGAACCCATGATGTCTTGACTTGGCCCTAGACACCGTCATAGCACCTAAGGCCATCCCTGCACCACCAATCCCAGGTGAACCAGTGCAGTGATTTGGAAAATAGCTTTCTATGTGTGGTCCCCATTTCTGTGATCAAAAGACCCATTCTAATGGGTCCCACACCAAAGTTACCACAAAAGCTGTAGATATAGTTATAAAATAAAATCTGTGAATTAATGTTTTCCTGAAACTTTCTTATTTAATATGGTTAAACTATGTGTATCTTTGTACCTTGATGTAGTCATAGTTGCAGCTGGAAGTGGCTTCTAACTGAAATGCGGTGAAGGTGTAGTTGATTCTGTTTCCACTGCTAGCCTGGATGGTCCAGCTGCACAGACTGTTGTCTGGGTAGTTATTTGGAAAATTCAGTGACTCGATCACGCCTTGGTTCTGGCGTGTTAAGAGTATGTTATGACACTCTGAAAAAAACAAGAGAACAAAACGATAACGCAAACCAAAGTGCATGGGAAAATTTATTTGAAGGCAATGTATCTTTTTTATATGAATTCTTAGTTTGCTTCTTAAGGAATATTTATAAAAAATAAAGGGTACTATAGTATCATTACAGATGTTTAGATATCTATATTTACAACACCAATATTTCAAACGTCTTTCTACTGCGAGTATATATTTTTTCAGTGAATATTTTAATGTAACCTGACCAACTGTAAATAGAAGATAAAAGACAATCAAAGGCTATATAATCATTTATGAAGAAATCTTCCCTGACTCTTAGTTAACATAAATAAATAAAAATAATATGTGCTTTTGCTTAAATATTTTGTTGTTTTTTTAACAATAGATAATATTTATTGAAATTTTAAGTAGCTTTCATAAGAATCCCATGCTTTACACTGGAGATATTTGTTACTGATTTATGTTAAAATACATCCATCCATCCATCCATCCTTTTTGTAACACGTCTATCCCTTGTGGGATCGTGAGGGGGGCTGGTGCCTATCTCCAACTGTCAACAGGTGAGAGGCGGGGTACACCCTGGACAGGTCGCCAGTCTATCGCAGTGCTAAAATAAAATTTCCTATTCATTGTGTAGAATGGGTTTATTTGCATACTGGAGTTGTAAGATGCAATGAAGCCTCCAGTGTTGACACTGCTATCTGTGCGAAGCTTGATGTACAGCTGATTGCTGGAAGAGTTGATGGGGCTTGGTGTTGAAGTGCCACACAACTTAGCCAGCTCTGGAGCACTGCTGCTGTTTCCATCATACACCTGAAAACAAGTAACATGAAAACGTCACTAAGAAAGTTAAGATGGATAGCATGACAATAGCATTTAATGCATAGGCAATTAATGCATTTTTGGAAAAAGCATACTTTACATTTTTCCACCATAACTGTTTTTGTCAACAAGAACCTTCATCATTAAACAGACTGAAGAATTTGAAGCCCCTTCTTACATAGCAGTGTTGGTAAACTGCTTAATAAATTGTAATAAACAAAAACTTGACTTAGTTTTTTTAATAAGCGTTGTTTGGCCAAAAGAACCATGCAACAGAACTCAAACTTGGCAGGTTGAGCCAACCATGACTTTGTAAGTGAGATAAGGGCACAGAAAAAGGGTTGGAGTGGCAACTGTAATACATGCAGCTGATGAACACACCACAGGTATTGTCATCATCTCAGTTAATCAGTGAGAACGCTTATACAGCATTCTCACTTATTGTTTTTCAAAGATGATTCTGAGTTAATCTGAAGCAACATCTGATTTGTAACTGTTTTATGTAAATGTAAGTGCAATGCCTAAAACAGTGTGAGGAAGAAGCTGACTCAAGCAGAGGCTGAATATTTCGCTAGCTCCATTATTACTGCTGCATGCATGTGTTAGGTCCTGGAAACGAGTCAGTAAACATGGCCCCCAAGACCACAAGAAACCATTGATAGCTGAGGAATCTGAGGAAATTAAGAGGTTGCTCAACTTGTTGAAAGAAGAAAAAAGACCAGCATCTGGTAACCTGGAGAACAGACAGTATACCAGGATGAACAATATAATTGTCACTGGGCTCTGCATCAAACCCGTCATATGCTTGGGCAGTTGGAGCTGGATGGGAATGAACTTAACTATATACACAGAATAGGACTGGAGGAGGAGTGGCTGTGTTTGTGGGGAAAAAAAACTTGAAATACAAGGTTGTTGAAAACATAGCAGTGGTGGTTGACAACTTAATATATATATATATATATATTGTTACGGCCCTAGGCCTTTCCTCTGAATCCCTGTGTAGAGCTTCTAATTGGTGCTGATTGGAAGTGGAGGCAGCTGGCCAGACTGAGGGCAGCAAGCTTCCTCACCTGACAGCGCAAGCCCAAGCTCCGCTCCAGCCCAAGCACCAGATGATCAACCCCAGCTGGGAGCAGCTCAGATCAGACCAGCTCTGAGGAGTTCAGCTCATTCTTTCTCTCTCTCTGCCACCTACTTCTCTCTTTCCCTCTCCTCTCTTACCAGTTATGATTTTTGTTAAATAAATCCCATTTTAAGTTATCCCATGCGGGGCTTCCCTTTGATTTGTTATGGTCCAAGGGCCAGGCCATAACAAAAGAAATATCTATAGATATGTATTGCAGCTGCTCTGTGAAGGCATCAAGAGCTTCGTTAGACATATACATATATATATATATATATATATATATATATATATATATATATATATATATATATATATATATATATAATTCACCAATGTCTAAAGCTCTGATGCCTTCACAGAGTAGATGCAATTTTGGAGAGACTAAGTCACAAAAACTGGACGTGTAGACCTGTATCTCTCTATCTAATATTAGAAAAATCACATTCTAATATAAACAATATCTTTTAATCTTAGTTGTGAAAAGTTATCCCTCGAGCCCTGACGTCAATAGTCCGTTGATTTAAACAAAAATACGCCGCACAGTTCTGAGGCATCAATAGTGTGTTAAGCTTGAATCAGCAGGTTAGGGTAGCAGGTCGACCGCCCCAAGATGGCGGCCGTAATTCCTGCGCCGTGAAAGTCAATGCGGGGTCTACTCTTATATTATGTCTATGGGTGTAGGTACCAGATCGGCCGTTTCTCAATATGCGTTCTTGAGCGGTCTCGTGTGCTCGTATGCTCGTGTGCTCGTGACACGTCATCAGCCTCAGCCCGAGCACTGTTCCGATTGCCGAGAACGCCAGAGCGAGAACGCGCCACATCCCCGGATGTTGTTCTCGCCCGCTCTCTTTATCGAGCATGCATCAGAGCAGACTTGTGCGTTCTTCAGACTGACCGCTTTCCCAGAATGCACCGCGGCAAGATAATTTTTCGGCTTTTTAGATATTAAAAATGTTGTTTTAAATTTTTTTTCAATAAGATTTATTGTGGTGTAGTATATAAATACTTTTGAATGTTAAAGAAATGCTAAAGAACTGTGCGTCTCATGACATCACAAGTACGTTTCTGTTCCAATACACCATACGTGCTCGCGTTCTTGTCAAGTCCGATCTTCCTGTGTTCTCGCCAAGACCAGACTTGATGAGAACGCGAGTCCGTACTCGGGTTCTCGTGAATTGAGAAACGGCCATCGACTCGGGTTGCCAGATTGACTCGGGGCCTTGCGCCTCCCGATGATGTCGCAATATGGCAACGCCACTCAAACAAACTACATTGAGCCCGCGGTCTGCATTTGTAACGAATCAATTTTATTTAGTTAATTTAGCGGTTTCCTTTTTCTCAAAAGCTTCAAGCTTAAAGATGAACATGGAAAAATGTGAAATCTTAGCAATTCAAAATAATCAACCCACTTTAATTGATAAAAATTAGGTAAAATATTTAGGTATAATGATTAACAAGCACCACACTGAAAATGACAGAACAAATATTCAAGCCATTTTACAAAAAAAATAAAAATAAATTGACAGTTGGCTCAATTTTTGGAAGAATGTCACAATTTCATCTGGAATAATAAAAACATGTGATCAGAAAAAACTAGTAATATCAGTAGAAAAACGAGGAATAAACGTCACTGATTTTAAATTGATGAATGCCGTGATAAAATAAAAAAATGTCTGCAGACTTTTATTAAAAATGAAAAGAGTTTATGGTTTAGTTTCCCTTCACAACTTTTTTTTTTAAATTGGAGCATTCCAAAATGATGTTAAAAGTTTTCATGCCTCAATTAAGTTACTGGAAAATAACCGTAAATTAACAAAATAAAATTGATCTGTAACAAATGCAGACCGCGGGCGTAATGTAGTTTGTTTGATAGGAGTTGCCATATTTTTGACGTCATCGGGAAGCGCAGGCCCCCCCGAGTCAAACGGGAAACCCGAGTCGATCTGGTACCCCGGGAGGCACCGGGCGTCGGGGGGAACGGAGGGGAGAGAGGAAAGACGGGACGCCCCGGCGGCCGCGCGGCACAGCAGACTGCCCGGGCCGCCCCCCCCCCCCCCCGGGAGCGGAGGCGTACGGAAACAGACGGCCAGCTCGTCGCGCGGACCGGAACGGTCGCCCTCCCCAACCCCTCCGCGAG
The DNA here is from genome assembly GCA_037039145.1 of Fundulus diaphanus. Taxonomy (NCBI): domain Eukaryota; kingdom Metazoa; phylum Chordata; class Actinopteri; order Cyprinodontiformes; family Fundulidae; genus Fundulus; species Fundulus diaphanus. The sequence continues at coordinate 50,044,251 of CM073137.1, read as the reverse complement.
CCGACGTCGCTTCGGGGACGCCCGCTCCCCTCCCTCCCCTGGCGGGAACGGAGAGGAGGGGAGGGCGCCCCCTCATAGCTCTGCTTGAACAGCAGGATGCGCTCACGAAAACCTCACGACGGCCGACTGAATTTCAAACATGTTTGATTTTCAACCGACCGTCCGATTCCTGATCGGGAGGTAGTCGAGAAAAATACGTCGAGAACTCGTTGTTTGCTCTGTTTGCGTCTGCCGCTGTGCTTGCCTTCTGTGTTCCAGTCCGGCGCGCAGGCGCGAAAAACCCGGATGAAAACAATAGCAGTGAACTACCCTATACGATTAATTTGCGTTATTTTTTTTTAATTAATTAATCGAAATTAATGCGTTATTTTGACCGCCCTAATTAGAATGCATAATAAATAAAATATGTAAAGAAAAAAACAAATGTGTTCATCATATACATTATGTATATAAATCATCAAGCTCTTGTATTGATGTTTTTAACAGCTGGAATGTTTTCAAACACTAATCAAAAAATAATTTTGATCTAAATGACTGAGTTAACACAATGTATTGTGTGAGCCCACATATGACCAGATCCACGAGAATTACACCCCATTGTGCCACCCTGATTGACAAGACATTCACAAGAAATATTGAGAACAATATAGTAAGTGGACTACTACTCAACATTAGTGATCACCTACCAGTTTTTACAGTCTATGACAGCAACAACAAAAGAAAACCACAAAATGAAAACTCAAATATCAAAGAGTGAGAACAGAGGAAGCCATGAATGCATTTAGGAATGACTTGTTTGCACAAAAGTGAGAATCTGTTTAATAACAACATGATGTTGATCATGCATATGGATCATTTTATGGATAATTTGAAGAGTATTAATTTCATTATACAGTATGATTAAAAAAAATGTATCCAGTAAGCTTAGCGGATAGGTTAGCAGTTAGCTTCGGTGTTAGCCGCTCATTGTAGCTCTGCTGCTCTCACTGTATACTTTCAACATGGCTGAGAGTTGCAAGAAGCAAACATTGTTCATGTTTATGAGATGAAGAAGAACACCTCAATAGAAAGAAGTAAGACCAGAGTGGATTTGAGAGATTTTTTTACACGATCCCCCTGAAAGAGCGAAATGGCAAGGTAAGAAGGTCTTGCAGATGCACAGTTATTCAAAAAGGGACTTGGGGAAACCTCCAGAAAAATCGACGACCGGAGCTTTAAGAAAGACACCATGAATGATGTGGTAAATACCTTTAATGATTTCTTTGTAAATTCCCGATCCATTTTCATCTGAAGATGGAAATGATAATTTTATAGATCGAAATCCCAGCTCAATGTTCTTTACAGCAGTAGAAGATAATGAAATAATAGATCTAAAACATCTACTGATTGTAATAAAAGCCATCCATCCATTTTCCAACACGCTTATTGGGGTTGCGATGGGTGCAGGTGCCTTTCTCCAGCTGTCTATGTGCTCAACCTGCTCTGGCTCAAGATTGGCTCCATTCGCATCTCCTGGTCTGTTTCTGCTTTTTCAATAAACCCTTTTTTGATGTAACTCTGTGTCGGGCTGAATTTCAGCTTCACTCCTACAATCGTTACAGTACGATCTGGCCACCATGAACTTGACGCTGACACAGAGTTTACAATCCCGTTTCAAAATTATTATGAACACTTGGGCTCTGTTTGGGACGGAGAAGGACATCAGACTCTTACCTGAGTTCGTCTTGGGTTCCAGTCTGGTGATCTGTCCTCCCGGTGTCAGTCCCAGATACCATCTCTCCAGCAGCGACATTGCTCCTAGGCCGCCTCGCCGCCGTAACTCCGACGCCTGTCTAGTTTCCAGTCTGCCTGTGAGTATTCCAGTCAGTGATTCTTCTGTATACCTGGTCCGGGCTGAGGATTTGGCGTCCCGGTGTTCTGATTCCCCAGGACCACGTCATCGCTGTCAGAGGGAGGTCTCCGCTTTTCCAGCTGCTGCTTCCTCCTCTACATCCATCATTGTTGGGTCCGCTCCTTTGTCTGTCCCTGGGGAACCATTCAGCACTATTTCCACCGGTTCCTCTGAACTCACTTTTGAGAAAGTAGAGGAGAGGTTTAGATCTTTTGTGCCGATAATGAAGTGGTTTAGAGGAGACTTGACATAATTATTCTCCTGCATTAGAGGAAGGATTAAAGAGGAGGAGGAGTATAGAACCGCATTAAGGACTTTTTACCATCATCCAGCTTATCCTGCGGTTCTGAAGTCAACCCCCAGAGGTCAGTCTGATCCCAGTCCTCAAGCCATAGAACCAGTCCACGTCATTGGAGATGCTTCTGTACCCGTCCTCGTCGGGATGAACGTCCCAGCTCCTGCCTCCGAGGGTCCGGCTTGTGCCTTGGCTCCTGTTTCCGAGGGTCCGGCGGTCACCTCTGCTCCAGTCTCCGAGGGTCCGACGGTCGCCTGTGCTCCAGTCTCTGAGGGTGCACTGGTCGTCTGTGCTCCAGTCTACGCACCAGAGGTCTTCAAGGAGGGGGTCAAAGTGGATCAACCTCCAGCTGTTGCTGAGGTTTGCAGTGAGCCCACACAACTACCTCAGCACCCAGGGCCTCGTCGAAACGCCAGGCTCCAGGTTCATTGTAGGGTGTTCTTCAGGGGTGCTCATATGAGTCACTGACGCCCGCCAAGGGTCCTGCTCTGTTGCCGGCCTCCCAGGGACCTGCTCCATTGTCCATGCAAGCCCAATTTACATCTAGGAGGGCCTCCGGGACCAGACCTGGCGGCATTGGCGGGCATTGGGGGTCCGTGCCCGCCCACGGAGTCGGCCGTGCCCGCCCTGGACTGGAAGATGTTTTTTTTTTTTTTTTTACTCAGCGTGGCCCACTTACTATTATTCCTTTCTCAATTTGTCAATCATACAATTCAGCCTATCAAACGCGCTCAGTACCATCTCTGGGCAGGTGTAGAAAATGCTGTTGTCTATTTTTTAAAGATTTTTTTCCAGCTTGGTGAATTAACTTTTCTTTAGTTTATATCAAAGAAATTCCTGCACTATATACGGAATAAACATTTCATTACTTTACTGTAGGTTTTTCAGTATAGACCTAGATAAAAAGGCACATGCAAAGTCCTGAATTTAATGAGATAGAGAATCTGTAGAAAGGTGATGACGAGGAGAACATCAAAACTCAAATAACTTTCTCTTTGCAAATCATGAATTGTCAAATATACTAGTTGAAACATCCAAAGAACTGCTGACCCGGTTGATTTAGACCTCCTGGTAATTAATGTTTAGCCCACATTTATTTTAAAATGGACGGTGATTTTAAACTTGACAGTCAAAACAGGACCTCAGTTGAGCCATTTTTATCATTTAAGGAACAAAGCAAAGGTAAAACCTATTCTTTCAAGGCAGAAATATGGAAACACTAATCCAAGCCTTCACTTCATCATGGCTGGATTAGTTTAATTCTCCTTATCTCTGAATCGGTCAGTCCTCACTTAAATGTCTGCCGCTGGTTCAAACGCTGCTGCACACCTTTTATTGGAAAAACATAAAGTAAAGCACATTACCCCATCCTGGCCTCCCTTCACTGGTTGCCTGTTCATCTTAGAGTTCAGTTTAAAGAACTTCTGTTTGTTTTTAAGGTTTTAAACAGCTTTGCCCACCTTACTTAAATGAGCTTCTCCTTCACCTTTACACCCCTGCTTGCTCATTCACGTCTGCTGACCAACTGCTCATGGTCATTCACATTTCTGAGCAGAAGCTTAGAGGAGGGGTTTTCAAATTCATTGAATGTGACCCTCCCCTTGGAATAGGTAAAGATAACCACGCCCCCCCCCCCCCTCAACCACAAACCTACCACACACAGGTCCCTGCAGTAAATGCATCTTTCTTTTGTGTTCCTGGAATGCTGTGTTTCAAAAACAATTGATAGACCAACACATGTTTTTTTATTGTATTTCTTTTAACAAAGAACATTCATAAAAAAGGTCTATTCATAAAATATCCATCCAAATATTTCCATTTTACATGCTACTTTTACTGAAACATCACGGACAGAGGGCTTAGTTTTAGTTTAGTCATTAGAGCAAATTCATAAACGATTGTTTTCAACAGCAGACAAACTGAACTAGACAGACGCCAATGCCAAACTGAACTCACGTCAACAGGAGACGTCAACTGAAATAATAATAAAAAAAGATAACTTGAGCATATTCCATATTCCAATTTACTTTTTAGGCTAATTATACACAATTTAGACCTATTGCTATTTTAACAAACAAGCATTTTGTTATCTCTTATCTGATGTATTTCTGATGTTTGGCACACTTTTTATTATTTTGTCACATTTAATGGCACACAAATTCATATTATTAGCCACTTTTTCAAGCCAATTTATATTATTAAGTCCTTCATTTATTTCTGTGTGTATTTTTAATTATGGCAGGATTGGTCCTCCATATAGAGCAGCAGCCTGCAGCAGCCGGGGAGAATGTGGGTGTGTCCAGCTTCCTCCAGCGTAGCCGCGGAGGAAGCCGTGGCGTCGGGTCCGGTTGGGTCCGGTCGCTGGAGACCAGCAGGAGAGTTTAGTGGAGGAAAGAACTGATCTAAAAAACAGTGGTTGTGTGGTGAGTGAGAGCAGCATGGTGGTGTGTGGTGGTGGAGAAACTTGTGAGGAGGGGTAGAATCGGGGTGAGATTGAGCAGGATGGTGTGTGTGGAGAACAGGAGGGTGAGACTGGTGGTGAGGTGACTGGTGTGTGTGGAGATCAGGGAGGGAAAGGTGAGATAGTGGCTGATGGAGAGGTGAGTGTGGTGGTTTTTGTGGAGGAGAAAGGTGAGGGGGAACAGTTGATGGAGCAGGAGGCTCCTACTAAAAGGCGCAGCAAGAGGAGGAATGTGGTGGCTGCTGTTCAGGTTAGCAGGCAGGCCAGCAAGTTGGCTGCAGAGAGGAGGGAGGTGTCGGATAGCAGCGACAATGAGAGCTACTTCTCTGACACCAGTGAGGCATCTGTGTCACAAACTAGTAGCAAAGAACCTAGGTACCCTGTAGAATCTTACATAACTTTTTTACAACAAACTAAAGGATTGAGAGGAGTAAAAATTGAAAGTTATTTTCCTGATTTGAGATTATTTTATTTCTCTGCAAGATATCACATTAGGAACAAGGAGATATCAGGTTTTACAGATACAGAAGTTTTTAGACTAAAGAAAATAATGTCCAAAGCAAGAAAACAAGTTTGAATAAAATGATGCAGTAGCATTTTATTATTATTTTTTATAGTTTTTTGCTGTGATGGTTTTAGCTTCTTACCCAATATGGATTCTTTTAAAATAGCATCATTGAATCTTAACGGGGCGAGGGAGGCTGAAAAACATGCTTTAATTTACCAAACGCTGAACCAAAAAAGAACTGATGTAATTTATTTACAAGAAACTCATAGCGATCATGTAACTGAAGCAGACTGGGGTAGAGACTGGAGGGGGGAGGTCATTTTAAACCACGGCACCTCCCAGAGTGCAGGGGTGGGCTTCCTGTTCTCTAAAGCTTTCACCCCAAACTCTACCGAAGTGGAACATGTCGTTCAGGGGAGGTTTCTTTTAGTCAAAGCAAAGTTTGATAATTTTAGCATAGTTTTTATTAATATTTATGCTCTCATCACCAATGCAGAGAAAATGCGTTTTTTTTAACAAATTGAGGAAAGGTTGGGTGATTGTGGGTCTGAGGATTATGTTTTTATAGGTGGGGATTTTAATTGTACTGAAAACAAGTTTTTAGATCGTAATCATGCAGAGTCGCATCCAGCGGCCCAACATGGTCTGAGGCAGCTGGTCTCGTCTCACGGCCTGGTGGACGTATGGACGTATGAAAAAAAAAAAGCTTTTTTAGAAGAGAGAAAAAAAACCTAAAACATCTAAAGGGGACCAAAAGCTTTGCTAAAAAGAAATGTTTTAAGGCCTTTTTTAAAAACACTCAGTGGACTGAGGTGCCCTCAAGGTGTCAGGGAGGGCATTCCACAGATGCGGGGCAGCAGCACAAAATGCCCGATTTCCCATTGTCCTGAGTCTGGTTCTAGGAAAGTGGAGGAGGTTTGAGTGAGTGGAGCGAAGGGAGCGGGTTGTCTTCTGTGGGTTGATAAGTTCTTTGAGGTAGGCGGGGGCATGTCCATGGATGCATTGATGTGTGAGGAGGGAAACCTTGTACTCAATCCTGGTGGAGATGGGAAGCCAGTGTAGTGAATGGAGGATGGGGGTAATGTGCTTATGTTTCCGCACTCTCATCAGGATCCTAGCTGCAGAGTTTTGAATGTACTGAAGCCTCTGCAGACTTTTTCTAGGGATCCCAATGAGAAGTGTGTTGCAATAGTCCAGTCTGGAGGAGACAAAGGCATGAACCAGCTTTTCTGCGTCTGGGAGGGAGAGAATGGGACGAAGTTTGGAAATATTTCGGAGGTGATAGAAAGAGGTCTTGCAAAGGTGATTTATATGGGCTTCAAAAGTGAGTTGGGAATCCATTTTTACACCAAGATTTATAACTGTTGATGAAAGCGGGGTGTTAGTGCCAGAAAAGGTGATGCTTGTTATGGATAATGATTTGGTTTGCTGAGGAGTTCCAACCAGGATGGCTTTGGTTTTAGAGCTATTTAATTGAAGAAAGTTTTGCTCCATCCATACCTTTATCTCTTCCAGACAGGTGGTGAGTTTTGATGGGGATGACTGTGAGGGTGGGGTGTCAGCTGTGACATTTACATAGAGCTGTATGTCATCAGCATAGCAGTGGAATGAAATATTGTGGCAGCTGATGATTTGGCCAAGGGGAGTGAGGTAAAGGACGAAGAGGATGGGGCCAAGGACTGACCCCTGGGGGACACCACATGTAACTGTGTGTGGATATGATTTGGAGTGGCCTAGGGAGATGTATTCTGTCCGGTTTGTGAGATATGAACTGAACCAACTGAAAGCAGTGTCATTTAGTCCAGTAGTGAGGTGGAGCCGGTTTAAGAGAATGCCGTGGTCGACAGTATCAAATGCAGCAGAAAGGTCAAGAAGGATGAGGAGGGATGAAGAGCCAGCCTCGGATGATATGAGGAGGTTGTTTGTGAGTCTGACTAGGGCTTTCTCTGTGCTGTGGGCAGAGCGGAAACCTGACTGGAATTTTTCAAAGAGGTTATTATATTTGAGGTGGTCCTGAAGGTGAGTGGCAACTGCTTTCTCAAGTACTTTTGATATGAAAGAGAGATTTGAGATGGGCCTGTAGTTGGATAGGACTTCTGGATCAAGAGTTGGTTTCTTAAGCAATGGTGTGATAATGGCATTTTTTAAGTCAGGAGGAACATGACCAGATTGAAGGGAATTATTTATAACAGCAGTGATCAGGGGACTTAGGACAGTGATGTGGGATTTTACCAGGGATGTTGGGAGAGGGTCCAGGGGACAGGTGGAGGATTTCATCTTCCTGATGATGTTCTGCACCTCTTCTGACGAAACCTCAGGAAAGTAGTTTAGGGGATTGGAGACGGTATGAGTTGGGGGAACAGTTTGGGTGGGAGGACCGGAGAGAGCAGAGCGAATAAGGGCAGTTTTTGATGTGAAGAAATCCATAAATTTATTGCACTGCTCTTCTGTAGTGGCAGTAAGTGGGGGGATTTTGGTTTGAGAAGGTGGTTTATAGTGAAAAAAAAGCTGCTTGGAATTTCCTGGGTTATTTCTGATGGCATCAGAATAGAATATAATAGAATAGAATTCAATTCTATTGTCATTGCACTGTCACAAGTACAAAGCAACGAAATGTGTTAACCCATCCCCTAGGTGAGCAGTGGGCTACCACTGTGCGGTTCCCGGGGAGCAATCTGGGGTTAAGGGTCTTGCTCAGGGACCCAGAGTGCTGGCACTGGGGATCGAACCGGGTACTTGCATCCTTCTCTGAGTGCAAGCACGCTGCTCTAACCACTCGGCCACGACTCCCCCACGCATGATCACAGTAAAACTGTAATCTTGCGTCTTTGAGGGACTGTGCATATTTTTGTTTGTGCTCCCGGTAAATTTGTTTGTGGACAGTGAGGCCAGAAGCCCTGAAACGGCGCTCAAGGACCCGCCCTGCTGCCTTCATCTTACGAAGCCCATCTGTGAACCAGGGTGCTGAACAGGTGAAGGTCACTGTTCTTGTTTTAACCGGGGCATGAAGGTCCAGGAGGCTGCTCAGATGGCTGTTGTAGTAGTCCACTGCTTCATCGGCTGATGAAAAGTGTGTGGAAAGATGTTGAAAGTCTGCTGCCAAGAGTTCTTGGTTTATGTTTTTAAGATTTCTGAAACAGATATTCCGCTTAGGCTTGGAAAAACTGGATGGGGATGGCAGATCCATAGAAATGGCTTTGTGATCAGATACACCTAGGTCATGCACCTGCAGGTTGGTGAGAGGGGCAGAGTTTGTATTGACCAGGTCCAGGGTATGCCCCCTAGTGTGTGTGGGGACATCAACAAGTTGTTTTAAGTTAAAGCAGTCCAGTAGTTGGAGAAATTTAGCTGCAAAACGACAGGAGGGGGTGTCAACGTGGATGTTCATATCACCTAAAATTATGACATCGGCAGAGGATGTGCAGAAAGTTGTGAGGAGATTTGACATCTCAGTGATAAATGATGGGTTTGGTTTTGGTGGTCAGTAGATGAGGAGGAACAGCACAGGGGAAGGGGACTGACGTTTAAATGCAAGGCATTCAAATGAAGACAGTTTGGGTAAAGGTTGCAGAGATAACTCCAGATCACTGCGATGGATGACTGAAAGGCCGCCTCCACGCCCTCTGCTGCGAGCTTTCTGGAGGTAGCTATATCCGTGGGGACAGCTCTCATTTAAAGAAAAAAAGTTATTTGATTGGTGCCAGGTCTTTGTAATGCACATAAAACGATGTTGTTGTTTTTATAAAAGATCAGCATGATGTCACTGTTTTAACCAGATCACAGAAAAGTTTTCTGCATTGTCTGCTGCGAGGGTGAACTGGGGAAAGAGCGAAGCACTGGCCGTCGGCGAGTGGTCTGCTGGGCTCCCAGTTCTCCCTCGAGGTCTTTTATGGAAGAAAGATGGTTTTAAATATCTTGGAGTGTTTTTAGGCAGTAAAGATATTGTAAGTAAGAACTGGAAAGACATTGAACAAGAAATTAAAAACAAGTTGTCAAAATGGAAGTGGCTTCACTCACAAATGCCTTACTGGTGCAGGGTGCTGGTTTTAAACAATCTTATTGCATCACAGCTGTGGAACAAGTTGTCCGTTTTAGACCCACCATCTGGTTTACTTGTGAGAATACAGTCAGACATGGTAAACTTTTTCTGGAACGGTCGACATTGGGTGTCACAATCTGTTTTGTTTTTACCAAGAGAGGAGGGAGGCCAGGGCCTTGTCCACCTGGCCAGTAGAACAGCTACATTTCGTTTACAGTTCCTTCAGAAGTTCCTAACAGGATCACCTGTGTGGAGGGATGTGGCCAGCTGCATTTTCAGACGTGTAAATTGTCTGGGGCTGGATGCTGCTCTGTTTTTAACTGATTTTAGTCGTTTAAATGTAAAAGGGTTGCCTCAGTTTTATCAAAGTGTTTTTAAATCTTGTGCTTTTTTTAAACTGCACAGATCAAAAACGCATAATTCTCTGCATCGGCTTTTAGAAGAACCGCTAGTGTGTGGAGCGAGAATGGACGTCAGTGACGGCACCGTGCTGGGCCTTGCTGAAGCCTTGACCAGGTCCAGGACGGTGACCCTGCGGCGGCTGGTAGAGGTGGCTGGACCAGATTTTTGTAGCGTCCAGGAGGTCGGGTCGCTGCTTGGGGTCTGGTCCGCCAGACTGGTGCGGCGATTCCTGGAGCTGGTGAAGGGGCGGATGACAGCTGAGGAGAGGCGGCTCCTGCAGCTGCACGCCACAGAAGAGTGCCTGCCTGACCCAAACGACCCGTTCCCAGACGTGTTCCTGGACCCGGATTTTGAGGAGGACAGTGGCCCCCTGCTGCAAGGTCCAGATTCAGGGATGGAATTAAGTAAAAAAACCCAAAAGTACTGTACAAATATTGCATAAAAGTCCTAAACAAGAGAACTCTCCACAAAAGGGCCATCAGTGTGTGGAGTGACAGACTCGGAGAACAAAAACCTCAATGGAGAACTTTATATAAGCCTCCAATAAAGAAAAGGACCGGAGACCTACAGTGGAGAATTCTGCACGGCGCCATCGCCACAAACGCGTTTTTATCGGTCATCAGTCCTGGGGTTTTAAACAAGTGTCCTTTTTGTAGTTTGTCTGAGAGTGTTTTTCATGTTTTTATGGAATGTGTACGGTTAACTAGTTTTTTTTATTTTTTAACGAGCATTTTTAGCCTCTTTGGCGTGGGTTTTACCAATTCCGTTTTTATTAATGGTGTACATTACAGTCGAACCACTAGTTTTAAATCCCGGATTTTAAATTTTTTAATAGCCGAAGCCAAAATGGCTATTTATATAACATGACGGGACAAAATGCAGGCTGGACCTCAACTTGATACCGTGGCTCTGTGGAAGGTTAACATCAAGGCCAGGTTCAGGTTGGAGTTTTGTTTCCACAGAGCCACCGGGAATTTGAAGGGTTTTTTAGAACTGTGGGGTTTTAATAATGTGTTGTGCACCATTTCTGATCAGGGAGTACTAACATATAACAAGCTGTTATTGTAAATATTTATTGTGTTTTTTAGTATCCTTGATCTGATTCTGTAACATATTTTTGTTAAATTATTGTATAATAAATGTTTTGTTAAAAATCAAAAAAAATAAATCTTCTTCTTCTTATTATTATTATTATTATTATTTTACATTGTTGAGTGTTTAGCCTAGTGATTTTATTAGATATTATCTCTTATCTGATGTATTTCTGATGTTTGGCACTTTGTTTTACCTTGTGTTAAAGTGCTCTTTAAATAATGATGTCGATGATGATGATTATGATCACAAGAAACTTTTGCATCACCTCCCAGAAGCTGGAAAGAAAAGAGACAACAGTATTTTACACACCTCACTTAGTAGCTCTAAGGGTTAGTGCTCGTGCGAGCAGAGATGGAACCGAGCATGAGGACAGTGGGTTGAGAAGAGTTTATCAGAGTTGAGCGCTCGCATGTGATGTTTCAACGCTGAAAACCTGACTCACTGTGCGCTCGGATTGGTTCCTGCGCACTCAAGTCAAAGGCACAAATATAACGCCACAGTTAACATACACAGATTACATGTACGGAGAATGGTAACATGCTTTGTTTTGATCCCTGTGGTCCCTATTTGCTGTAGTTGCCTCTCCTAGTATGAGTGTTTACTTCAGTCAATGTTCAGTCTGACAACAGTGATTATGTTTACACTTATTTACAATTGACTTTTGAGTTATTTCTTTAGATTTCTTTACATTTGTTTAATGAAAAAGTGTGCCCCCCTGAAAAAATGGAATGCCCCCCCTTTAATTTCTTCCTGCAGCCGGGTCTGTCCGGGACATCTGCCAGAGACTCTGCTCCGCCGGGGTCTGCCTCCGGTATGTCCCCCAGAGACTCTTAGTTTGCCCTTTTTGGGGTTGTTTTTGTTTTTTCTTCTTTGGATTTTTGGACTCTAGCCCTCCATCCTAGGCCTCCTCCTTCTGCCCTGTCTGGGTTGTTTTTGTTTTTGGACTTTTTTTTTTTTTTCTTGTTTAGGGCGTTTAGTATCCACACTTGAGGAGGGGGTATTGTCTTGATTTAGATTTTTGCTTTCTTTGTTCTGGACTAAGTAGTTTCCACTCTCCTCAGCAAACAGCCCCTGTCACCTCCCTGTTCACACTCCAGTCAGCCCAGTCATCTGCCCAGACCATTTGACCTGCTGTCATTAATTAGTTCCAACCCTGCTCACCTGTTCACCTTCCTTCATATACACTCAACAAAAATATAAATGCAACACTTTTGGTTTTGCTCCCATTTTTTATGAGATGAACTCAAAGATCTAAAACTTTTTTCACATACACAATATCATCATTTCCCTCAAATATTGTTCACAAACCAGTCTAAATAAATAGTGAGCACTGATAATAGTGAGCTGAGATAATCCATCCCACCTCACAGGTGTGCCATATAAAGATGCTGATTAGACACCATGATTAGTGCACAGGTGTGCCTTAGACTGCCCACAATAAAAAATAAGGCGACTCTGAAAGGTGCAGTTTTATCACACAGCACAATGCCACAGATGTCGCAAGATTTGAGGGAGAGTGCAATTGGCATGCTGACAGCATGAATGTCAACCAGAGCTGTTGCTTGTGTATTGAATGTTAATTTCTCTACCATAAGCCATCTCCAATGGCGTTTCAGAGACTTTGGCAGTACATCCAACCAGCCTCTCAACCGCAGACCACGTGTAACCACACCAGCCCAGAACCTCGACACCCAGCATGTTCACCTCCATGACTGTCTGAGACCAACCACTCGGACAGCTGCTGAAACAATCGGTTTACATAACCAAAGATTTTCTGCACAAACTGTCAGAAACTGTCTCAGGAAAGCTTAGACTTAAACAACTTTATTGTCATTTTGTATGTACAGAGTTCATACAGAACAAAATTTTGTTCCATACAGCGTGCGACAGTGTAATGAGATTGCAGTTGGAATAAGATAACATTACAATATAAAGTGCAGCAGTGATCAGAATGTAACAATGCAGCAGAAAAACAATGTGCAAAACAGTGTGCAGAAGAATGTTGAACCATGTTTATGGTGCAAAAATAATGGTGCAAAAAGGCATTAATATGAAAAGTTTGGTGCAGTGCAAAATAAAATGGTGCAAAAATACAGTACATGTTCAGTTGTGTACCATTTAAATGGGTTATAAAAGTTCAGCAACATTGGTAGTGCAAAATAATGATTCAAGTGTGATGCAGAGTCCAGTTAGAGTTCAACATTTCAACAGTGTGATAGCAGCGGACAAAAAGTTGTTGCAGAGCCTGGTAGACCTGCAGCAGATGCTACGAAACCTCTTCCCAGAGCGAGCAGGGAGAACAGTCCATGGTGGGGGTGTGAAGGGTCTCTGATGATGTTACGGACTCGGGACACAGCTCTGGGATGAAATGTCCTTAATGGAAGGAAGAGGAGCCCCGATGATCCTCTCTGCTGTCCTCACCACTCTCCTCATGTTCTTCCAGTCAGAGGCACTGCAGCCTCCACACCACACAGTGAGACAGCTGGTCAGAACGCTCTCTATGGTGCTTCTGTAGAAGGTCTTGAGGATGGGCGGGGGCAGATGGGCTCTCCTAATCCTTCGCAGGAAGTACAAGCGCTTCTGGGCCCTCTTGACCAGTGATGTGGTGTTCACAGACCAGGTGAGGTCATGTGTTATGTACACTCCCAGGAATCTGGTGCTGCTGACCACCTCCACAGCTGAGCTGTTGATGAGCAGTGGAGCGTGGCGAGGCCGGTTCTTCCTGAAGTCGACGATGATCTCCTTCGTCTTCTCCACGTTCAGGATCAGGCTGTTGTCTCTGCTCCACCTCCTCTCTGTACTCCCGGTCGTTGTTGTCTCTGATGAGGCCCACCACTGTTGTGTCATCTGCAAACTTTGTGATGTGATTGGTGGTGAACCTGGGGATGCAGTCGTGTGTCATCAGAGTGAACAGCAGGGGGCTCAGGACGCAGCCCTGATGGGAGCCTGTGCTGAGGGTGAGGACATCAGAGGTGTTCTGTCCAACCCGGACTGACTGAGGTCTGTTGGTGAAGAAGTCTAGCAGCGAGTTGCGAAGGGGTGTGCTGACGCCCAGATATTCGGGTTTTCCTACCAGATGCTGTAGGATGATGGGTTGAACGCTGAATTTATGTCCAGGAACAGCATCCACACGTGGGTGTTCTTCTCCTCCAGGTATGCCAGGCTCAGGTGAAGAGCGGAAGAGATGGCGTCCTCAGTGGAGTGGTTCTGCCGGTAAGCAAACTGGAACGGGTCGAATGTTGGGGGGAGTCTGGAGACAATGTGTTCTTTTACCAGCCTTTCATAGCACTTCATTATGACGAGAGTCAGTGCAACAGGCTGGTAATCATTAAATGAGGCGACTTGAGGTTTCTTTGGCACCGGAATGATGGAGGCAGACTTAAAGCATGCTGGCACTGTGGCTTGGTCCAGGGAGATGTTAAAAATGTCTGTGAGGACACCAGCCAGCTGACCTGCACACTCCCTGAACACCCACCCATGTATGTTGTCGGGGCCTGGGGCTTTCTGTGGGTTGACTCTTCTCAGGGTCTTCCACACGTCGGTTGTGTCAAGGCAGAGTGTCTCTTCTTCCTGATGGGGGACGGCTTTCACAGCTGGAGTGCTGTTTAGTGCCTCAAACCTCCCAAAGAATTTATTTAGTCCATTAAGGAAGTCAGCATCAACTTCACCCACCGGGGGGGAGGGCGTGTTGTATTCTGTAATCGCCCATATGCCTTGCCACATCCTCCTGGTGTTGCTGACATCGTGCAAAAGATCCTGGATTTTCTGACTGTGGCTCTGCTTCGCTAACCTGATGGCACGGTTCAAGTTTGCTCTCACCGTCCTCAGTGCCTCCTTGTCACCAGACTTGAAGGCTGAGTTTCATGCTTTTAGCATTTGACGAACCTCCTCAATCATCCAGGGTCATTGATTGGCCCGGGTGATGATGTTCTTTGTGGTGCTGATGTTTTAAGTGCATTTGTTTGATGTAGGCTGACACAGTCATGGCATACTCATCAATGTTGATCTTGTTAGGGTTAGAGCACTCAAAGCAGTCCTGGATTACCTCTATGGCCCCCTCAATCCACACCTTCGCCTGCCTCACTGTAGGTTTTGCTTCGATCAGCAGGGGCTTGTATGCAGGAATTAGCATTACAGAAAGGTGGTCTGAAGAGCCGAGGTGGGGGCGGGGGGCTGCTCTGAATGCAGTCACGCCGCCTTTGCTTGCTCCGCCTCCGGTGTGTGCTGCTCTGCAAGTCCGCTGCGTTGTGGGCCTCTGGGACTTGTGCCCGCAGCTCTCCGAAGCCATGTAAACAATTGAGAGTAGTTGTATTTACGAGTCCAAAAACACTTGATGACCGTAACTCCAGCAGCCACTGGCGGTCAAGAACTGATCTACTGGGTCGATGTATAGTTTGTAGCATGTTGGGCGGTATATTTTGTAGAAATGCTTTCAGGTTGTCGGGAGCAGTACGCAGCAGCAGCCGTTCAGGGCGCCGCCGGAAGTTATTACCCAGCTCATCTGCATGCTAGTCGTCCTCATCGGGGTTTCCACCTGACTCCAGTTCGTCATCATAACTGACTTGAGTGGGCAAATGCTCACATTCGCTGCCGTCTGGCATGTTAGAGAGGTGTTCTCTTCATGGATGAATCCCGGTTTACACTGTTCAGGCCAGATGGCAGACGGCGTCGTGTGGGTGAGCGGTTTTTGATGTCAATGTGGTGGATCAAGTGGCCCGTGGTGGCGGTGGGGTTATGGTTTGGGCAGGCGTCTGTTATGGACGAAGAATACAGGTGCATTTTATCGATGGAATTTTGAATGCACAGAGATACTGTGACAAGATCCTGAGGCCCATTGTAGTGCCATACATCCAAGAACATTGTTGCAGCAGGATAATGTACGGCACTATGTTGCAAGGATCTATCCGTAATTCTTGGAAGCTTAACACGTCCCAGTTCTTGCATGGCTGGCATACTCACCGGACATGTCACCCATTGAGCATGTTTGGGATGCTCTGGATCAGCATATATGACAGCGTGTACCAGTTCCTGACATTATCCAGCAACTTCGCACAGCCATTGAAGAGGAGTGGACCAACATTCCACAGGCCACAATTGACAACCTGATCAACTCTATGCGAAGGAGATGTGTTGCACTGCGTGAGGCAAATGGTGGTCACACCAGATACTGACTGGTAATTTGAGTCCCCAGACCCCCACCCCTCCACCACTGGCAGTGAGTGTACTTTCCTAACTGACCCACTGGCTGCCAGATTGTCATTTCATTTCACAGCCCTGTACCCTGCTGGCGTGTTTTTTTTTTTCAGTTTGTCTATGTGCTCCACCTGTTTTGACTCAAGACTGGCTCCTCCCGCATCTCCTGGTGTGTGTCTGCCTTTTCAATAAACCCTTTTTTGATGTAACTCTCTGTTCGGCTGAATTTCGGGTTCGCTAATTGTTACAGGCACCACTTCACAAATTAGAGGCCTGTTTCTTTACTTCCAAAATTCTTAAAAAATAATTCTATAAAAGACTAACCAAATTTATTTATATATATATATATATATATATATATATATATATATATATATATATATATAGATAGATAGATAGATAGATAGATAGATAGATAGATAGATATAGATATATAAAGATATATAAAGATATAGATATACAAAGATAGTTAAAGAGATTGGCTGGCTTCCTGTTTGCGGTAAGGCGTATTGTGTCACTTCCTGTTGTTGCTGTGTGAACGACGGATTTTTGCTCCAGGCTCTCTCGCTTTTTATCTTTAAACCTCTTTGTTGTAACACCTGTTTCCAAACATAAGCACTTTTAAAACATTTTCTGTGGCTGCTCATCACGTTTGGGAACTCCTCGTGTTTCACACGGTTTGTTCTTTGGCGTGATAACAGGGCGCTAGCCTAGCTTTAGCCTAGCGTTAGCCTAGCGCTAGCCAAGCCTTAGCCTCATAATGGCTTCTCCGTCTCTGACTAAGTCTCCTATCTACTGCTCTCTGTGTCAGATGTTCAGTTATTCCTCTGCCTCCTTTAGTGATAATGGTACATGTAATAAATGTAGTATTTTTGTAGCTTTGGAGGCGAGGGTGTCAGAACTGGAGACCCGGCTCCGTGCTGTTGAAAAACCAGCTGATAGCCGCTCCTTTGCTAGCGCGGAGCCACAAAGATTAACTTCACAAAGAGTAACTTCACGTAGCGAACAAACAGCCGCACTCGAACAGCCGGTTAAGCAGGCCGGCTGGGTGACGGTTCGTAGTAAGCATAGCTCTAGATTTCAGCCCCCAGATCACCACCAACCCATCTGCGTTTCTAATAAATTTTCCCCTCTGATATAAGAAACGTGGCACTAAAGAAACCAGGAACCATAGTTAAATGCCTACCAGGGGCCAGAACGGGCGACATAGAATCCTACCTAAAACTGCTGGCTAAGGATAAGCGTAAATACAGTAAGATGGCGCTGTCATTACGCTGGCGGTAATGACACCCGGTCACGCCGATCAGAGGTCACCAAAGTTGGTGTTGCTTCGGTGTGTGAGTTTGCTAAAACAATATCGGACTCTGTAATTTTCTCTGGTCCCCTGCCTGATCTGACCAGTGATGACAAGTTTAGCCGCATGTCATCATTCAACCGCTGGTTGTCTAGGTGGTGACCAGAAAACGACGTGGGCTACATTGATAACTGGCAAACTTTCTGGGGAAAACCTGGTTTGATCAGGAGAGACGGCATTCATCCCACTTTGGATGGTGCAGCTCTTCTTTCTAGGAATCTGGCCGGATTTATTAGTTCTCCTAAATGCTGACAACCCAGGGTCCAGACCAGGAAGCAGAGCCGTAGTTTAACACACCTCTCTGCAGCTTCTGTACTGTTACCCACCCATTACCCTATTGAGACGGTGTCTTTCCCACGGCCAAAACTTAACAGATCAAAAACTGATCTAAAGGGAACAAATCATAAAAATCTAATAAAAATCCATACGGATCACTTTGAACCAAAAAATAATAGAATTAAATGTGGTCTATTAAATATAAGGTCTCTCCCTCCAAAGACTTTGTTAGTTAATGAATTGATTTCTGATAATCAGATTGATTTGTTTTGTCTCACAGAAACCTGGCTACAAGAGGACTACGTTAGTATAAATGAGTCAACTCCCTCCAGTTATTCAAATTTCCACATTCCCAGATCTGTGGGAAGAGGAGGAGGAGTGGCAACCATCTTTCAGTCTGATTTATTAATTAGTCCCAGGCCAATTAATAATTACAGTTCTTTTGAACATTTAACCCTCAGTTTCCCTCATCCAAACTGCAAAACAATAAAACCTCTTCTGTTTATTGTTTTGTATCGTCCACCAGGCCCTTACACTCAGTTTTTGGATCCACTGTCAGACTTCTTATCTGATTTGGTGTTAAATACTGACAAGGTTATTATAGTGGGTGATTTTAACATCCATGTTGACACTGAATGTGATAACCTTAGTGTAGCCTTTAAAACTATCCTAGATTCAATTGGTTTTGCTCAAAATGTGCATAAGCCAACGCACTCTCGGCTCCATACTTTGGACCTTGTGCTGACATATGGCATTGATTGTGAAGAATTAACAGTATTCTCTCACAACCCTGTCCTATCTGATCATTTTTTAATAACATTTGAGTTTAATCTAACCGATTTCTCCACCCCCAAAAGAGGGTTCCATTATAGTAGATCTTTATAGGATAATGCTGTATCAAAACTTATAGAGTCTGTCCCCCTCTTAATATCCTCAGTATTGCAGAAATGCCCTGTAGATGGCAGCAATGCTGTTTCTTCCCATTCACAAATAGATACATTTGCTAACAGTGTGACTTCCTCATTGCGTTCTGCATTAGATAATGTAGCTCCCTTGAAAAAGAAGGTGATAATTCACAGGAGGCTGGCTCCCTGGTTTAATTCAGAGCTGCGTTCCTTGAAGCACAATGTTAGGAAATTGGAGAGAAAATGGCGCTCTACACACCAAGAGGAATCCTACTTAATCTGGAGGGACAGTCTATTGTTGTATAACAAGACCCTTCGCAGAGTTAGAGCAGCATATTTTTCATCATTAATTGAAGAGAATAAAAATAATCCTAGATTTCTCTTTAGTACAGTTGCCAAACTTACTCAGAGCTGCAGCTCTGTTGATCCATCCATTCCCTTAGCTCTTAGTAGTAATGATTTTATGGGATTCTTCATAAATAAAATTTATGCCATTAAAAATAAAATAATTGGCATCCTCCCAAACATGATTACCTCATCCCCAGTAAGTAAGGCAGCATTGGAGGAATCTTTAGAACCTGCGCTGTGTCTGAACTGTTTAGAAGCAGTAGAGCTTTCTGAGCTATCTAAAATCTTAGCTTCATCTAAACCTTCTACCTGTATGTTAGACCCAATCCCAACCAAGTTGTTTAAGGAGGTATTCCCTTTGATCAGTGGTCCTATTTTAGACATGATTAATCTATCCTTAGTAAATGGATATGTACCACAGGTTTTTAAAGTAGCTGTTATTAAACCTTTACTTAAGAAACCTTCTCTTGATCAAGATGAGCTAGTAAACTACAGACCTATATCTAATCTTCTTTTCTTATCTAAAATTCTTGAGAAAGTAGTTGCTAATCAACTTTGTGAACATTTACAAAGCAATGACCTACTTGAGGAGTTTCAGTCAGGCTTCAGAGCTCATCATAGCACTGAAACGGCTCTGGTGAAGGTCACTAATGATATTCTCATGGCCTCAGATAATGGACTTGTGTCTGTACTTGTCCTGTTAGATCTTAGTGCTGCATTTGATACAGTTGATCACAATATTCTCCTACAAAGACTTGAACATACTGTAGGGATTAAGGGGAAAGCATTAGGCTGGTTTAAATCTTATCTGTCGGACAGATTCCAGTTTGTTCATGTTAATAATAAATCTTCCTCAAACTCTAGGGTCACCTGTGGAGTACCACAGGGTTCAGTCCTTGGACCAATTCTCTTTACTATATATATGCTTCCAATCGGCAAAATTATCAGACAGCATGGGATTAATTTCCACTGTTATGCTGATGACACTCAGCTATATCTATCCATAAATCCTGATGAATCCAATCAATTACTTCGACTGCAGTCATGTCTTGATGACATCAAAAGCTGGATGACTTTAAATTTCCTGCATCTAAATTCTGACAAGACCGAAGTTTTAATCTTTGGGCCAGAGTCCTCAAAAAATAAACTTCTTAACCAATCACTTAATCTGGATGACATTAACTTGGCCTCTGGTAATAAAGTAAAAAACCTTGGTGTTATTTTTGACCAAGACATGTCATTTAAATCCCATATTAAACAGGTTTCCAGAGTTTCCTTTTTTCACCTGCGGAATATCGCCAAAATTAGAAACATTCTGTCCAGGAGTGATGCTGAAAAACTAGTCCATGCATTTGTTACTTCAAGGCTGGACTATTGTAATTCTTTACTATCAGGAAGTCCACAAAATGCAATTCAAAGTCTTCAGCTGATCCAAAATGCTGCAGCAAGAGTTCTGATGAAAATCAACAAGAGGGATCATATTTCTCCAATTTTAGCTTCCCTTCATTGGCTTCCTGTTAAATCAAGAATAGAATTTAAAATTCTTCTTCTAACGTATAAAGCCCTTAATAATCAAGCTCCATCATATATCAGAGGTCTGATTACTCCGTATGTTCCTAACAGAGCACTTCGCTCTCAGACTGCAGTTCTGCTGGTGGTTCCTAGAGTCTCTAAAAGTAGAATGTGAGGCAGATCCTTTAGCTATCAGGCTCCTCTCCTGTGGAACCAACTCCCAGTTTTGGTCCGTGAAGCAGACACCCTGTCTACTTTTAAGACTAATCTTAAAACCTTCCTTTTTGACAAAGCTTATAACTAGAGTGGCTCATGTTACTCTGAGCTACCTTTATAGTTTTGCTGCTATAGGCTTAGGCTACTGGAGGACATCAGGGCCTATTTTTCTCACTCTACTGATTTCTACTGTTCTCCAGTCTACTGTTCTCCAGATTTGCATTGCATTACATTGAAATGACTGTTGTCATTTCAGCTTTTAACTTTTTGTTCTCTCTCTTTTTTCTTCATAGTAGGTACACCTGGTCTGACGTTCTGTTGACTGTGAAATCATCCAGGGAGGACAGATCACCGACTATTACCATCTAATGTAGAACAGATTACTAGATCAATGTGTGCTTCTGTGCTTTTTTGTCTCTCTTGCTGTGTCTCTGCTCTGTCTTCTGTAACCCCAGTCGGTCGAGGCAGATGACCGTTCATACTGAGCCCGGTTCTGCCGGAGGTTTTTTTTCCCGTTAATGGGTGGTTTTTCTTCCCACTGTCGCTTCATGCTTGCTCAGTATGAGGGATTGCAGCAAAGCCATGTACAATGCAGACGACTCTCCCTGTGGCTCTACGGTTCCCCAGGAGTGAATGCTGCTTGTCGGGACTTTGATGCAATCAACTGGTTTCCTTATATAGGACATTTTGACCAATCTGTATAATCTGACCCAATCTGTATAATATGATTGAACTTGATTTTGTAAAGTGCCTTGAGATGACATGTTTCATGATTTGGCGCTATATAAATAAAATTGAATTGAATTGAATTGAATTAAAGGGGCAATGTGCAACTAGTTTGCCTTTTAATTACCAAAAATAAAGTATTGTTTTTATAAATACATATTCTGGCAAAGTCTAATGACATTACATAATAAAATGAAAGCGTTCTCATAGCTTAGAATTAGTTCTGTACAAATACATACGAGGCAGTGCACCCACTGGGAGATGCCATGTTGCATCGCTATTTCTGATTTCAGTAGCTGAAAAGGGACAAACTTGTCAGCCATACCTGTTTTACCTATCTGCCTGCTATAACAAAATGTGCTGTTGGTGGAGGAGGAGTATATCCAAGCAAAGACAATCATAGACCATTCTATTTGCGATTTTCTGTTGAAATGAAGGACCATTCATATTTTTTCCCAGCGAGAGGAAAGAGAAGGTAACGCAGAAAAGAAAAAGAAGTAATAACGAGCAGAAAATGATAGTCTATATCAGTACATCTATTATTACCAGGTGGAATGGAGACAATTTATGAGGGAGTGGAGATTCAAAAGGGATGCAGAGGTTGCAGGCTTTCTGCTGGACAGGTAACTTAATATAACAGTGAAGTTTATTTTGTCGTTATGTTAGAAACAAGGCAGTGTAGTCCAGCAACTAATCTGTTCTCCTAGCAGAGACGGTAAATTTGTTCGTCGTGTCTCCCTCTCAGGGAGTATGTGTGGTCGCAGAGGGGCAGAGTGATATCAGCCGGTTCACTCCTCTCCGTTAGAGCTGCTGCTCCCCCTTCCCTCTCGTACATGGCTCAGCGGCGCCAGCCAATCAGCACGCAGGCTCAGCCTGGCCCCGCCCACTCAACACACAAACAACCGCGCTGCTGCTGCTGCTCAGACTCGGAAAGAGAGACCGCTGGAGGGGGGAAACATGAAGAGGGAAAGAAGCGCCGTTTGGCTATATTTTAGTACCGTAAATTAAATCAAGCTGCATGTTTTGTAAAAAGCCGGTTAAATTCAGTGGAAACACAACAAATTTATCTAAGCACGTGAAAAACCATGAGCAAGAAAAAGTCGAGCGACAGAAACGGAGAGAGGAGACGAAACTTCTCTCATTGGCCCGACAGACCCACAGACTGACGTCACTGACTGAGGCGTTTCAGTCCTCCAGAGAACATCCAGGTAGATAAGAGTGGTCATCTTCAGCAGCAGTTCATATTAACTTTCAAAGTAGATATTATCTATCATATGTTACTGGAGCCCACACAAAAATGTAATTAAGACCTTGAAAGAACCCAGTACATATATCCTATTAAAAAGTGTTATTTAAGGTAACATTAGCTAATCCTTTATTTTTCCCACAACGGGGAAATTTATAGGATTAAAGCAACAGGCAGGTGCACACAACACAGACAAAATTACACAAGGATTGAATGATATAAGAGGTGGATTAGGAAAAAAACACTATGAAGATAACATTATTATTATTATTATTTAATTGTAATAATAAAATAAAAATCACAAAACCCGAAAGGTCAACAGTTTCATGATACATCAAGCTTAGGGACTGGCTAATATACAGCAGGTCAAAAAAGGTCATATTTTGGCTGCAGTGCTTGCTGTTCTCTTATGAAGAAAATATCAACTAGTGCACTAAATTCAATAGATGGGTTGAAAATATCCAGCATAAAATACAGAGATTTCCAGGGCATGAAGTATACAGTTAAGTTGACTTTTTTTGGTGTGTGATTGTGTGTGTGTGTGGTGGCGGCAGGTGTAGAGGGGGGGCCCAAAAAGACTGCGTTATCCCGGGCCCTAGCAAAGCTGTCAGCTGGCCTGGGTTGGATGGTGGGTCATTTGGAGCAGGAGGAACCCTCACATAGCATAGTGACTTAGAAACTAGGTTTACTGGTGAATTGAATTTGTGCCAAAGTTAGATGTGGTCGAGTTGGTGGTAGGTGCTGGTGTTGATCCTCAGTCATAAAGATCAAAGCAGTAGAAAAAACTGAATCAAAATCAACAGACCTTATTGTAATTGTTGAAGATGTTTTAACCTCTTCCAGAGGTCTTCTTCGGCTCTGAGCTCCTAGGCTCAGTTCACAATGCTGCCTGTCCCTCAGCATGTTGTCAGTGTTATTTTACCTCTTCGGCTTGCCTTGGTCAAATGAATGAAGGTTTAAATTGCCCTGAAAAGAGTTTCAGTGCTGTGTTTTATTTGAGGGAAAGATGAAACCTCAGTCCTCCTCCTTGGGTAGGAAATGTTTTCTCATGTTGGATATAAACAATTTTCTTTACTTGTCTCTGAAACCATTTCTTTTCTCTGTCCAGAATGTGAATGTTGCTGTTCTCATATGTATGTCCCTTGTCCTTCAAAAGTGTTTACAACATGCTAACAGTTGCACAGGTTCTGATCATGTGAATTATTTACACCATCTCTCAGATGTTAAGGAGCACTTGAACAATCATGAATACTGCACATTTTCTCACATTGTTGTGTAAATAGGCTGGTGTTTTGCCACTGTTTAACTTGAATATTTAATTGTTTTACTTGAGTATACCATGTTATGAATAATTGTGCAATACTCATGGCATACCTGCTGTGACCATCACACCTGAGTGTCATCACCATGATCAGCAGCTGGCTGAACCACTAACTAAAATTATGTCTGTCAAGCAACCTTTTGTGTGCTCCCCTGAGGCAGCAGCAGCTTTCAAAGCACTAAAACTGTTGTTCACTTCTCCACCAGTTCTCATTCAGCCAGATCCTGAATCCTTAACTGTAAGCAGTTTGTTGTTGACATGGATGCCTGAAAACACATAGTAGGGTCGGTTCTGTAACAGCACAACCATCCTGCACACAAGTTGCTGCCCTGTCCTTTTTTTTCTAGGCAGTTAACGGAGGCCGAGGAAAACTACAGCGTGGTAGACTGAGAACTGCTATAAGCTGACCCTGGAGGAATTGTGCCATTGGCTGGAGGGTTCCACACAACCATTTCTGATCTGGACAGACCACAAGAACCTGTCCTACATGCAATCCGCTCAGACTAATGGCCAGACAGAGGGTGAATCAAGATCTGGAGGCTGCTCTTCACTGTATCATCATAGACAAGCCAAATTCCTGGTGCCAGTATTTACCATGGGTAGAATATGCCCACAACTCACTCACCAGGTATGTCCCTGTTCGAAGCATCATTGGGCTACCAATTTCATCTGTTTCCCTCCCAGGAACAAGAACTTTCTCCCCTCAGTTCAACATCACCTTTGCATTTGTCGCAGAGTCTGGTGAAGGACAAAAGCTACCCTTTCCAGGACTGCGGAACAGAACCTCCCCCTTGACAATCACCACAGGAACCCAGCACCCAGTTATCAACCGGGACAAGAAGTCTGTTTGTCCACAAGAAACTTGCATTCGAAAGCCACCCCGGTTTTTTGGACCTTTCACAGTTGACCGGATCATAAACCCGGTACCCGTTCACCTGAACCTTCCCAAGACAATGAAAATCCACCCATCATTCCATGTTTCCCAGGTAAAACTTGTTGTTACCAATCTGTTGTGTACTCCTGCCAGGTCTCCCCCACTGCCCAGGATTATTGATGTTCCTGCTTAAACGGATGTTCGTTGTCATGGGCGGGGTTTGCAGTACTTGGTGGACTGGGAGGGGTACAGCCCTGAAGAATGCAGCTGGGTATCCCATTCTGCCATCTAGGACACTCAACTCATCCAGGACTTCCATAGGCATGTGGGATGCCCCCAGCCATCCTGAAGGACTCCTTGAAGGGGAGACCCGTCACACCTGCTGCTGTGCTGTGACCATCACACCTGAGCGTCATCACCATGATCAGCAGCTGCTGCCATATAATGAAAGATCCTCCACCTGCACGGCGTCAGATTGTTCTCTAACCCCAGTGTTCTTCTGCCTGCCTGAACATGCTTCCTCATCTGCTACCTTGGATTCCCTGCTTGTCTGACACTAATCAGAAAGATTGCCCTCACCCCCGACTGAACTTACAGATCTGACCACTGTCTGACTGACCAAGAGAACCACAAATTAAAATCAACCTAACCTTGCCAACTGCTCAGTCTCTGCGCCTATATGTGCCTGAAGTGTGTCAACTTACTCTGGTATTTATTTTTACTTTTATTTTGGCCTTTCTGGTAAGCTTTGTTGCTTTAGAATAAACCTTAGATTAGATTAGCTTGTTTTTTCATTTCTATAAACCGTGTTTAACACTGCATTTTTGCCAATAGCTGTGTTTCTATTCACCATCAAATTGCATAAATTGTAATTATGAAAATAAATGTGTTTAATGGCAACACGGCAATTATGAAAATACTCAAATTAGATACCCCTGATACTATTGACACATCCAAGGATTCAGCATGTGAGTAAATATTAACTGAGCACTTTCAATTAATATTGTGTGGCAGTGTTGAATGTTTTCTCACACATATTATGCAGAATGTAACATGTGGCTACTACTGTAGGCATAACATGGTGTATGCCAAATGCTTTGGCATCTAGATTTTAAATGTTCCACTTTGACACGGATGGCACTAAATTGTTGATTGAAGACAGTCTGTGCTTCTGTCAGATTATGACCTGAGAATTCCTTCATGAGCCAAAGTAGGAGAGGGTCACCAGCCATTAGTAGAGGTAGTTGGACTCCCTCAATTTCCATGCTTGCCTGGGGGTGTTTTTCTGGATGTACTGTATGTAAAGAGTAAATGTATGTGCCATAACCCAGTGCTGGTAACACCACTGAAAATAGTACTACTTGTAGATTTTCTATATATTACTACTTTATTAAATCCCAATCCCCCTAAATAGAGACTCTGAACTAAAGTAGATCTAAACTAATGCAACAGTAGGACTAGGCCAGGTACAAATCTGATATGAAATAGAACTACACTATGATTAAGACAGGACTAAAAAGGAGTATGCTATAGCTAAACTCCTAATAAATCCTTTGAGAACTAGTTTTAATGTGAAATGTTTGAAATTCTGTGTGAAAGGCCTGTTGAAATATAAATTATTCGACAAATAAGCCTACCTGAAGAGATTAGATGTTGAAAATATAGCAGCATCATGTGCACTCCCAGGTGAGCCAACACAAATGTCCCTTTTCATAAGGATAAGGTTGTCATCTGCCACAGCCTGCAGATTAAAGGAGGTCCACCCTTTTCTAGTTGCATAATCCCTATACTCATTTTTGGGGGTACGATTGGGAATGTGAGAACCATCAATGGACTCATAAAACTGTGGGAGCCCAAGTGCTTCAAAATTGTGCTGTGTAATTCATTGTGCCTTGAATTAATTTGGCAAAGATATGTACTGCCTCATCAGTTTTTTGCAAATGGCCTCACAAACTTCATACACACACATTTGAACCATTGTTTTACTGACTCCATATGTCTCTCCTATCAACCTACATTCTGCACAGGTAGCCAGTGTATATACTGCAACACGATTATTTGTAGGTACCGACATCCTTGGACAATATGCAGTTGGCTCCACAAAATATCTCACAGCATCGCACAGTTCATCAAATGTTGAGTGGGTCATTTGAAAGTGCTCGATCCATAGCTTTTCTGTGAAATCAGCAATCACAATTTCCCTAAAACGTCACATACGTAGCCACTCCCAAGTATGAGAGACTTGTCACTCCAATGACTTAATAAGACGCCAACGTCTCTTCTGATGGCTGATGATAATCCATAGTGCTATGGCTGTTTATGTCTGTCACCGTCATGTTTTGTTAATGAGTTATCACGTGAATAAATTTATTAACTTGTGATTTTAATTGCATTTCTTTTTTAATGGAAACATCGTGATTGCAAAAACAAAATCAGTTTGCAGAATATTGACAAAGTTTTGCACACATATGTCATGGAAACCCAGCTACTGTCACACCCGAATATCCCCATTGTGGTATAATAAAGGGATTTCTTATCTTATCTAAAACACTTTCAGTACCATGTGGATTGCTGAAGATTGCTATATAAATAAACTTTGAATGATTCACTGGTTTCTGGAAACATCCTAAAGAGTAGTGTTGTACTTCTTACCAAACGTAAGAACATACTGCTGATCTAACCTAGCTTATCAGCTTCTGAGTGTCTTCCTGTTGACCCTCCTTAAACACAACCCAGGAGATCAGCACCTTTAAAGTATAGGACATGGAGCAAGTACTCACAGTAACTTATCAACATTTTAATGAAATGCTGTTTCCTTGAATTGATTTTATTAGTTTATTTTGAAATGTGTAGAACCTGACTAATCTCATCAATGATTAATAGTCATTGGAAAATCAAGTGTCACAATGAAATAATATTGTTCAATATCAATTGTAAATGCCCCAAAGGGGGTTAACAGTTCAACTGATCAACTTAAAAATATTTATGAAAGATAAATGATTTGTTCTATAGTCTGTTAGCAAAAGAAAGAGAGAAATATTTTAGCTTTAGTTATATTCACAACGCATTTTCGTAGGCAATTGCTAACTTTTTTTGCACCTGCTATGATGACATGACTTGGAAAATGATCTTTATGTGCAGGGTATTTGGTCACTTAATTACACATTTTGTGGGGCGCCAGTATGTGCAAAGCTTTTTCTTTGGTTAAGTGTAGTTGTGTGCTAATGGCATGTTCCTAATTATGTTTGAAACAGGTTTACACAACATGAGATCGAGAGATGTTGCGATCTGGGCTTCTCTTTTTCCTTTTCTTTTTTTTTTTGCTTTTTACTTGGCCGGGTTTTATGTTGTGTTTGGGCTGGAAATTGTCAATACAATCTGGCCACGCTGTTCTAAGAACACATGTTAAGGACATTACTCACAGCAAGGTAATCAAAAGAACAAGAGGAGCTGGATTCCAGGTGGAAGTCTGAAAAAGACAGTTGGAGTTGGCTGCCCTGACTGGTCCTAATGTTCCAGTAGCACTCAGCATTGGGATGATACGGCAAAGGATAGTTAGGCGACGCCAATCCTCCAGAAGCAGTTGTCAATGTTCCTCCACAACCTGATATCATAAAATAGGTAAACCAAGGTTTGTTGGTGAATGAAACTTGATAACATATAGGTCAGCATTTATAGGTGCTTAAATCTTATGCAAAGAAGCCAGATTGGAGTTTTGATATAACCAAAACTATATATATATATATATATATACACTGTATATATATATATATATATATATATATATATATATATATATATATATATATATATATATACACTGTATATATATATATATATATATATATATATATATATATATATATATATATATACAGGTAAAAGCCAGTAAATTAGAATATTTTGAAAAACTTGATTTATTTCAATAATTGCATTCAAAAGGTGTAACTTGTATATTATATTTATTCATTGCACACAGACTGATGCATTCAAATGTTTATTTCATTTAATTTTGATGATTTGAAGTGGCAACAAATGAAAATCCAAAATTCCGTGTGTCACAAAATTAGAATATTACTTAAGGCTAATACAAAAAAGGGATTTTTTAGAAATGTTGGCCAACTGAAAAGTATGAAAATGAAAAATATGAGCATGTACAATACTCAATACTTGGTTGGAGCTCCTTTTGCCTCAATTACTGCATTAATGCGGCGTGGCATGGAGTTGATGAGTTTCTGGCACTGCTCAGGTGTTATGAGAGCCCAGGTTGCTCTGATAGTGGCCTTCAACTCTTCTGCGTTGTTGGGTCTGGCATTCTGCATCTTCCTTTTCACAATACCCCACAGATTTTCTATGGGGCTAAGGTCAGGGGAGTTGGCTGGCCAATTTAGAACAGAAATACCATGGTCCGTAAACCAGGCACGGGTAGATTTTGCGCTGTGTGCAGGCGCCAAGTCCTGTTGGAACCTGAAATCTCCATCTCCATAGAGCAGGTCAGCAGCAGGAAGCATGAAGTGCTCTAAAACTTGCTGGTAGACGGCTGCGTTGACCCTGGATCTCAGGAAACAGAGTGGACCGACACCAGCAGATGACATGGCACCCCAAACCATCACTGATGGTGGAAACTTTACACTAGACTTCAGGCAACGTGGATCCTGTGCCTCTCCTGTCTTCCTCCAGACTCTGGGACCTCGATTTCCAAAGGAAATGCAAAATTTGCTTTCGTCAGAAAACATGACTGGACCCCTCAGCAGCAGTCCAGCTCTTTTTTTCCTTAGCCCAGGTGAGACGCTTTTCGCGCTGTTTCTTGGTCAACAGTGGCTTGACACGAGGTATGCGGCACTTGAAACCCATGTCTTTCAAGCGTCTCTTGGTGGTGGATCTTGAAGCACTGACTCCAGCAGCTGTCCACTCCTTGTGAATCTCCCCCACATTTTTGAATGTTTTTTTTTTCACAATCTTGACTAGGGCGCGGTGATCCCTATCGCTTGTACACTTTTTCTGACCACAGTTTTTCCTTCCCTTCGCCTCTCTATTAATGTGTTTGGACACAGAGCTCTGAGAACAGCCAGCCTCTTCAGCAATAACCTTTTGTGTCTTTCCCTCCTTGTGCAATGTGTCGATGGTCGCCTTTTGGACAGCTGTCAAATCTGAAGTCTTCCCCATGTTTGTGTAGGCTTCAGAACTGGACTGAGAGACCATTTAAAGCCCTTTGCAGGTGTTTTGAGTTAATCAGCTAATTAGTTTGTGGCACCAGGTGTCTTCAAAATTTAACCCTTACACAATATTCTAATTTTGTGACACACGAAATTTTGGATTTTCATTTGTTGCCACTTCAAATCATCAAAATTAAATGAAATAAACATTTGAATGCATCAGTCTGTGTGCAATGAATAAATATAATGTACAAGTTAAACCTTTTGAATGCAATTACTGAAATAAATCAAGTTTTTCAAAATATTCTAATTTACTGGCTTTTACCTGTATATATATGTAGTCTTGATATACCGGCGATTGTAAGTACAAATAATGATGCAATATAAGTCCAGGTCAAATTTGTTATTTCATTTTTTAAAAGCTATAATTCAAGAAGGTTTAATATTATGGCTGTCATGATTTGGGTTTTGTTTTTGGACTTTTCATTAATTCCCCACTCTGTTCAGTCACCTCCCAGCCACAACTCAGCAATATTATCAGATCCACCTGCTTGCACTAATTACCCTCAAGCCATTCCACCTGATCTTCTGCCTACATATACCTGCCTCACTCATCCACTCCCTAGCAGAACGTCTCGTCTTGTCAGCACTGTCTGCATCTGGTCAAGTCTGGGTCAGTCTGCCTTCTACTCCTGTCCTCCCTCAGATCACCTATCTACCTGCATCCTTTGGTCCCCTACCCATTCCTGCCTGCCTGCGTGTGTCGTCTGCTAGTATTCAACTCTCCTTCAGTAGACCTTTTCAAAACGTAACTCTATGTCCGGCTGAATATCGGGTTCCCCAGCTCTAATCATTACGGTGTCACATTTAACGATAAAAGAAAAATACAGCTTTAGCGATAAGGTTATATGGGCACTTGATTTCTACACTGTCACATCTGTTGGAACCTGATTGCTGTTCCTTTTAAGAAGCTTGTTTGCTTTCATATTAACTGCATAGTTATGTCATCATTTGAGTTACTTAGGATAAAATAATCTTCAAAATGCATAAATATAAGGTTAGATTTTGACAAAAATAATCAGCATCTGGTTCTGTGACTTACAAGCCCTTTCCATGAATAGCCAAAAGTCAACCCTGTCCCTGAAAAACGTGTAATATCCACATTGGTCCACAGAGGGAGACATAGTATTGTCACAATTTGGCTCTTCAATACGTGTCAGGCTTACACTTTATTTGCTCTATTCATTTACATTGGCTTGGAACCATGTCACGTGACTATCAAGTTTTCCCCAGCAAAAAAATTAACATGGCTGCGTTGCCTGTGGAAGAGTAAACATTTAAGCAAAACAACTGCGTTTATATGCATTTTGATTACATTTCTAGTGAGAAGTATGGATATGATTTTCATAATCTTTGTTAAGGGAAGTTAGATAACCTTTCCTTTATTAGTTTTGCCAAAGATTTTCACAGAAAGACATGAAGAAGTGATGTTTCCTTCATATGTCACCGAGATTCTGGTACATTTAAGCAAAACATCGGCAGGTGTATGCATTTTGATGACATCTCTAGTGAAAAGTATGCATACTACATTATAAACTTCGTTCAGGGAAGGTAGACAACCTTTTCTGTATTCATTTCGCTGAAGATTTTATTGTGTCTCAGAAAGACGTGGGCTATCATGTCACGTTGCTAGGCAATTGCCAGAACTCTACAGGTAGGCGGAACGATCCTAGTATCAATAATATACATACCAACGCTGGTATGGATATTGAACAATATTCATTTAAAAAGATCAATGCTTTTCATTCTCTCCCGCAAGCACTGACTGCAGCAGATTTTATTTATTTATTTTTTTCTTCCAGTGTCCTGTCTAGCAATGTGGCAATAAGAATTGATGTCTTAATGCCAAATAGAGCTCGACAGATTTTGCTTTCACAAGTGGAGCAAACAGCTTTCGCCATAATGCTCCGCTTGATTTGTGCATGTAAATAGCTTTATTGTGATTCCTGCAGGGAGAATTTCAAATTATATGGACACTACAAAGGGAAAGTAGGAGAGTAAAGGAAGAACAAGAAGAGAAGGAAAAAAAAAGAAAGAGAAGAGGTGAAAGAAAGAAGAGATAAAAGGAAGAGAATGATAGAACGTCCTCTGTCTGCTCCATCACCTGTAAAGAGACGCAAAAAGAACAGCACAACCAACAGACATAAAGCAACAGATACAATCGAGTAACACCTTGATACCATTGCTAAATCATATGTATTATTATTTAAGCTGACATGTGTAATGTGATACCTGAAAAAAGAAAGTGAAAGAAAATAAATAAATAAATTATAGGCTTTCTGTATATAAGTGAACATTTAATACCTGGGACCCAGCACCTGTGGGAGTTTGTGAGAGTGCACTAGTTTAGGTGAAAATTATACAGAAGGAAATAGCTCGATAGTGGTTGTGGAGAACCAAAGACCCGCCTTCCCCGAGCACAGAGGCAGAGGTCAGGGGACCCAAAACCCCGGACTCCCAAAGGGGCCCCCAAAGCAGTGCGCCCGAGAGGAGCCATAACAGGAAATCTGCAACCCCCCCCCCCCCGAGGAAAGAGGAGAGACGACCCCGAGGAAATCCCCCACCCACCACAATGCCGACGCCCCCAAGAGCCGCGGGGACGAATCTGTGGGCTCCACCGGCAGCCAGCCGCGCTGAAGTGGTCCCGGCCATGGGCCCTGGGGGCCAGAGGCCCCAGGGGCGCCCCGCCCCCGCGGCAGGGGCCCCCGACCGCCCCCCGGGGGGCCAGGCCCCGCGAAGCCGGCGCCGGGAATGGGCCGGCGCCCACCCGGGAACCCGCCCCAAACCCGAGGACCGTCACCGCGCCAGAGGGCCAAGGCGCCTGCCAACGCAGCGGAGGGGGGCAGGACGTGGGGGATGTTCTTGGGAGAGTGAGCGGACCGGACCCGAACCTGGAAGAAAAAAAAAAAAAAAAACTCATTCACACCATCCCTCCCTAGTGCCCCACTCACCACACACAGACACAAAAAAAGGACGCTGTACACACATTCCCACATAACATTCACATCAAAAAATCCCAAGTGGGGGGGGTCACCACAATTCAACTATACGACTGCCTGTGCCCGACCCCCGGCCCCGCCCTCGGACCAGACGCCCCCCGGATCAGGCCCCCCAAAGAGGGGGGGCCAACACGACCCGTACGGGCCACCCAACCAGAACCCCCCCTCACCCACTATATACCTAATAAACCCCCTCCCACCCGACCTTACCCTAGCCACCCCTGCCCCCCATCCCTTCCTGGGGAGAGCAGAGGCGTCAGCCCCAGATCCGGCAAGCCGCTGCCTACCCGCAGCAGCCCCCCGCCAAGACCCCGGACCCAGTTGCCCGCACCTCCTCCAGGCCCCAGACTCCGTGCCGCGATCGGAGATCGGGGGTGTGCAAAAGACCCCCGATCCTCCCTCCGCCCGCTCAGATGTTGTGTTGTTGCATGTTGATCTCAGGTGTGTTTAAAACTGGGAGCACCGAAGGGGGTGCACGGCACAGCCCACCCCCCCTCCGGAAGGCAGCTGGTGCCAGCGCCCCCCCTCCAAGCAACTACCCAGAACCCTCAATGTCTAAATGCGAGAAGGGGTGGAGGGAGCCGTCCGAGGCGAGGCTCACACAACATAAGCCCCCCCCAGATGTCTTCCCCCCACCCCCCCATATCGTGGCCTACATGAATGTGCGTTGTGAAAATGTTTGAAGTGAAAGTGTCTAAAATGCATGATATAATTGGGGAGAGGGACGTCACCAGAAAGTGGCAACCTCCAGTAACGCCCCTTCCCCAAGGACCTACATGTGTGGCGGCGTGATGGAGCAGGCAGAGGGAGGAGTCCGGGGATGGGGAGCAAAGGACTGGGGAGCCAACCCAGGGAGCCAGCTCCCCTACTGACTCCAATAGGCACCCCCGCTCCCCGAAAGCCCCACCCGGAGAAAGGAGCCCCTCCAGCGGCACCACCATAGCCCGGGGGCCGGGGAGAGGCCGCAGGGCCCGCCAGCCAACCACCCACCAGGAGCAACACCTCCACCTCCCCCAGCCCACCCACCAATTCTACTGGCTTTAACCCCCCCCCCCCCCCAAAAGAAAAAATTATAATAATAATAGTAGTAATAATAATAATAATAATATATAAATAAATAAAAATAAATAAACAAAGATGGGGGACCCTGGCCAGCCAGCCCACACGAGCCATCCCAAACCCCACCCCCCAGGCGAAAGCCGCATCGGGAGACTACCCGGACCAGGACCGGGACAGGGGGCCGGACACAAGCCCACCAGAATGTCCACCCCCAGCCCCCCCCCCCCCCCCCCCCCCCAACCGTAGACTTAACCCCTCCCCAACACTAACATTCATACATCTCACCATACATTCGACAGTAGACATCCAGGCTGGGTAAGTCACTACTCCCCCTCCCTCCCCTCCCCCCACTAGCAGAGTGCCAACCCAAAGAAGGGGAGGAGCATCTGCCCTGAGATGTTAATGACCATGCCCCCCTACCAGCTCAACAGGCCCCGAGGCCCCCCACCGCAGCAGAGGCCCCGTGCAGGGGCAGACACCCGGGCGCACGCCGGCCCAGACCCCAAGCGGCACACCCCCCGGAACCGGAACCCCGAGGCCCCGCCGGGGCCCCCGCCCGAGGGCGGCGCGCCCCAGGAACCCCAGGCCCCCAGACCCACCCAGGACCCACCCAGCGACAGCACAGCTACCAGTTCAGTAACCCACGTCTGTCACCGCGTAGCTCCCCAAGAGTAGGCCACCCGTAGGCCTCCCAAGCTCCTCCCAGATGGGGGCAACAGACCCTGGAGTCAGACCAACCAAGCGCCCCACTCCGAGTGCCCCCAGAGCCCCAGGAACCCCCTCCACCCAGCCACTGCGCCCTGCAGGAAGGACTGCAGCAGATTCACCAAAGTCTCCCTGTCTGTGTCACAGCACTTTGCTAATCCCCCCATCACTGTCTTGCACTGTTACATGGCTCAGCGGCGCCAGCCAATCAAGCATGCAGGCTCGGCCTGGCCCGCCCACTCCGCTCTCTCTCCATTGGACACACAATCAACCGTGCTGCTGCTGCTCAGATTCGGAGACAGAGAGACTGCTGCAGCAGAAAAACTACGGAGGAGAGGAAAAGAAGTGCCATTTGGCTATGTTTTAATGCCGTAAATGAAACAACCGCAAGGTGTATGGTTTGTAAAAAGGCAGTTAAATACACTGGAAACACAACAAATTTATATAAGCACATGAAAAACCATGAGCAAGAAAACGTTGAGGTACAGAAACGGAGAGAGGAGACGAAATTTCGCTCATTGCATGGCCCCGACAGACCCTCGACCCACAGATAGACATCATTGACAGAGGTGTTTCAGACCTCCAGTGAATATCCGTATAGATAAGAGTGGTCATCTTCAGCAGCGGTTCATATTAACTTTCAAAGTAGATATTGTATGCCATATGTAACTGGAGCCAACTCAGAAAGTGTAATTAAGACCTTGAAAGAACCCAATACATTTATCCCATTAAAAAGTGTATTCTAAGATACAATAACATTATATATCATCTCTATACATCTTTTTTTCCAAGATGGCGCTGCGCAGGCAGCAGCCAGTCACATCGGCTGTATCCCTTCTTTTCCTACTTTCTCCTTTTTATTGTGTTTTCTGGATTGCTTGTATATTATTGAATACCGGATCGGGTATGCCCTGAAGAAACCAACTTTTGGGACTCTAGTGATTATTTTTTTGTTACTTTCGGCACATTTCGATGCCGCGAGTGGAGACCCCTTTGTCCGCGACTCCGAGCGTCCCTTGATCTACACGAGGAACCAGCTTCTTGGACTACGTGACTCCTCGCGCTGCGGCCCCGTTCATCACCACGCTGAGAAACTGTACATCCCCGCAGAAATACGGAGGAGGCAGAGAGGATGTTCGGGCGGGAGGATGAAGCGGAGGAAAGGTTATTTACCATCGGTTGTCACGGGAAACGTTAGATCTCACGGAACAAGACCGAGGAACTCACAGCACTAACCCGTTTCCAAAGTAGGTACAGAGACGCTAGTATTATGTGCTTCACAGAGACGTGGTTAGATGGATCTGTCCCGGACTCAGTGGTCTCTCTGGACGGCTTTAAACTTATCCGCGCGGACAGAACATTGGCGGGGAGCGGAAAAAAGAGAGGAGGAGGGCTGGCGGTGTTTGTGAATGAGAGATGGTGTAACGCGGCGCATGTTCACATGAAGCAGCAGATATGCGTTTCGGATGTTGAACTTCTCGCAGTGAGTTTGAGACCTTATTACTTGCCGCGAGAGTTCGGCTCTGTGTTTACATCCCTCCCTCCGCGGACGCTGCCGCCGCGTGTGAGCGGATCCACGGCGCTGTAAACAATCTGCAAACACAGCACCCCCGCTCTCTACTGCTGATCACAGGGGACTTCAATCATGGCTCCCTCCGCTCTCCACGCTCACCCAGTACGTCACGTGTAAAACAAGGGACAATAAAACGCTGGACCTTTTTGATGCCAATGTTAAAGACGCCTACACCTCCGCCCCCCTCCCCCCTCTTGGACGCTCAGACCACAACCTCGTCTACCTGCTCCCCCACTACATTCCACTGGTAAGGAGACAAAAGGCAAAGAAGAAGTCAGTGAAAGTTTGGTCAGATCAGGCCAATGAGAGACTGAGAGATTGTTTCAGAACCACAGACTGGAGCATGTTCCAAAGCTCTCATGGTGATGACATCAACAGCCTGACTGAATGCATCACTGATTACATGACCTTCTGTGTGGAGAGCATCGTGCCATCACGACGGCTACGATGCTTTCCAAACAACCCCCGCTGGGTGACCCCTGAGCTGAAAGTCCTCCTGAACCAGAAGAAGAGGGCTTTCTACTCAGGGGACAGGAAGAAGCAGCGTGGAGTCCAGCGGGAGCTCCAGTGGAGGATCAGGGCAGCAAAGAAGGACTATGGGAAGAAGATGGAGGAGCAGCTGGCGCAGAACAACGTCAGAGATGTGTGGAGAGGTCTGAAGAACATCTCCGGCTTTGGGCAGAGGACCAGCAGGGCTGCAGACGGTGACACCAAGTCTGCAGATGAGTTGAACACATTCTTCACCCGGTTTGACTCCCCCCATACTGGCCCCTCCCTGGTGTCAACTCTCCACACGTCTCCAACCACCAGCCCTCCAGCGACCTACCCTCCCCCCCCCCTGCCACTATTATCAACGACCGGCCCAGCCACACCTTCGGTCCTACCTTCCTCCCCCATCACAGTCACACCAATGCAGGTGAGAGGACAGCTGATGAGGCTGAAACAGAGGAAAGCTTCAGGACCGGACGGCATCCCCCCCAGGCTGCTGAGGACCTGTGCAGATGAGCTCTGGGAGGTCGTCAGCTACATCTACAACCTGAGCCTCAGCCTGGGGGTGGTGCCCACCCTGTGGAAGACCTCCTGTGTGGTACCGGTTCCCAAAACACCACATGCCAGGGAACCGGCCCACTTCAGACCAGTCACCCTGACCTCCCACCTGATGAAGACCACGGAGCGCCTCAACCTAGCTCACCTGCGCACCATGGTGAGCCCCACCCTGGACCCGCTGCAGTTTTCCTACCGGCCCAACATCGGAGTAGAGGACGGCATCATCTACCTGCTGCAGCGGGCGCTCACCCACCTGGAGACCACCGGGAGCGCTGTGAGAGTCATGTTATTTGACTTCTCCAGCGCTTTCAACACCATCAGACCGGTGCTGCTGAGGGGGAAGCTGGAGGACGCTGGGGTGGACAAACATCTAGCTGACTGAACCATGGACTACCTCACTAACCGCCCTCAGTACGTGCGGCTGCATGGCCCTCTGCAGCACCGGGGCCCCCCAGGGCACCGTTCTGTCTCCGTTTCTTTTTACCCTTTACACCTCGGACTTTACCTACAACACGGACAGCTGCCATCTTCAGAAGTTCTCTGATGACTCGGCCATTGTGGGCTGTGTGTCTGAGGGGAACGAGCTGGAGTACCGGTCGGTCATCATGGACTTTTTGGACTGGTGTGAGAAAAAGATAAGATAAGATAAGATAATCTTTATTGATCTCACAATGGAGAAATTCACTTGTCCCATCGGCTCAATAATCAAAAGTCAGAAGAAGGAGTTACACACAGTTATACAGCTATTTACAATTCTATACAATCCTATGTATAAATAGGTTATTGCACATATGTTATTATACACTTTATACATGGTTATTGCACAGGCGTATTGCACAGGTTATAGCACCTTGTATATAGGGTCGAAGGTGTGGATGGTGTATAAAAACCATCTGTGCTTAAACACCAGTAAGACCAAGGAGATGGTGAGCGACTTCAGGAGAAGACCCCCACCTCACTCACCTGTGAACATCCAGGGGCAGGACATAGAAACTGTGGAGAGTTTCAAATACCTGGGTGTTCACGTCAACAATAAACTGGACTGGACTGGACCTCCTCAGGAGGCTGAGGTCCTTTGGAGTGAGCAGGCCTCTGCTTAAGACCTTTTATGACTCTGTGGTGGCCTCAGCCCTCATCTACGCTGTCGTCTGCTGGGCCCCAGGCAGCGCAGAGCGGGACAGAAAGAGGCTGAATAAGCTGGTGAGGAAGGCCACTTCTTTCCTGGGCTGCGCTCTTGACTCTGTGGAGGAAGTGGCTGAGAGGAGGGTGTTGTCCAAGCTCACATCCATTATGGACAACACCTTCCACCCCCTGCACCAGACTGTAGAGGAGCTGAGCACCCTGTCTGTAAAAAGGAGCGCTACCGCAGGTCATTCATTCCTGCTGCTATCAGATTATACAATGTTGCACTATAACTGTAACCATAACTGTAATAATTAATGTTCAATAACTAATGTGCAATAATCTATCTAATACACTGTACTACAACCCGTGCAATAATCCTGATGTAGTGACTTCTGTTGCTATCAACACCTGAACATATGTCAGTACACATGTATGTATGTATGTACAAATGTATATGCACATATATACGTGTAGGTACGTATGTATGTAGGTGTATAGATATATGTATATATATAGATATAGATATATATAGATATATGTATATATATAGATATATATATATATATATATGTATTTATATATATATAAGTATATATATATGTTTACATATATATAGACCACTATGAATGTAAATAAGACATCATATGCCCATTCCTATTTCTGTTTGTATTTTTTTGGTATTCTTTTTGATCCATTGTATATATGAAGATTCACTGTATATAACTGAATGCACCTCCCCTACTCTGCACCTTCTTGTATGAGCCGATGTGACGAGTGAATTTCTCCATTGTGAGATCAATAAAGATTATCTTATCTTATCTCTTAATCCTTTATCCATCCCTTTATTTAGATTTATGGGAACATTTATAGAATTAAAGCTACAGGAAAGTGCACACAACACAAACAAAATTGCATAAGGACTGAAAGATATATCATAAGAGGTGGATTAGAACCCCCCCCCCCCCACTATGAACAGAACATTATTATTGTCATTATTATTCAATTGTAATAAAGTGAAAACCACAAAAACACCAAAAGGTCAACAGTTTCATCATACATCAAGCTCAAATATAAACAACTATCGGTATCTGTGATACTGTCCCTGTATTTACTTGGTATCAGATCGATTAAAAATTGCCGATATCGGCCCACCTCTACAGGACGCTTTCAGTTATGTCACAGACATGAGCGGACTTCCGCATTAATAAAAATCAATATTTAAGAAAGGCATCGCACCTTATGCATTTTGCTGACATCTCTAGCAAAACCTATGCATAATATATTATAATCTTAATTTAGGGGAAGTATACAATCTTTCATTCATTAGTTTCTCCAAAGGGTTACATACGTTACAATCACCTTTAATGTTACTGCCTACCTGCACACTATCATCTCAGAATATCTATATGCACATCACTTTAAATGAAGTTTCAACTCATCATTGTTCAATAAGCACATTATCTGTTATCTGTGACTTTCATGAACGCTAAAAAAAAAAACGTAAACCTTGTTCATTGCCTGTTTGTTTGTCAGTTTCTGTCTTTATTGTGTGTATTGTGAACCGGAGTGGCCAAAGACAAATTTTGCCGCTGTAACATGCGGTGACAAATAAGATATTGTTCATTCTTGATTCTTGACATAACTGGCTGCATCCTGGCAACCACCTAGCGATAGTGCTGTTCACGTCTTTCTGAGATGCACTGAAATCTTCGGCAAAATTAATAAAGGAGAGGTTGTCTACCTTCCCTGAATTAAGCTTTTAATATAGTATGCATACTTTTCACTAGAGATGTCATCAAAATGCATACAACTGCAAATGTTTAGCTTAAATGTTGTACCAGAATCTCGGTGACATAGGTAGGAAATGTCACTTCATCACGTCTTTCTGAGAAAATCTTTGGTAAAACTATTAAAGGAAAGGTTATCTACCTTCCCTGAACAAAGATGATGAAAATAATATCCATACTTCTTGCTAGAAATGTTATCAAAATGTATATAAACACAGTTTTGCTTAAATGTTTACTTTTCCATGCGCAACGGCAGCCATGTTCTTTTATTCACTGTGGAAAACTTGATAGTCGCATAAACTGGTTGCAAGCCAATGTATATGAATCGGGCAAATGAAGAGTAAGCCTGCCATGTAGTGAAGAGCCAAATTGTGACAATACTGCGTCTCCCCCTGTTGACCTTTGTGGATATTAAACGTTTTTCAGTGAGACTGAGTTGCAAAAGTGAATACATAAAATGAGAAAGATTTTGGATATTGGTTATTACTGTAAATATTGCAAATAAAGTTGCAACATTTAAAAGAATAAAAATAAATAACTCTGTAATAAATCTCCCAAAGTTCCAGTTAATCAATAAACGACAAACAAACTGAATCTCTTTACTTTTCGCAATCTTAACTTGTCAGTGTACATAAAAGAACAGATTAAGATCATAATGAGCATTTACCTGTCTGTGTTCCATCCCAGTGGGCTATGAATCCAGGGTGTGTGATTGTGGCATCGGAATGGAATCTAATCCATAAACGGTTGCTATGGGACAGCACAACAGGAGGTCTTTGGCCACCACAGAACTTACCAATCAAGGGAGATGTCTCATAGCCACCATCCCTGTAAAGTTCAACAGACCTTAATAATCCTTGTTTATACAGAAAATATGCAATATATATACAGGACTGTCTCAGAAAATTAGAATATTGTGATAAAGTTCTTTATTTTCTGTAATGCAATTAAAAAACATTAAATGTCATACATTCTGGATTCATTACAAATCAACTGAAATATCGTAAGCCTTTTATTGTTTTAATATCTCTGATTATGGCGTACAGCTGAAGAAAACTCAAAAATCCTATCTCTAAATATTAGAATATTTCCTCAGACCAAGTAAAAAAAAAATTATAACAGCAAAACAAAATCAAACATTTGAAAATGTCCATTAATGCACTCAGTACTTGGTTGGGAATCCTTTTGCACAGATTACTGCATCAATGCGACGTGGCATGGAGGCAATCAGCCTGTGGCATTGCTGATGTGTTATGGATGCCCAGGATGCTTCAATAGCGACCTTTAGCTCATTTGCATTGTTGGGTCTGGTGTCTTTCAGCTTCTTCTTCACAATACCCCACAAATTCTCGATGGGGTTCAGGTCAGGGGAATTGGCAGGCCAATCAAGGACAGTAATGCCATGGTCAGTACACCAGTTACTGGTGGTTTTGGCACCGTGGGCAGGTGCCAGATCTTGGTTGTGCAGCGTTTCCTGCCACATTTCCCCCTTCCAACACACTTTTTGTGAATGTGCTTTGAAACTGCACTCTGTGAACAGCCTGCTCTTTGAGAAATTTCTTTTTGTGTCTTACCCTCCTGATGGAGGGTGTCAATGATGGTCTTCTGGACAGCAGTCAGATCAGCAGTCTTCCCCATACTTGTGATTTAGTTTACTGAACCAAGCTGAGTGTTTTTCAAGGCTCAGGAAACCCTTGCAGGTGTTTCGAGTTAATTAGACGATTCAAGTGATTAGTTGAATAGCCTACTAGTATACAGTACTTTTTCACGATATTCAAATTTTCTGAGACAGTCCTGTATATATATACCTTGCAAGGGTTATCTGAAAGAATACCTTTTCTACCCAGTTTTAATTTTAGTGCATTGTAAAATTATGTTTATAAAATTTTACCATTTAAAATTTTTAAACAGCTTTTTATTACACAGACAGGAAGCATTTATTATTGTTCTCAAAACGTTGGTTAGATTCAATCTGTACAAGATAACAAAGTCCTGTTTGATTCAACCCTAGTTCAGCTCTTTC
This sequence comes from Fundulus diaphanus, assembly GCA_037039145.1. NCBI lineage: Eukaryota > Metazoa > Chordata > Actinopteri > Cyprinodontiformes > Fundulidae > Fundulus > Fundulus diaphanus. Next base: position 50,002,055 of record CM073137.1, on the reverse strand, counting down.
CTCATCTGGGGAAAAAGGACGACCATGTGAAAGAAAACCAACAAAAACTGACGTGCGCTTACACATCCATACACAGATGATTTATTTGTGATGAGACGAGAGGAGGACACATCTTAGTTTCATCTGTCATGAAACTACGATTTTAGATTTTTTGGGGGTTGGAGCACACAATTCAAATGAAGGGGCTGAAATTTCAGTCCCATAAGCCGGGCATACACTGTACGATATTTTCAGTCGTGGTACTCATACACAGCTCAAACTGCACAATGAAACTGTAGGGTTTAAAAGTTCATAGCTCCCGATATCTGTTCTTACACTGTGCGGCCCGATGCACTGATGCGACCTGACTGCTCCCACTGTACGTTCAAAAACCACACGTCGGACTCAACCCCCGTAGAGAGATAGCGCTACTCGGACTCGTCTACCCGGAAGCCAAATGTCAACAGTAGAAGAAGAAAAAGGCGGAAGTGTCATTGTTCACTGTTAAATATGAGGCTCACTAGAATGAAACGTCCTACCTTGGCAATTCTACGAGTTGCTCCTTCATAGTTTAACTCTATGTCACACGTATCGCCGCCATGCTTCTCTCCACTCCTTTGTTTGCGCAGTGCGCGAGGTTGGGCGAAATCGGCTCGTAGATGGTCATAACTCCGCTTCAACAGCAGGACCCGCTCACGATAACTCACGAGGGCCGACTGAATTTCAAACATTTGATTTTCATCCGACCGTCCGATTCCTGATCGGGAGGTGGTCATGAGAGGCGAATCGCCCCTCATTACCCCCTGTATACTACACGACGCAGGACGCACGATCAAGCTGAAACTCAGCCCGATCCAAAAAATTCTTGCATGACTGAAGAATCAGCCCGAAAAGGGCAAAAAGTCGTACAGTGTACGCCCGGCTTTAGACTGTGATATATAATCAGTGCTTTTCCCTGGAGATTCCAACTGCTTTAGGATCATTAACATTCTCCTCCAATCTAGTTCTGGGCTGATACTTCCTCTTTCACATGGTCGTCCTCACAGAATGTGGCAAGAACTTGCATGTAACTTCAGACTATGTTTATGGTCATTTTAGTTTATTTCTCCTTTTTCATAATCTTACCAACAACTGGCACCTGCCCAAGGTTCTTGCTGAGGGTCTGTAGCCCATGCCTTCCATGATCGGATCTCCTACTGTATTTTCTGACAGGTCATTTATTCTACGGACAAGTGTGCTTCATATACATAAAAAATTGTTAATTTTTCTCACCGGCTGTATGTTCAGTCCATGCTTATGTGAAAGGGTAACAAATAAGAACAGATATGACATCAAATAAAATGCCCTGTCTATTACAGAGATAGATTTTTATCTGTGAATACTTAGCATGGAATAGTAAAATACTGCCCCAAATACAAGTGTCAACTGAATTATGCTCTACTTGAGTGAGATGAAAAGTGAACCCAAGCAGTTTAATTTACATATCATGTGTTGTCACGTAAAATATGTGGTAAGAGAAGAATCAGTTTCCTGATGTCCCATGTGGTATTGGTAGTAAGGGTAGAGTTATAAGAGTAACACAAGTCTGCTCAGTACCAGACAAAATGACATTCTGGCACTTTTCTTTTTTCCTTACCTGATCTCCACAAAGTCAAAGCGGCAAGAAGGAGGAGAGCCTTCCAACTCAAAACTGGTGAAGTTCAACATAATCTGCATGTTGAGCTGAACAATGATCTTGAAGATGCAGTCTCGGCTGTTGGGGTAGTAGTTGGGATAGCTGGGAGAGGTGAAGGTTCCTGTTGGGGAGTTGAAGCTCTCACCACAGTCTAAAAAGAAATAAATAATATTTCTATAAATGAATTCATATTTGGAAATAACAAATAATCTGAAACCAATGACCTGAGCTTTTCCAAATCATATAAATGTCCAACTACACAGGCGTTCTGAGATAATTTATTTTGAACCAAGCAATATTTGTAAAATATTCCATTTTGGAGGCAACATTTCTGCACAGCAGAGGTGGGTGACAGTAGGGTGCTCCTATACCAGAACCAATGCCTTGTTGAGGTATTAGAAATACGATCCTTGCAGTTTGTATACCAATATAGTTATCATACTTACACATTATAGTAGTTTTTATTGTATCTGCATAGTGTAGTATTGAACATTATTCTAACAATATTATGTCAGCAAAAATGCTTTGCTGATATTCATCCAAGATATTCATCTCACCTTCACCAATTAACTTAACTTCCCTTTCTTTTACACACACACATAAACACACACACACACACACACACACACACATGCATATTGATAAGAGACAGTTTTAAAATGTATGACTGCCACCTGGTCTATCAATAATGTTACAATGTATCTGATATTTTGAAGGGAAATAATAGTTAATGAATGCAGAGGACCGTAAAATTAACCATGCCAATTTTAAACAATGCAGTTACCTGGCCCTTCCACCAGTGCTGATTCAATATTGCCAGTTATGTACCAAAATCTTCTCATATCCAAAAATTCTGAGGATGTCTAAACAGTACTCCATTATAAAATACACAATTGCTTCTACTTTTAGACAAGTGAAAAAGGGGTTGGGCTACTGCGTATACTGCTGCCATATGGAATTTGGACGACCGGTTTGATGGCCAGCTGTGCATGCGCATGCAGAGACCTGATGGCATCCTGAAGTAGCTGTTGCCTAGTCAGACAGAGTAGGTGGTGCTCAACAGGCAGGAGCTTCTCATGTCGAGGGAGCTCCTGCCTGTTGCCTATTCTGGCCTGTTGACTGTTCCGGCTTATTTTGTTTGTTTTTGTGTTCTTATTCATGAACACCACTCCAAGCCCTAATACAATACAGGAGAGATGAGCTGTTGGAATTGCAATCCAAGCATGGAGTGCGCAGACCGTACCGATCATTGAAACTGCACTTTATCCATCCCAATCTGCAAGAACCAACAGAGGCTTCACTTTATCCGCTCTGGAGGCCTAGGACTTGGGGGTAAGTTATCTGCCTCCTGCTGATAACGGGGGATTTCAACCACGCGCCCCTCCGCTCCACCCTCCCCACGCTCACGCAGTACGTCACGCGCTCCACAAGGGGAACCAACATGCTGGACCTCTTCTATGCAAATGTTAAGGACGCCTACACCTCCGCCCCCCTCCCCCCACTCGGTCGCTCGGATCACAATCTTATCTCCCTGCTCCCCCATTACACTCCACTGGTGAGAAGGACATTAGCACAGAAGAAGTCGGTGAAAATCTGGTCAGATGAGGCCAATGAGAGACAGAGAGATTGTTTCAGAACGACAGACTGGAGCATGTTCCAAAGCTCTTATGGTGATGACATCAACAGCCTGACCGAATGTATCACTGACTACATTAACTTCTGCGTGGAGAGCACTGTGCTACACGACGACTACGATGCTTTGATAATAACCACCCCTGGGTGACCCCTGAGCTGAAAGTCCTCCTGAACCAGAAGAAGAGGGCTTTCCACTCAGGGGACAGAGATGAACAGCGTAGAGTCCAGCGGGAGCTCCAGTGGAGGATCAGGGCAGCAAAAAAGGATTATGGGAAGAAGATGGAGGAGCAGCTGGCAAAGAACAACGTCAGAGATGTGTGGAGAGGTCTGAAGAACATCTCCGGCTTTGGGCAGAGGACCAGTAGGACTGCAGACGGAGACATCAAGTTTGCAGATGAACTAAACAGGTTCTTCACCCGTTTCGAGTCCCCTAACACCGGACCCCTCCCTGCCCTAAACTCTCCACACGACTCCAACGACCAGCCATCCAGAAACCTACCCTCCCCCTGCTGTCACCTTCATCAACGACCGACCTATCCACACCCTCAGCCCTGCCTCCCTCCCCCCTCACAGTCTCACCAATGCAGGTGAGAGATCAGCTGAAGAGGATGAAACAAAGGAAAGCCCCTGGTCCGGATGGCATCCCCCTCAGGCTGCTGAGGACCTGTGCAGATGAACTCTGTGAGATCCTCAGCTACACCTACAACCTGAGCCTCAGCCTGGGGGTGGTGCCCACCCTGTGGAATACCTCATGTGTGGTACCGGTTCCCAAAACACCGCACGCCAGGGAACCGGCCCACTTCAGACCAGTCACCCTGACCTCCCACCTGATGAAGGCCATGGAGCGCCTCATCCTTGCCCACCTGCGCACCGTGGTCAGCCCCACACTGGACCCGCTGCAGTTTGCCTACCGGCCCAACATCGGAGAAGAGGATGCCATCATCTACCTGCTGCAGCAGGCGCTCACCCACCTGGAGACCAACGGGAGCGCTGTGAGAGTCATGTTCTTTGACTTCTCCAGCGCTTTCAACACCATCAGACCGGTGCTGCTGAGGGGGAAGCTGAAGGAAGCTGGGGTGGACAAACATCTGGCTGACTGGACCATCGACTACCTCACTGACCGCCCTCAGCACGTGCGGCTGCACGGCTGTCAGTCAGAGGTGGCAGTCTGCAGCACCGGGGCCCCCCAGGGTACTGTTCTGTCTCCGTTTCTTTTCACCCTCTACACCTCGGACTTCACCTACAACATGGACAGCTGCCACCTTCAGAAGTTCGCCGATGACTCGGCCATTGTGGGCTGTGTGTCTGAGGGGAACGAGCTGGAGTACCGGTCGGTCATCATGAACTTTGTGGACTGGTGTGAGAAAAACCATCTGTGTTTAAACACCAGTAAGACCAAGGAGATGGTGATCGACCTCAGGAGAAGACCCCCACCTCACTCCTCCGTGAACATCCAGGGGCAGGACATAGAGACTCTTGAGAGTTTCAAATACCTGGGTGTTCACGTCAACAATAAACTGGACTGGACTCACAACACCGACGCTCTGTATAAGAAGGGCCAGAGCCGCCTCCACCTCCTGAGGAGGCTGAGGTCCTTTGGCGTAAGTAGACCTCTGCTAAAAACTTTTTATGACTCTGTGGTGGCGGGCCCCTGGCAGCACAGAGCGGGACAGAACGAGGCTGAATAAGCTGGTGAGGAAGGCCCATTCTGTCCTGGGCTGCACTCTGGACTCAATGAAGGAAGTGGCTGAGAGGAGGGTGTTGTCCAAACTCACATCCATCATGGACAACACCTTCCACCCCCTGCACCAGACTGTAGAGGAGTTGAGCAGCTCCTTTAGTGCCAGACTCAGACATCCTGTCTGTAAGAAGGAGTGTTACCGCAGGTCATTCATTCCTGCTGCTACCAGATTATATAACGCAGCAATATAATAGTAACCATAACCGTAATAAGTAACGTGCAATAACTAACGTACAACAATGTGCAACTCATGTGAATTCAATCTCTGGATTATACGTATAACTGTATAACTGTTACAATTACTGTAATAAGTGTTTTGCAGTAACTGTGTGCAATAATGTGCTGTGGTATATTGTCAACATAAAGGTCGTTCATTCCTGCTGCTACCTGATTATACTTCGCTGCTTTATACCTGTAACCATTATAGTAATTACTGCAACCATGCACCATAGATGCAACAATAACTGGAATAACTTATGTGCAATAAGCTATTTAAACAAGGTGCTATAACCCGTGCAATAAGCCTGTGCAATAATCATGTATAAAGTGTATAATAACATATGTGCAATAACCTATTTATACATAGAAGTGTATAGAATTGTATATAGCTGTATAACTGTATCTAACTGATTCTACTTACCTACTTTGGCACCTTCTTCTGACTTTTGACTATTGAGCCGATGGGACAAGTGAATATCTCTATTGTGAGATCAATAAAGCTTATCTTATCTTATCTTATCTTAAGTGAAGAAGGAGACGGTGAAGCAGTCGGACAGGCCTTCTGACTCAGCTTATAGCTAACATATACAGAGCAACACTTGCGAGCCTCATTCTGGCCAACGTAAGATCCCTCGCACACAAACTTGACAAGGTCCGGTTAACAATCCCTGCACGAAGGATGGATAGCCGTGTAGCGATTTTCACAGAATCGTGGTTGGATGGCAGCGTCCTCGACGAAGTGATGAGGCTAGAGGAACGCACGTTGTACAGGGCAGATGGAATGGCAGTCGCAGAGAAAAGCAGAGGAGGATGAGTGGCGATTTATATTCACAACACCTGGTGCACAACGACAAACACCGTCGGAACCTTTCGCTCACCTGACCTGGAATTCCTTATAGTTAAGAGCAGACTATTTAAACTGGCTAGAGAGCTCAGCTCTGTGATAATCTTTGCAGTACACATCCAGCCGAAAGCTAATGCTAAGTTAGCACTGGAGCAGCTCAAAAAAACAATAACTCAGAGGCTGCTGAGATCGATGCTGGGGACTTTAATCATATTAATTTAAAGGCTGTGCTTCCCAAGTTCCATAAATTCATTAAGTTCCCAGAGACAATGATACATTAGATCAAGTTTACTGTAACATCCCAGGAGCATACAAAGCTGCTGTAGCTCCTCACTTCAGTTCACCAGATCACATCCCTGTGTAGCTGATTCCTGCCCTGTGTAGAAGTGAGAGGGGCTGAAGATGAGGTGAATTCACCTAGCTGCACAGAAAAGCTCCGATCGGTCAATTAGGACTGGAACCATGAGAGAGCAGATCCTGTAATGCCTACCCACTGCTCAAGTTGCGCTAAAAGGATCCCATGGTCCACAGTGTCAAAGGCAGCTGTTAGATCAAGGAGCACTAGCATAGCAGGATTTCCTGGGTCAACAGTCACCATTAGATCATTAAAACTCTCAGCAGTGCTGTCTCAGTGCTACGGGAAGGTTTGAAGCCAGATTGAAACTTCTCATATATATCATTAGCCACTAAGAATGATTGGATCTGGATAAAAACCACTTTCTCTAAAATTTTAGATAAAAATGGCAGTATAGAGATAGGCCTGAGGTTGGACAGCACAGAGGGATCCAGGTTTTTCTTTTCAATCAGAGGTTGTACAACAGCATGTTTGAAGGCAGCTGGAACACATTCGGTGCTGAGACAGGAATTAACAAATAAAAGTATGACAGAGCCCATCGTAGTGAATACCTCTTTAAAAAGACGAGAGGGGATGCTGTCTGAGGGACAGTTTGTAGGTTGGAGATGCTGAACTACACTGGCCAGTGAGGGGAGACACACAGGTTCAAACTGATCAAAAACAGCATTTAGAGGAGGAACGATGAGGTCAGGGCTGGGGCCTACTGAAGAGAAGGCAGCATCCCAACACCTATGGTAGGATGCTCTTCATGGGCTTCAGCTCAGCATTCAACACCGTGCTCCCAGACATGCTGGCTCTGAAGCTCCACAACATGGGAATATCCACACCTCTCTGCTCCTGGATCAGTGACTTGCTCACCAACAGGCCCCAGGTGGTGAGGATAGGGAAACGCACATCTGCTCAACTAATCCTCAACACAGGAATGCCGCGGGGTGGTGTCCTCAGCACAGCTCTCTTCACCCATTTCACCTAGGACTGTTCTGCTATCCACCTCACAAACACAGTGGTGAAGTTTGCCAACTACACCATTATAGTGGGTCTCATCTCCAACAATAATGAGTCTCACTATAGGGATGAGGTCAGCAATCTCACACAGTGGTGCTCCAGAAACAACCTGATCATGAACACTAGTAAGACCAAGGAGGTAATAATAGATTACAGGAGGTCCAGGAGGACTGAACACACTCCTCTCTGCATACAGGTGAAGGTGGTGGAGCGTGTGGAAAAAATTAGATTCCTGGGCATTCACATCTCCCCCAACTTCTCCTGGACTGCGAACACTTCTGGTGAAGAAGGCCCAACAACGGCTCTTCTTTCACAGGAAACTGAAAAGGACTGGTCATTCCACTAGCTGCTAAAGAACTTCTATAGAGCTAACATAGAGAGTGTGTTATGTATCAACATAACTGTATGGTATGGGAGCTGCACAGTTCAGAAGAGAAAGGACTTAGCATGGGTAGTGAGAACAACACAGGGGATTGTGGGATTCCATCTGCAGTATCTGGACTCAATTTATGCAGAACGAGTCCAAAGAAGGGCCAGAGGCATCTCCACTGATCCCACCCATCCAGGCAATGCGATGTTTGCCCCTCTCCCATCAGGTAAACGCTTCATAAGCCTCAAATCCAAAACAAATAAACTTAGAAACAGCTTCTTCCCAATAGCTGTGAGGGCAATCGCCCCCGATGGGAGACTGCAGTCCAACACTTTAAAATCACCCTACTGTTACTATTCTCAGTCATCCAGGTCATGTTCATTCTAAAACAGTTAAAAAACAAAACAACTGGACTTTTTTTCCGAACTTTGAAGACGTTTCGCTTCCTATCCAGAAAGCTTTCTCAATTCAAAATGTCTGGAGTAGTGTGGAGTAGCAAGCTTTATAGTACTGCCCAACAAAGGCCTTGTAATGGCTTAGATAACATGCAAATTGAACCGAAACAGGTCCACCCCCTTAGTAATGGGGAGTCGTTAAGGTCGTTGTTGGCTTGCAAATTGAACCGAAACTGGTCCACGCCTCTGAAATGGGGAGTCGTTAGGGTCGTTATTGGCCTGGTTTACAGAAGTGATGTTTTGATCTCCCGTATGGGGGTGAGAATTGAGGTGATGATTGGCCGGAATCAACCCTATACCTGTATTGTACGTTTTTGAGAATTGGAACCTAAGTCCTCCTCCTCTGTTTAAGGTTGTTTTTTCTCTCTTAACGTAGATGGCTTCCTTCACATCCCTTTCAAACCATCTGTCTTCTTTGTCCAAAATGTGAACATTTTTGTCCACAAAGGACCTTTGTCCTTAAGGTGTAGGTGGACAGCAGAGTCTTGTCCTGAGGAGGTAGCTCTCCTGTGTTGAGCCATGCGTCTGTGGAGAGGTTGTTTGGTTTCTCCAATATAAAGATCACAACATTCCTCAATGCACTGAACTGCATACACCACTCCGCTCATCTTAGGTTTGGGGGTTTTGTCCTTGGGGTGCACCAGCCTCTGTCACAGTCCTGTTTGGTTTGAAAGGTACTGGGATTTTTTCCTCTTGAAAAACAGGAGAAATAGGAGAAAATCCTATTGAGTTTTTCAGAGACTCCAGCAACATATGGGATGATGACATTTTTGCATTTATTCTTCTCACCATTATGTTCTGCAGCATGTCTTTTGGATTTTCTTGCTGATTTGACAAAAGCCCAGTTAGGGTACCCACAGGTTTGGAGGGCATCTTTGATGTGTTTCTGTTCTTTGTGCTTCTCTTCTGTCTTAGTAGGGACATGCTCGGCCCGGTGTTGTAAGGTCCTGATGACAGAAAGTTTGTGCTCCAGTGGGTGGTGTGAGTCAGAAAGAAGATATTGGTCTGTGTGAGTGGGTTTCCTATACACTTCAATGTTGAAGTTTCCATCTCCTTCCATGCTCAAACAGTCCAGAAAAGGTAGCTTGTTGTCGTTGGCATCCTCTCTGGTAAACTTGATGTTGTTGTCCACTGAGTTGATTTGTCTTGTGAAAGCTTCCACTTCTTTTAATTGGATTTTCACAAATGTGTCATCCACATATCTAAACCAGTGGCTTGGTGGTGTTCCTCTGAACACCACCAAGCCATCTTTATATTGGAGAAACCAAACAACCTCTCCACAGACGCATGGCTCAACACAGGAGAGCTACCTCCTCAGGACAAGACTTTGCTGTCCACCTACACAATAAGGACAGAGAACACTCTTTTGAGGACCAAAATGTTCACATTTTGGACAAAGAAAACAGATGGTTTAAAGGAGAAGTCCGGTCAAAATCAGAATTAAAACTACTGAAAGTACTTTAAACATAAAATTATTATATACTGTTCAATAAATGATAAGCTTTTTTAATTAAGAGTAATTTTCATTTGAAGGTCCTTTTATGGGGGCCGCCATCTTGGTGAAGAACAGTACTGCCACCTCCTAGTTTGTGACGTAACGGTGCGGTATCGGCTGTAGAGCAAGTCCCAATACCCTATCTGTCCCCTTGTAAATAAATACCCGTTTTCATGCCGAAATATATTTTTTAACCTCTTAAACAAAGATAGACATGGTATTAAGCATTTAAATGTAAAGTAATACTCATTTTACATTTAGTATTAGAGACATAAAAAGACAACAAATGAGCATTAAAGTATGGTTTATGGGTTGGGTTCTGCAATGTTAAAAGATGAGTATAAAACTCATCTTTAGAACCAATCTCTGCTCAAAATGGTGATCTGCACCGCCTAATCTACTTTTAGCAGTTATCATCGGTTATTGCAACCGTAAACTGCAGAAAACACAGGCAGAGCAGCTCTTTCTGAGTTTTCTCTCTGCTGCTGTCAGGAGGAGCTGCAGTGCTTTATGAGGCGGAGGGATATTTCGGCGTCACTTAGTTTAGACCCCAATTGACTTCACTTTCAGAAACAAGCCCAAAAAAACTGCAACCCCACAACTCATGAAATATACAAGTGACTTTCGAAAAAATAAGACCAAAGTTGCATAAAATAAGTGGGCTTCACAACAGTGAGCATCCTTTCCAAGTGTGTCGTATCCCTCCGCCGCTCTGGTCGGTACACAAATGTTCCGGCAAACTCTACATTATGAAAAAGAAAAACATATCGAAAATCTTCGCTCTCATGTCATCTTGAAGACATTCTTCTTCCAAATGTTGGCTGCATATGACGTTGTTTCTCTCTGACCAGAAGTTAGATAGCAAATCCTCTCTCTTCAGGTAGGTATTCCAACAAAAGAACCCGGTGTATCATGAATTGGAAAGGTGAAAAAACTAATGTTTTTTCCACTTTTACCCGATGTATTGGAACATCCAACTGCCATGCATGTGAGCATTGTTGCTTGAGCAATAGCTCCCGCGAAGTCCTCTGGAAATCTGAAAAAATTGTTGATGATCGCAGCTGTGTAGAACGGTTCCTATTGACTTTGCTTGGAAAGTGCGGAGAAATGCTGTCGGCTCTCCGCTTTTCCACGTCACAGGATGTGATGACAGGGGGCCCTTACTGCCCATATTTGGGCAGCAATGGCCGCCCCCATACACAGTGATCCAGACAACAATTTATGTTTTTATTTTCTTATTGATTAAAGCTAAATTCATTAAATAACCACGAACGTATTAGTTTTAGTTATAGCTAATGATCCCCTGATTTTTCCTTGTTGACCGGACTTCTCCTTTAAGAGAGAAAAAACAACTTTAAACAGAGGAGGAGGACTTAGGTTCCAACTCTCAAAAACTTACAATACAGCTATGGGGTTGATTCCAGCCAGTCATCACCTCAACAACTGCCCTTCACGCAGAAGGATGGTCTGCCGCTGACCAAAATGCAAACATTGAGGAGGCCACAGGGTGCCCTCCACCACTGATAACATTGATATGGACAGAAAAAAACTAAGGCAGACACAGAGTGATTAAGGACCTTCAACTGACCTCACATAACTGACCTGTCTGCCACAAAAGATGAGTTCAGCACAACACACTTGAGCGGTCACTCTCCATTTCTCGTACACAGAAAACAAAACAGGTAGGAAGATGAAAAGTCTTTAAAGGAAGTAACATTAAAATATAATATGGGTCACAAAAGAAATCACCCCTGCCTGGGCTGCCATCTTACCGTGGTGGAGGGGTTTGAGTGTCCCAATGACCCTAGGAGCTATTCTGTCAGGGGCTTTATGCCCCTAGTAGGGTCACCCAAGGGAGACAGGTCCTAGGAGAGTGACCAGACAAAGAGCACCCCAAAGACCCCTTATGATGAAGAACATAAATGGAATTTGTGTTCCCTCGCCCGGACGTGGGTCACCGGGGCCCCACTCCAAAGCCAAGCCTTTTTACCCATGGAGCCCGGCCGGACACAGCCCGGTGAGGATACATGGGTCCCCCTTCCAATAGGCTCACCACCTATAGGAGGGGCCAAAGGGGTCGGGTGCATTGTGAAATGGGTGGCAGTCGAGGGCGGGGACTTTGGCGTTCCAATCCTCGGCTGCAGAAGCTGGCTCTTGGGACGTGGAACGTCACCTCTCTGGTGGGGAAGGAGCCTGAGCTAGTGCGTGAGGTTCCGTCTAGAGACAGTCGGACTTACCTTGACGCATGGCTCTGGGCTCTGGAACCAGTCTCCTTGAGAGGGGTTGGACGTTCTTCCACTCTGGCATTGCCCCTGGTGAGAGGTGCCGAGTTGGAGTGGGCATACCCCTCATCTTGGTGCCTGTACGTTGGGGTTTACCCCAGTGAACGAGAGGGTGGCCTCGCTCCGCATACATCTGGGGGGACGGGTTCTGACTGTTGTGCTTATGCGCCAAACAGCAGTTCAGATTACCCACCCTTTTTGGAGTCCTTGGAGGGGGTACTGGAGAGTGCCCCTCCTGGGGACTCCCTCGTTTTGCTGGGGGACTTCAATGCTCAAGTGGGCAATGACAGTGGGACCTGGAGGGGCGTTGTTGGGAGGAACAGCCCACCTGATCTGAACTCAAGTGGTGTTCTGTTGTTGGACTTCTGTGCTCATCATGGATTGTCCATAATAAACACCATGTTCAGGCATAAGGGTGTCCATATGTGCTCTTGGCACTAGGACACCCTAGGCCGTACTTCAATGATCGACTTTGTTGTTGTTTCATCTGACCTGCGGCCACATGTCTTGGACACACGGATGAAGAGAGAGGCGGCGCTCACTACTGACCACTACCTGGTGGTGAGCTGGCACCAATGGTGGGGGAGGCATTTGACCGTGTCCCTCTGGGATTCCTGTGGGGGGTAATCCGGGAGTATGGAGTACCGGACCCTCTAAGAGGGCTGTTAGGTCTCTGTATGACCGTTGTCAGAGCCTGGTCTGCATTGCCGGCAGTAAGTCGGACTTGTTTCCAGTGAGAGTTGGACTCCGCAAAGGTTGCCATCTGTCACCAATTCTGTTCATAACTTTATGGACAAAATTTATAGGCGCAGCCAATGTGTTGAGCGGATCCATTTTGGTGGCCTTAGGATTGCATCTCTGCTATTCGCGGATGACGTGGTCCTATTGGCTTCATCAGGGTGTGATCTACAGCTCTCATTGGAGTGGTTCGCAGCCGAGTGTGAAGCAGCTGGGATCAAAATCAGTGCCTCCAAATCCGGTCCATTGTGGTGAAGAGAGAGCTGAGCCAAAAGGCAAAGCTCTCGATTTACTGGTCGATCTACGTTCCTACCCTCATCTATGGTCATGAGCTTTGGGTCATGACCGAAAGAACGAGATCCCGGATACAAGCGGCCCAAATAAGTTTTCTCCGTAGTGTGTCTGGGCGCTCCCTTAGAGATAGGGTGAGGAGCTCAGTCATCCGGGGAGGACTCAGAGTAGAGCCACTGCTCCTCCACGTTGAGAGGAGCCAGTTGAGGTGGCTCAGGCATCTGGTTAGGACGTGTTCCGGGCACGTCCCATCGGGAGGAGACCCAGAGGAAGACCCAGGACACGCTGGAGGGACTATGTTTCTCGGTTGGCCTGGGAACGCCTAGGGATTCCCCCAGAGGAGCTGGCCCAAGTGGCTGGGGAGAGGGACGTCTGGACCTCCCTACTGAAGCTGCTACCCCCGAGACCCGACCCCGGATTAGTGGAAGAGAATGGATGGATGGATGAAAGAAATCACTTGCATGAAAAAATAGAAGGAAACATCTAAGCTAAAACTAATAATGTAGAACTCAAACAGACCAAGGTGTTGTAAAATAAGTATTAATGATTACCCACTGCAATATTAATTTATGTGAAGGAAGTAAAGAGCACCTTAGTAAAGAATATGAAAATAGGCATGTTTGATATGCTTAAGTATCAGTAATTATAGCATCAATATAGAGGAGAAAATTTTTAAATAATTTGAATGCATCTTACATTACGAAAGAGAAAATGCCATGTTCACAGAAGTAGTTGGAACTACTCCATATGTGGTCACCAGATACTAAATTGACCATTCAAAACACGCAATACAAAGAGGTGCACTGACAAAATGCATCCAAATTGAGTTCAACCAACTCCTTGCCTGTGGTTTTTTTGAGCCATGTTTATTTGATGATTTCCCACTTGCCTATCCTGATAAAGAGAAAAATGGCCAATTAGTAATATGTAGTGCTGTCAAACGATTAAAAATTTTAATCGCGATTAATCGCATAATGTCGATAGTTAACTCGAGATTAATCGCAAATTAATCGCATATTTTATCCTTTTATTTCTGAAAGTGTAATAGCCTGTTTGGGCATTTTAATATGCAATTTTGCAATAAATGACACTAATAAAATACATGCTTGTACAAAAAATATTTTTATTTTGTTATTTTTCAAGCACTTTTCAGAATTGGAATGAAAACATCCTGGTGCCAAATGTTAAACTCTGGACTATAATGGCTATATGACTAATCATGACGCCCTGATGTTTACACAGTGTGTAAACAAATGTGTAAAATAAATACCTGTTTTTATGCCGATATATTTTTTTTGCCTCTTAAACAAAGATAGACATGGTATTATGCATAAACATATAAATTAATAAAAATTGTACATTTTAATAAAGTCATAGGTTTTGTTCATTTCTTCTCTCTCTCTCTCTCACACACACATCTAATTCTGAGCTTTCACACCAACAACAATAATTTCTTTGAATATTGTTTCTTGCTGTTTCTATCCATATTCATAGAGTTTAAGCCTGGAAAAAGGTTTTAAATTTCCAGGTCATTCCAGTCTTACACTTTGCTTGCAACTGGGCCAGGAGCTTAATACCCTTGAAAGAGACTGTTAAGGAACTGATTAGTAACTCCAGGTACTTCGTTTGGCAACGTGATTCAGCCTTAGTTTGTCAAATACAGAGACAACAAATTAATAAGCATTAAAGTACGGTTTATGGGTTGGGGTTTCTGCAATGTTATCAACGTGTAAAAGCTCATCTTCAGAACCAATATCTGCTTAAAATGGTGATCTGCACCGCCTAATCTACTTTCAGCAGTTACCACCGGTTATTGCACCGTAAACTGCAGAAAATACGTGCAGAGTTGCTCTGTCTGCCTTTACTTCCTATGGCGGAGGGATATTTCAGCTGGATACACTCAAAGCGTCTAGTGCAGGCAGGTCTCATAATAACCCCTATTTCGTCACTTATTTTAGAGCCCAAATAAGCGATTTCACTTTCAGAAACCTGCCCAAAAAAACCTCAACCCATGACTCATGAAATTTAGAAGCGCTTTTAGAAAAAAGAAGCCCAAAGTCGCATGTGTCCGAGGGTAAAAGAAACTGTTGGCAACAGTGAGCGCGGGTGACGGGTCTGTTTTACTACAGTTTTCTAGCACTCTTGAAACTACGGAAAGCGCCGAGGGTAAAAGAAACACAGTCCGGAGAGCGCGGCGGGGGGAAAAACATTAGGGAACGTTGAGTGTGTTTTGACGCGCGATTAACGGCGACAAAAAAATTGTCGGCGTTAAAATGGGTTTACGTTAACGCCGTTAATAACGCGTTTAACTGACAGCACTAGTAATATGTTTTCATAAACCTGTGTAATTGTCCAAATATTTCTGGGCTGTATACACCTACATTGAGTAGTATTAAATGTTTCAGTGTCAATGTATCGCCAAAATTTCCATAGTTAAAAAACTTAACCACATGCCCCTTTTAAAGATAGATGATCTTGCCAGATGGAAATCTCTACCAATTTCATTTATGGGAAGGGTTGCTTCGATTAAAATTTTGTTTTTAGCTAGGATTAATTACTTAATGATCCAAAATAAACCCTTATCTGACTAGTTTAAATCTCTGGACTCTTCCATCTCTAAATTCCTTTGGAAAGATAAACCCCCTCATATTACCTTAAAAATGCTACTGAAGACTAAAGATAAAGGAGGACAAGATCTGCCTAATTCAGAATCAGAATCAAGTTTATTGCCAAGTAGGTTTGCACTTACAAGGAATTTGACTTTGTGTTGATGGTGCAGACAAAAAATAAAATAAAATAAAATCAAATGGATATATATACAGAAGCTATATACACTCAGTAAACTGTGCGTTAATGTAACGCAGAAGCTTGTAAGTCCTGAACGGGGGAGAGAGGCAGTGTCCAGTGTCACGGGCGGCTCATGGCCTTGTTCATAGGGCCGGTAGCAGATGGGAAAAAACTGTTCTTGTGGCGTGAGGTTCTGGTCCTGATGGACCGCAGCCTCCTGCCAGAGGGAAGTGACTGAAAAAGTCTATGACTGAGGTGCGAGGGATCAGCCACAATCTTCCCTGCACGCCTCAGAGTACTGGAGGCGTACAGGTCCTGGAGAGATGGAAGATTGCAGCCAATCACCTTCTCTGCAGACCGGATGACACGCTGCAGTCTGCCCTTGTCCTTAGCGGTGGCACCAGCGTACCAGATGGTGATGGAGGAGGTGAGGATGGACTGAATGATGGAGGAGTAGAACTGCACCATCATTGTCCTCGGCAGGTGGAATTTCTTCAGCTGCTGTAGGAAGTACATCCTCTGCTGGGCTTTCTTGGTGAGGGAGTTGATGTTCAGCTCCACTTTATGTCCTGGGAGATGATAGTTCCCAGGAAGCGGAAAGACTCCACTGTGTCGATTGTGGAGTCACAGAGGGTGATGGGGGAAGCTGGGGCTGAGTTCTTCCTGAAGTCCACAACCATCTCCACTGTTTTTACAGCGTTGTGCTCCAGGTTTTTCTCCCTGCACCATGTCGCCAGATGGTTTGCCTCCCACCTGTAGGCGGACTCGTCACCATCAGAGATAAGTCCGATGAGAGTGGTGTCATCCGCGAACTTCAGGAGCTTGACAGACTGATGACTGGAGGTGCAGCTGTTGGTGTACAGGGAGAAGAGCAGAGGAGAAAGAACACAGCCCTTGGGGGAACCAGTGCTGATGAGCTGTGAGTCAGAGTCATGTTTTCCCAGCTCTACGTGCTGCTTCCTGTCAGACAGGAAGTCTGTAATCCACCTGCAGGTGGAGTCGGGCACGTTCAGCTGGGAGAGCTTCTCCTGAAGCAGAGCTGGGATGATTGTGTTGAAGGCTGAGCTGAAATCCACAAACAGGATCCTGGCGTAGGTTCCTGCAGTGTCCAGTTGCTGGAGGATGTGGTGAAGGGCCAGGTTGACAGCGTCGTCTGCAGATCTGTTGGCTCTGTAGGCAAACTGTAGGGGGTCCAGGAGGGGATCGGTGATTTCTTTTAGGTGTGAAAGCACAAGGCGCTCAAAGGACTTCATAACCACAAAGGTCAGAGCGACGGGTCTAAAGTCATTAAGTCCTGTGGTCCTTGGCTTCTTGGGAACAGGGATAATGGTGGAGGATTTGAAGCAGGCTGGCACGTGACATGTCGCCAGTAAGGTGTTAAAATGTCTGTGAACACTGGAGACAGCTGATCAGCACAGTGCTTCAAGGTGGATGGAGAGACAGAGTCTGGTCCAGCAGCTTTCCGGGGGTTCTGTCTTCTGAAGAGTTTGTTAACATATCTCTCATGTATGGAAAGAGTTGTCACTGAGGAGGAGGTGGAGGTGATCTGTTGGGTGGTGTTGTGGGGGGTGGTTGCAGGACTGTCCCTTTGTCTGTCGAAACGACAGTAGAAGTTGTTGAGGTCGTTTGGTAACTGTCGGTCGTTCATGGAGTGGGGGGTTTTAGGCTTGTAATTTGTTATCTGCCCAAGCTCTTTCCAGACAGAAGTAGAATCGTTGGCTGAAAACTGGTTTTGCAGCTTCTCAGAGTACAGTCGTTTAGCCTCTTTCACCGCCTTGCTAAATACGTATTTTGCATCTTTGAATCTGCATTTGTCCCCATTTCTGAAGGCATCTTCTTTGTCCAACCTTAGCCTTCTGAGTTTGGCTGTGAACCAGGGTTTGTCATTATTGTAACACACCCTGGTTTGTGATGGAACACAGCAGTCCTCATAGAAGCTGATATATGATGTCACAGCCTCTGTGAACTCATCCAGACTGTTGGTAGCAGCCCTGAATACATCCCAGTCAGTAGAATCCAAACACGCCTGAAGATCCTCCACAGCCTCACCGGTCCAGTTCTTTGATGTCCTCACTACAGGTTTGCAGAACTTTAGTTTCTGCCTGTAAGCAGGAATCAGGTGAACCATGACGTGGTCAGATTGGCACAGTGCAGCACGGGGGACGGCGTGATAAGCATCTCTGACAGTGGTGTAACAGTGATCCAGAATGTTCTCCTCTCTGGTCGAGCATTCAATAAACTGTCTATATTTAGGAAGTTCATGAGTGAGGTTTCCTTTGTTAAAGTCACCAAGAACAATAACTAAGGAGTCCGGATTTCTCTGCTCCACGCTCAGTATCTGGTCTGCGAGCGTGCGCTGTGCGACCTGCACGTTTGCATGCGGCGCGATGTAAACACCGACCAGAATGAATGAAGCAAACTCGCGGGGTGAATAAAAAGGCTTACAGTTTATGATGAAGGATTCCAGGTCAGGAAAACAGTGCTGCTGGATCACTGCCACATCATTGCACCAGCCGCTGTTGATGTAAAAACAGATCCCTCCACCTTTCGCTTTGCCGGAAAGATGTGTGTCGCGGTCAGCCCTGTGAAGTTGGAAGCTGTCCAGCTGCAGCGCGGAGTCCGGTATTAATCCACACAGCCACGTCTCCGCGAAGCAAAAAACAGCAGACGAAGAGAAGTCCCTGTTTTTGCCCAGCATCAGTTTCAGTTCGTGTAGTTTGTTGGACAGGGAACGCAGGCGCCATGTTGGATGCAAATTCTTAGCAAATAGGCTACGATATCTCTCAAAATGGTTAAAACAATGCTGGGAAATCAGCGGAGAGAATATAAACTCAGACTATAGGCTAAAGCCACAAGAAATGTGAGACTGTTGCAGAGTCACTCACTAAGACACTACCACTTCACAGCAGGGTGCCCACCCTATAAAGCCTATCCCCCCAGGACTATCTGTCTCTTTGCCGCTGTGTCAGCACCACAGAAGAGACGCTCTTCTCTTCCTCTTGAAGAGAAGCACAAATGGAGTTTGGTGACCCAAAAGCATGTGCGTAGGCTGGACAAAGCTAAGTACTGTCTGTTTTCTGAGTCAAAATCAAAGCAGTGATGATCTTTCAAAGTTGTCCAGGGAGCCTACTCACACCTCTGAGAGGTGATCCCCACGCTCCACAGGCCGAGCACAGCCCATCTGAGATCCGTGTAAAGCTCATCCTGCTTCCCAAGTGGGGGCTTTCACCCTGTTGTGCGATCGAGCCATGGACACAAAAATCAGATTGAATTGGGAACATCATGTAACCTGAGGAGAAATCAAAACGGGTTGTAAGCAAAGGAATTTCACACTTCCAAACAGAGACAGCATCTCTAGCCGGGGTCCTGCTAGGGAGCCAGTCTCCACCTCACTGATATCCACTTCTTCCTGGGACTCTCAAGGAGAGAGTCCACCCTGGGGAACCAGCCAGCCATGCATGGGGCCTCATGGGACTCAAAGGCTCATAAGATGAGTAAAATGTACTTTCTGTGAAACTCATTTCCCGTTGCCTCAATGGAGCGACAAAAGGGCGAGATTCTCGTTGTCCTCTGCGGAGCGGAGGACCCGACTGAGCTCGGAAATCTTCCAATTAGATCGAAGCTAAGTTTGCAGTCTCACTTCTGCACAACCAGCCGCTGAAGTAAAGAATGCTGAAACAGCTTTGTTTATTTTTGTCAACTGTTGCAGGAAAGCTGACGTGAGATGGCGCGGAGCAGTCTCCTATCCTCACCGGGCCAAGCTGAGACACGAGCTGAGCTGAAATTGCCCGCTGCGACTGCATGCAGGACCTTGGACGGGTCTACCTACGTTTCGGCTAGTTCATAGCCGCTAACCCGATGCTGAAATAACCAATGTTTTCTTGGACCACTGCTCTCCCTTGGATGGCCAAAGTGAACCGAACTCACAGAGGCACCGACAGGTTTGGCAGAGAAATAAACAGGGGAAGTTAAATGGTTTATTTACAACAGTGCTGCCCAAACTTTTTGCATCGCGTACCCCTCGGAGCATTTCATCTCCATCCGCGTATCAGAGTTTTATTAACTTGACTGGAGATACTAAATACATCTGCATTATAAAAGGGCATAACATAATAACATGTAACAAACAAGAACAAAGACTATAACGAGCCTGTTCAGAATACAGCCAAAACTGCGGAGCGTGATGGAGTCCTTGTGACTCTGTGAGGTGTGTGCTTGAGAGGACGCGCATAACCCCTGTATGTCTGGCCGAATCGGCGACAGTTTCAGTCTTAAATCGTCTTCCACACATAGTCTGTGTCGGTATTTAGTTTTCAGGCTGGTCAGACATGAAAATCCTCTCTCACATAAATATGTAGTGGCGAATGGCATTAATTTCTTGGACCAGGCTGTGAAGACCGAGGAGGACCTGGAGGGCTGCGCGCAGCTCCTCCGTGCGCTGAGGCGCTCGGCTCCTCTTCACCTCCGGGCCGCATAATGACCTCCGCGGCTACGATGACGGAGCCTCTCCACAGCAGCTGGACCCCGCCGGCTGCGATCAGCGGAGGAACCACACCCCCTCCACCGCCCGCTGATGACGGCACTCCTCTCCCTCTGCGCCAGCAGAAACCCTGCGGCTCCTCCTGTCCTTCTCCGGGGACGTCACAGCTCGCCTCTAACCAACTTTATCAATGTCAAGCCCGAGCTATTCATTGAATTTAAGGTTGCTGCTTCGCGTACGAGGCCACTATTGTACGGCATTTGATTTTTTTTTTCCTGCATTTTTATTTTTTTCCCCCAAAATCTTTTCCCGTACCCCCCGTCATGACGTCGCGTACCCCCTAGGGGTACGCGAACAATAGTTTGGGAATAACTGATTTAGAAGGTTTACGTAATGCATTTTCACCGTGTTTTTGTTTCGCTCCACCA
The DNA here is from genome assembly GCA_037039145.1 of Fundulus diaphanus. NCBI lineage: Eukaryota > Metazoa > Chordata > Actinopteri > Cyprinodontiformes > Fundulidae > Fundulus > Fundulus diaphanus. The sequence goes on along the minus strand of CM073137.1, from coordinate 49,981,276 downwards.
TCGTTCAATAATGCTACAAGCATTATCACCGCATTAATATGGAATATAAATGTTGATTTAAAGGTGTTTTGTTTAACTTTGGGATTAGCCGATTTTAGCAACCGATCGCTACAGCGACCCCTAGCTCCCGGAGGTATAATCGCATTAATAAAATTGGGCGTCCTAGAAGTACTGATGTTTACTGAGAAAATCCTTCTTTAAAATGTTATTTCATCAAATAAGGTTTTTTTAACTCAGGATTTGCATTGTGAATGGGTTGAAACACACACCAAATGTTGTTCTGAATTAGTTAAGCTAATTTAAGCTCATTACATGTTTCTTTAGGGCTGCATAGTGATGCAGTGGGTAGCACTGTTGCCTTGCAGCAAGAAGGTTCTGGGTTCAAATCCAACCCTGGGCCTTTCTGCATGGAGTTTGCATGTTCTCCCTGTGAATGCGAGGGTTCTCCCCGGGTACTCCGGCTTCCTCCCACAGTCCAAAAACATGACTGTTCGGTTAATTGGCTTCTCTAAATTGTCCTTAGGTGTGAGTGTGTGCGTGAATGGTTGTTTGTCCTGTCTGTCTATGTGTTGCCCTGCGACAGACTGGGGACCTGTCCAGGGTGTACCCCACCTCTCGCCCAATGAACGCTGGAGATAGACACCAGCAACTCGAATCATCCCTTTCAACTATTGTCCTGATATCAGCTCTAGAGCTGATATTCACCGGACAATACCTAACAGACAGAGAGTTATTTATTAATCATTATAACTAATCATTTAGAATAAATGATTAGTTATAATGATTAGAATGACTTTAAACGGTGTGTAATTGCACAACAACCCTGAGAGCAGTAAATGTAACTATGGCTTGTTTCCAAACATAATGCTTGTTTCCGTTTTACTCTGCCGCCATTCGATAGGTGTAACTTAAGACCCATCAAGCTATTGGTCACATGACCCAGATGTGCCCTGACACATTATTTACAGTCAATCATCTACCTACACCATTCTAGCTTCTTAATTACCGATTTGTGTCTTAATTATTTCCAGGAAAAATATATTAATTAAAACAAGTGCCCTAAAGGTTATTGATTTTTTTTATTTAGCAGATTATTCTTTAAAATGTTATTTCATCAAATGTTTTATCTAACTTGGAGGTGTATAGTGAATGGGTTGGACACATACCGAATGTTGTTTTAAATTAGTTAAGCTAATGTAACCTCATTCCATATTCTTTAAGATCAACTTTGGTTCTCTAACTTGGATCTGCAAATAACCCAGGATTCACTGAATCATTCTTATGATGATGGTTTTTTACAATCTTTATTTGTCCTTTTGTTCTTTTGTGTGTACATATAGTTCCCTACTTTCTTTAGTCTTAGTTTTGCTTAGTAGTTTTAGTTAAGTACCACTAGCCTAAAGAGGATTTGTTGATGGAACTATATTGTGAATTCAGATAAAATAACATTCTATAATGGTGTTCTGTGGATGTGCATTTCTTTCTGTTAATAAATTCTTGTACTTGAAAGGAAGTTGTCCATATGTTTGCAGAGTTTGCTGTTAGATTGTCTTAATAACAGTTGATTGAGCCAATATTCATCGGACAATACCTAACAGACAGAGAGTTATTTAATAAACATCTAATAACTTAAAAACATAAGGAATGTCACAACAACATAATCTCTTACATGAGACCTGGCTAGAAACTGTTCAGAAAATATGTGACAATATTAAAACCATCTTTCAGTCTGATTTATTAATTAGTCTCAAGCTAATTAATAACTACAAATCTTTTGAACATTAATCCTTAGTTTCCCTCATCCAAACTGCAAAGCAATAAAAGCTCTTCTGTTTGTTGTTTTGTATCATCTACCAGGGGTCCGTTCTTCGTACGTTGCTTAAAACATCCAAGATCAAATGACACATCCAAGATGATTTCATCCGGCTAATCATGATCCGGCTAATTGGGTTCTTCGAACACACCTGCTGTTTACGATTAGTATGGCTGGATTGAGTTATCTGAGACAACGGCGCGTTCATGCGTTTGTTTAAAAGGGGAAATGTATCGATAGTAGAAACATTGATCAGCAACGCTGCTATTGGCTGTTCAGCATGGGCAAAGAACGCCCACAGTTTTTCTCCCAAGCAGAACAAGAGCTTGGAAGGTTATGCCGAATTTGAGTCATTAATTAAAACACCTCAAAATCTGTTAAAGCCAGGAGAGAGGGCTGGCATAAAGCAGCAGACAAATTAATGCGTAAATACTGTCCATGGTAGATGTTTCTATCACTTTCTACAGTATGAATTTTTGCATTTTAATAATTTCATATTTACTTTGTTCTTTTATGTCAGAGCCTCCACGGGACCCACTAGAACACGGGGACAAGTAAAAGTGAAATACAAGAATATTCTACAAAATGGTAGCCTTTAATTATTATACTGTATTTTAAAAAGACACTTGTTATGTCAAGAGATCCAAATTTCAGTGTCATTCCTTAGACACGGGAAGTAAAGGACATGTGCAAACTGGGAATTTTAACAAAAAAAAATCTTTATCCATAAAAAATGAACATTTTCCTTTTCCAAGTCATCCACAGTTTACACGGTAAAACTGTATTGCTCCGTGGCTAGATAATCCATCCATAGTTTTTTCTGATACAATATACGGCTCGACAGGAAGCAAGCCTTTCAAAGTAAACTAAACTTCACAATAAAATGGCCCGAACAAATCTTCTTACTGAATAGGATAAAAATAAAAAGCAAACCATCATACAAATAACTTAAATATTTTAGATTTATGGCTCCAACACCACCTTTTCCTCTTTAAAAGCCACTGTTAAATGATGTGTTTGTCTGTTTATAACAGCCACCAAGAAAATCTCTCTACTGTCGCGCTGCGCTCAAGGATCCTGTCTATTGCGCAATACGCGATTAATTCGGAAAAACTCTGCAAATTATTCTTGCACCTTCCGCAACAGGTTGCAGTCCTAAAAATGGACATGGCTACGGCAGACTTCCCTATCTCCTCCGCTTATACAGCCGTGATCTAATCTTGTTTACATGAAATAAGCCTGCTCTCGAGCAGGCTTAAGCTGGCGCACATGTTGCTATGACAACAAGTGCAGGATGTCTTTCGAAGAACCAAACGATCCAAGATCATACCAAATCGTCAACAATGAAATCCTGCTAACTGAGTTAGCGACGTACGAAGAACGGACCCCAGGCCCTTACTCTCAGTTTCTAGACAAATTATCAGACTTCTCATCTGACTTAGTGTGACACTTACAAGGTTATTATGGAGGGGGGTTTTAGCATTCATGTAGACACTGAATGTGATAACCTTAATATAGCCTTTAATACTATCTTACATTCAATTGTTTTTTCTCAAAATGTGCACAAACATGTGGGACTGATTGCGAATAATTAACAGCATTTCCTCACAACCCTGTCATATCTGACCATTTTTAATACCCTTTGAGTTCAGCAATGTGGCAGCTGGGGATTTCCTGGGGCTCTCCTCTGCTCTTCCCTGGGATGAGGGAGGCATCAGCCATCAGCCAGCATCAGTCAAAGGCACCCAGGTGGGTCAACACGTCGCAGCCACTTCAGAGAGCTAGCGTGCTCTGCTGCCCAGCACCAGCGAACAACGCCTTTACTCTCTCCAAAAGACGCTGAGCTGTGCAACCAGCAATCTTCGTTTTTAGAAGGAAAAGATATCACTTTTTCTTTTATACACCAACAAGGTGATAATTTGTACCTGGGAAGAATCCTAATAGGAATAGAGTTAATGCTTGGGTACTCCAAAGGGAGTTCGGTTGAACTTTGGCCAATATTTGTGTTGGACTGAATTTTTGTGTGGGACTGAATCTACTTTCTAATCTATTATTTGCGCTGTGTTTAGTTAGCTTTGTGAGAACAGAGCTGCGCCGATCGGCCTTAGAGCTATTTTTCAACTTTTCTTTCTCTCTGCTTCCTCCTCCTGGTTTTTAATGCTTCATGCGGGTTTTGTTAAAGCTTTTATGTTGAAGTAACAGCCTCCGTGCCCTCCCTCAACCCTTGGCTAGCGAATTAGCTTATTTTATCGGCCAAAGCCATCTTGTGAATGGCAAGTCGGTGCCGTAGCCCATTCGTCATGAGCATAACTATCTAATGCATGGCAGGGAGCGCTACACTACTCATTACTAAGAGGCTAGTCATCGTTAGCCGGCCATTATCTTGAGACTGTGAGTTAGAATGGTTTAGAAGCTAACTGTTGCATGAACTAATACTGCTAGAAGCTAGCTCTTGGCCGAATTGTCCGCCATGTTAGCTTCAGGCATATTGTATATACAGGGCTCTCAACTCTCACGCATTGACCGTGTGACACACGCATTTCACTAACTTCACACGCTCAAACGCAACACATGGCATTTCACACGCAAACATGGCATTTCTCATGCATAAAAATCACAAAGCCCATCTGGGCTGCGGACGACAAAACTCCGCCTTCTGCTGAGTTGTTTCGGCTTCTTTCACAACTTGTGGCCATCAGTAATTCCTGCTGCAGTTCGTGTTAACAGAGCGATCAGAGTTATGAATAATTTTAGTCTTAACCAGAGGTGAAAGTAAGCCGGTAAGGTCCTGTACCGCGTGCGCAGGAGGGTAGAGGAGGGGGTGGAGCTGCTGCATGGCTGCACGCAGGATCATAAAACAGTTCTGCTATCCAGATGCAGTTTAAAAAGCCACTTAGTCTGTTTATAAGTTTCGTTTTTGTTAATTCTGCATTTTTTAACTACATGCACCGTATTTCTGTGCCTCAGCGCTTGCTCCTCTCCCCCCTCCTTTCCCTCGGAGCAGGTGCTTTTATCACCGTTCACCATTCAAAACGTGAATCACTACGTTTAATGTCCTCACATCGGTAGCAACGTGTGCCAGTTAAAGTCAATAGGAGAGTAGGTAGCTGTGTTTCATGCTCTTTTGTTTTTAACAACATAGAATCAGTGGCGCTTCGGTGGGCTGCTGTCTCGCGCTTTATTTCAGGTGTGCACTTTTAAGGGTTATTTTAAAGAACTTGTAACATCAGGGGCTCTATCTCAGACCTGTCAGTACCCCCGTTCCCTTTATATAAGCCCTTTACAGTATTTAGTTATGCATTTTCCCCACATTTTATCCCTCACACGCAGCGCACCAACGGGGGTAAAATCCGCCAACCTCACCGCCCAGAGCGCACTCACGAGAGCAATAGAGATTTGTCTGGTCAGCGCGGTGACTGACTGAGAAACCTGTCGCTCTGAAAGGTGATGATAATGGTTATAAACTGTAATAGTCTAGAAGTGCATTGAGCTGAAAAGAGGGAGACATCAGCAGCTGGATCGTGCGTAAAGACGCAGCGGGAACCTCTGTGTGCTTCAGTGTTGCTGCTGAGGGGAAAATGTTGACCATAAAGGCTTGATGAAACGCAGCCTGATCCACCAATCAGGTTATAGATCTACAATGATAAACAAACCCATAGATGAATGTGTAACAGTGTAATAATTCGGTCAATAACTTAAAACTACTTAATTTTATTATGTATTATTTGAACATTTGTGTGTTTTGTATGTTTTAATCCATTAACTGAACAATAAAGTATTAATATGTCTCTTTCTCTTTTTAACAAAAGCAATACATGTCTACTTCAATATCTGGTGGGATAAAAATGAGATGGAGTTGAGACTCCGCCGGCTCTTCCAGGGTCCAGTTAGCCCCACCCAAACAAGCCCCGCCCCCAATATTAGCATAATCTCACTCTTAACTTTTAATAAAAGTTGAGAGGTCTGTATATAACAGCCTTTACCTACCTCAAAGCTATTAGCCGAACCCTAACAAGCGCTTCTATGTTGATGGTGATTATTCAATGTTAGAGCCAGAAGGATTTAATCAGCTGTGAAATAATAACAAATTGCTGCCTCTACAGTTAATTTTTACTGACTTTTCTTTTCATTAATTTTCTATTTAACGTATTTTATTCAGAAGTAGTAGTGTGTTCAAGTAATGTTATTAAACAGAACAATTGCTTTAACAGGGACTTATTGGTTTAATCAATTTGAAGTAACTTAATGATGGTCAGTCTGTGATATTTTGAATCAGCAATCGAATGGTCTATAGAGTTATCAAATTATCTCCTTTTGAGTTATCAACTGAATATACAGCTCCATAGAAAATGAATGATGGGTGTTTCGACTTTTTGGCGCTCTGGGGCGATTTGCAAAAACTCTAAATCCCACACCAATGAGGGTTACATTTTCGGAACACAGACAAAAATACCTATGTTTTTGTGTATAATTTGTCTACGTAAAGTGAAAATTGAGCGACTAGGCTGAAGTTGTTCAGAGTTGTGAAATCTTTAAAAAAAGTTACATTGTGTCACTCTAAGCCTCTAAGAATTCCGTCATTGACTTCCATTATAAATGATGACCCCGCTGAAGTTTGGACATGAACTTTGAGGAGTAACTAAAAAAAACATAAAAGATATTCACATCCCGTTTCCACTTCTGAATAGATCAAAGTCTTTCACCTACAAACGGTGTTTGTAAAGCGAAAATGGTAATTTTGGAGGCTTTCTCTCTACCTGACTCCATTCATTCCTATGGGATTTTTGGGCATGGTTTTTCGCTAATTTACATCGCTATGGTAATTCAAAATGGCGTGTAGTACAAAAACCACACTTCACGGGTTTGAGACACACGTTTTGATATATACATTGTGGGGGTACACCCTACGGTTTGGGCCACATTAACAGCGACGGAAGAAAAATAAAGAAAGAAACCCGTTTAGAGGTGTAGAACAATAGGTGCCTGTCATGCATTGACTGCTCTCCTTATGCAAGGCTTTTGGCAGGCCCCAATAACATTCATAATCAAACAGGTAAACTTGCACAACACTATACTGCCAGACAGGACACGTTAAAAAAGGAGGTGTCTATGGATCTTACAGAAGAGATGGATTATACTGAGCGCGTAACGGAGCCGTATCTAATGTGGAAAGCCAAATAATGGTGCTAGTGCCCCTGGTTCCATCAGATCATCCAGAGACACACCCAGTTAGGAGTGTTCCACCCCCCCCCGTAGCTGCATTTGGATGACGGTCGTTTCCAGCGGTACTTCCTTCTCTCTAAGAACAAGCATGAGGAGCTGCTGCCCCACATCGGGGGGACAGATCTCCCACAAGGATGTCTTCGATCAGTAAATTCATCATTGCTAAATAGAAATATAGCCTAACTATACTGGCTAAATATGTAACATATTGTTGGATTTATTATAGTTATTCTACTTTTAATCTTTATTCTAGTTTTATTACGTTTCACTTATAATATCTCATTGCCTATGCAACATTATATTATACTTATTACTGAAGTGTTATTTCTCCTTGTATACTGATGATTCAGATCACAGGCATGCAAACAGTTGCAATTGCACCCAATTGTATCTTACAGCTGCCTGTGGAAGATAAAGAAGAAGTTACTCCATGACCCTGAATGATGTTGTTGTGTATTGTTTTTCTGCCTAACGGATTTCAACTGGTTTATTCCCTACCCCCAGCAGTTGGAATCCTGTGTAACTAGGGCGTTCCAATTTTCAATAAAAAGCCTGGCGAGCGGAGACTGCTTCAGAGTGGTTTGGAGGATTGTAACTGAGCAGTCTCCGAGCACTCTCCTTGCAAGATAAACTTAACTGATTCTCTGTGTCTTCTTTGTGCAGGTTGCTGAATAAGATGTTTGGTGTTTAAACCTAACATTAAATGGTCCTTCGAGCCGGATTTCAACATACCTAACGATCCCAGCAGGTAAGTGAGATTCCAGCAAGTCTGTGGCCACAGCACTAAGACCCTTTCCGGGACTGGTCCCTCCCTTGCGGGCTGGGATCCGAAGGTTGAAGAATTCCAGGGACACAGAGAATTGTGAGTAGAATTTCGTTAAAAAGGAATGAGTGAACATTTCTGAGAAATACGATAAAACCTTGACAATCCTAGGCACTATCAAGTAAGAGATAAAAAAGGAAATCTAAACAGTTAAAGTCCGCAGGAGGACAGACTCCTCTAGTTTAAACTAACTAGTTAAATTCTGTGAAGGACGGCGGCGTCCTCTGTGTTAGATTAAAAGTAAGAGATAAAAAAGGAAATCTAAACAGTTAAAGTCCGCAGGAGGACAGACTCCTCTAGTTTAAACTAACTAGTTAAATTCTGTGAAGGACGGCGGCGTCCTCTGTGTTAGATTAAAAGTAAGAGATAAAAAAGGAAATCTAAACAGTTAAAGTCCGCAGGAGGACAGACTCCTCTAGTTTAAACTAACTAGTTAAATTCTGTGAAGGACGGCGGCGTCCTCTGTGTTAGATTAAAAGTAAGAGCTCAAAAGTGTGACTGTGTGTGTGTGAGGAAATACAAATACCACTAGGTATTTTATTTCATACCAAAACAGGCAAGAACAAATATGACGAGCTTTTGTGGATGCATGTAGGCAAGAAAACTCCACCTTGAAGGTTGAAGTGAGTTTTACCACAAACAGTTATTAATCGTCATCTTGTCTAAATAAACCCAGTATTAGAACACAGCAGGTGTTGCAACCCACTGGGTCCAAACATTCACCAAAATGGGAAAGGGACAAAGTAAACGAAAACGCGAGCTGCTTGAAAAACTTACATATAAAGATTGGAAAGTTGTTGAGAAAGAAGATAAAGCAGCAAATGTACCCTTATGTTATTGGATAAAAAAGTACAACTTCAATGGCAAACTATCCACTTCTGGCATAAATGAACTACAGGAAAAAATTAAATTAAAATGCAAAAACAAGGAGAAGCAAATGGCAAAAGAAGGTCTTGCCCAGACCCAAGTCTGGATAAAAATAGCAGGACAGAGAGAAGAAGGAGAACGGCGAGCTAAAAGAGACAGGGAAGAAAAACTAAAACGGGAGCAGGAAGAAAAAAGAAAGGAGTGTGCAGAAAAGGTGGAACCCGTTATGTTCCATAGGAAAGAGGATAATGAATATACAGGGCCGTACTGACAGGCAAGACAATTACTGCAGCAGGGAGAACAGGCTGGAGCTGTAGGTGGCGCACCAGCACCTCTTCCCGCTGCCCCATTAGAAGAAGGTCCACCAAAATACACTCCATCCCAATCTACTCCATCTCGCCCACATACTAGACATTTAGGGAGTGTTGGGTCATGGAATACTTCACTAGTAACTGGTCTGAGTGGGGTATTGACCCCCTCAACACCAAAATTAGTCCCACCACTACAAGAAACAGATGTACAGACCTATCCATTAATAGAGCTGCCTAATCCACTGGCAGGACAGGCACAAGATGGACAGGTGCATCTCCCTAGTATCAGAGTTTATAGAACTTGGACACAGGATGATGTAAGGAAAGCTGTAGAAGGCATTCCATCTCCTAAAGAGGATTTGGAGGAATGCGTGGCCCAAATGGAGAATCTTAGATTCTCTTATCATTTAAATGGAGCTGAAGTGCAACAGGTGTGGATGTGCCAACTGGGACCAGAATGGCACCACGTGAAGGGAATTTATGTTCCTTATATAGGCCAATCAGCAGTACCAATGCTGCCAGAGTCATTGGAGCTAACTACTGCAGTAAATGCGCTCATAATTAGAGTAAGAGCGAGGTTTCAAAAGAAGGCAAACTACACTGAGATTGGCAGATGCAAACAGAAGCCAGATGAGCCTTTTGATGAATACAGAGTAAGAATGGAAAAGGCTTTCAGATCTCATAGTGGTTTGACCCCAGAGGACAATGACAATGGTCCCTATAAGCAGCAACTGAAAAATGCTCTGCATTCAGGGTCTCTTCCAGAGATCCAAGGATGGGTGAACCACCATTACATAGGCATGAGTGGCGGCACCTTACAGGAATATGTAAATCACGCATTACATGCAGAAAAGGTTGTTAAAAGTAAAAAAGACAAAAAGAGTGAGGCCTCCTATGTTTTCTTCCAAGAAGAAGAGTGCTCTGTGTTTTACCAGCACAACAGAGGCAGAGGTCGAGGCAGAGGCAGGGGCAGAGGCAGAGAACGGGGTTTTGGACCCCGCCCCAGTGACAATTCCAGGGCATGTTGGTCCTGTGGAAAAGAAGGTCATATGGCCAGAGATTGCAGAAGTAACCCTCCAGCTCCTAACACTTCAGCATGACTAGCTGAACCAGAAACCATAGCACTTTTAGCACAAGAGGTTCACATGGATGTTTTAAATCTGGAAGACATATTTTATGAAGAAAAATTCAGGCCTGAAATCACTCTGTGGGTACAAGGTACTCCCGTAACATTTTTATGTGACACAGGGACCATCAAAGAACCTATTCTACACGCACCGCTGAGCTCTAACTACTCCATAGTGCGTGCAGCCCAAGGTGTCACGAAAAGGGCTCAGGAGACAGAGCCCATATGGCTGCGTGACCCACAGGGAAAATCTTGTCAACTACCTGTCCTTTTGCTGCCCGAATGTCCTGTGAATTTGCTGGGGAGGGATGGTTTAGTGGCTCTCTCTCTGGCTATAACCCCTACCCCAGACGGGCTAAAAATTACCCGAGGGAAACCTGAAGAAGTGTTTGTTCTTCAAGGCAGGGGACAACCTCACTGTTACTACACCCTGGATGTCCCCAACAAATCACCAATGTCCACTGGTGATTATTTGGTGCAAGAAGGGAAACAGGCTGTGAAGCAGATGCAGGATGTCATGTCTCCTGATGAACTACATGTGACTATGTGGTACACATCTAAACCTGATGCTGAGTACCAAAAACAATTGGACAGAGTGACTCCTGGCAAAATAACGGTTTCATACGTGTATTCTGATGCAGATGCAACAGCTGTTGCAGCAGTTACTCTTACAGAACCCCTAGAGAGACTGTGCAGACACACTTCCAAACCTCACATCTCTCTGTGTAAAAGCAGAACTAAGCAGTGGAAGGATTTGGGACTAATAGTGAATGCAGGTGAAAGAGCACGAGACTGGGTGCCTACCTCTGTGAACACCTGGCACAGTCCTTCCACTGGTTTGACAAAGAAATCTCTTTTCTGGACCGTTGTTGTTCAAGCAGGGGTTCATTTGGATGAGAAACAACAGTGACCAATCTACTTCACTGTTGAAGAAGAAAAACTACTCAAACACATTCCTGATGAGTTGTGGTCTAAAGGACCTACTGATGTTGGTTTGATTAAAGGGGCATTGCCCGTAGTGATCAGACCCAAGACAGAGCACCGTCCCAGGGTCAAACAATACCCGCTAAAACCTGATGCACTACAAGGCATAGAACCAGTAATAAAAGATTTACTGGCAGCAGGTGTACTGGTGGAATGTGCAGAATCACCATGCAACACACCAATCTTTCCAGTAAAAAAGGCTCCTCCATCCATAGGATGGAGAATGGTACAGGACTTACAGGCTGTAAACAATGCTGTGATTCAGCGCTCACCATGTGTGCCAGACCCACACACCCTGTTAAACTCCCTAAATCCATCAGCAAAGTATTTCACCGTGGTGGATATAAGTAATGCCTTTTTCTCTGTACCAGTCCACAAAGACAGTCAATACTGGTTCGCATTCACATTTAAAGGGAAACGGTACACATACACTAGACTCCCTCAAGGCTATTGTGAAAGCCCAACAATCTATTCACAAGTAATAACCTCTAGCCTTTCTACTTTTGATCCTCCATGCGGCAGCCAACTGCTTACCTATGTGGATGACATTCTCATAGCATCAGATACTCAAGAAATGTGCGAAGTGGACACCATAGCACTATTAAAACATCTAGCAGCTGAGGGCCACAAAGTAAGCAAAAACAAATTGCAATTCTGTAAACCACAAGTAAAATATTTAGGCCATCAACTCAGTGCAGGGGGCAGAACTATCATGGAGGAAAGGAAAACAGCTATTTTGCAAGCACCCAAACCTCTCACTAAAAAACAGATGATGTATTTTCTGGGACTCACAAACTATTGTAGAAGCTGGGTTCCCAACTATGCAGAAATAACTTTCCCCTTGAATGCACTGATGTATAAAGAGGAACTAAAAATGTCTGACAACCTAAAGTGGACCCCTGAAGCAGAGGAAGCCTTCTGCAGCATTAAGCAGGCCTTAGTAAGCAGCTGCATGCTTGCTCTGCCTGATTACAACAAACAGTTCATCCAAATGGTAGACTGTAAAGGTCATTTTATGACTTCAGTCTTAGCTCAGATGCATGGTGACAAACTTCGCCCAGTAGCTTATTATTCCACTAAATTAGATGCTGTGGCATGTGCACTTCCTCACTGCGTGCGAGCGGTTATTGCAGCTTCACTTGCAGTAACCAGCAGCGCTGACATTGTTCTTTTTCACCCACTCATACTGCGCGTGCCGCATGCAGTTTCTGCACTATTACTCCAAACCAAAATGTCATTCTTATCACCCGCTAGACATCTTTCTTGTATGTCTACTTTGCTGTCTCAACCTCATTTGAAGATTGAGCGCTGTACTTCTTTGAACCCAGCCACTTTAGTTCCCACACAGACTGATGGCGAGCATCATGACTGTCAAGCTTTAGCCGAACAGACAGCCAAAAGCAGGGCTGATCTGAAGGACGTTCCCCTGACTGAGGGAGAAACATTGTTTGTAGATGGCTCATCCAAAAAGGATGACAAAGGCAAAACAAGAACTGGCTACTCTGTAGTCACCGCTGACACAGTGCTAAAAGCTTTTTCTTTGCCACAGCACTACTCTGCCCAAGCTGCAGAATTAGTGGCCTTGACTGAGGCCTGTAAACTCATGAAAGGAAAAAAAGTAACCATTTACACTGACAGCCAGTATGCCTTTGCAACCACACACACATTTGCCCAACATTGGAAAAATAGAGGCATGATAACATCGACTGGAAAACCAGTAACTCATGCAAATTTGTTAAAAGAACTCCTTCGAGCCGTACAACTTCCTGCGAAACTCGCTATTTGCAAGTGTGCTGCACACACAAATGGTACTGACCCTATTTCTAAAGGAAAGGCTTTTGCAGACGAAACTGCCAAAACAGCTGCAATGACAGACACTTTCGTGTGCACACTTTATACGGACCCTGAGCCTTTAACTCATGATGTTTTAAGGGTAATGCAAAACCAGGCCCTGCAACAAGAAATGAAACTGTGGCAGCGCAATGGTGCTGTACAGATGGCTTGTACACCTGACCAGCAAATAAACCCATTCTGCCAAAAAATCTATAAATGGGCAGCAATATTGAGTCATGGGAAGTCCCATGTCTCAACACGAGGGATGGTGGGGCTAATAAACAAAGTATACACCACCTATGGGTTTAATTCTTATTCAAATAATTTTTGTAGATCATACGTGGAGACAAAACACATATGGTACGAGTAACATTGCCAGACAGTGGAAAGGAAAGGTGAAACTAACTGAAGCCAGTAATACTATTTTCCTGACGATAAATACCACCCATAAACCTTTTGGAAAACCAGCCAGTTTCAGAAAATTTAAAGATCCTAATGGTGAAACAAGCTGCTCATACTGTATCCACAGGTTGTTTAGTTTGTATGGGTCCCAGACCCTTGCTACAGGTTGTACCAGCAACAATGACTCCTGAATGTCTGACTGAAATAATGAATAACACAGTGCCTTCTGGAAACTGTACATTCTGGGACACTATTTACCCTCTAACTACTGAAGATAAAGGAAAACCGCTGTTTTCAAAACATGTGGCTCCAGGTAACTTCACATGTGTAAATAGAACTGGATCAGGCAAAAAATTAGGAAAGTTAAATGAGACCCAGTGTACAGAAATACTTTCAGTAAACATAACTTTCAAACCTGTAGCACGTAGTGACATCTGGTGGTGGTGTGGTGATAATAGATTGTTTGACAAACTCTCTTATAACACCATTGGCCTTTGTGCATCTGTGACATTGATTTTGCCAGTTTCTATAACTCCATTTACAGTACGGGAATTATTGACCGTGGTGAAAAGTGTTTTTCCACACACTTGGCAAAAAAGAAACAAGAGAGCAGTACAAGGTTGGAGTGAGGACGATCCAACTTATATTGATAGCATAGGAGTTCCCCGCGGAGTTCCAGATGAGTACAAAATCGTAAATCAGATTGCAGCAGGATTTGAATCTTTTTTTTGTTGGTGGTGCACTATAAATAAAAACGTAGACAGGATCAACTACATCCATTATAACGTTCAGAGATTAGGTAATAAAACAGAACAAGGTTTTGCAGCCATCCATGAACAACTGTCAGCTACCTCTATAATGGCTTTCCAGAACAGAATTGCTGTTGATATGCTCCTAGCAGAAAAAGGAGGTGTCTGTGCCATCTTTGGAGAACAGTGTTGTACCTTTATTCCAAATAACACTGCGGCAGATGGCAGCTTGACAAAGGCCCTAGAAGGCCTCCATTCCTTAAACAGCAAAATGAAAGACCATTCTGGAGTTGATACATCTATGTGGGATGGCTTTGGAGAAATGTTTGGAAAATACAAACAGTTAATCGTATCAATTTTAATGTCTATTGCTGTGTTTGCAGCTATTCTGACCTTATGTGGATGTTGCTGTATCCCGTGTATAAGAGCATTGTGCACTAGAGTGATAACAACAGCCATACAGCCCGTAAAAGAGGAAATGTATGCGCTGCTTGTAACTGAAAAATCACCAGCTGATTCTGAAAACGAAGACGAAGAGACATCTCTTAATTTTCCAGACCTGTATCCTGATCCCGACGACTGTGACGACCTCTGAGTGTAACCTTTAAGTTGTGAATGAATTTATGGTTGAAAATCTGACAAGAAGAGACCAATAAAGGATCAAACATAGCTTAAAGTGAATAAACAGGAGGGTAATGTTGGATTTATTATAGTTATTCTACTTTTAATCTTTATTCTAGTTTTATTATGTTTCACTTATAATATCTCATTGCCTATACAACATTATATTATACTTATTACTGAAGTGTTATTTATCCTTGTATACTGATGATTCAGATCACAGGCATGCAAACAGTTGCAATTGCACCCAATTGTATCTTACAGCTGCCTGTGGAAGATAAAGAAGAAGTTACTCCATGACCCTGAATGATGTTGTTGTGTATTGTTTTTCTGCCTAACGGATTTCAACTGGTTTATTCCCTACCCCCAGCAGTTGGAATCCTGTGTAACTAGGGCGTTCCAATTTTCAATAAAAAGCCTGGCGAGCGGAGACTGCTTCAGAGTGGTTTGGAGGATTGTAACTGAGCAGTCTCCGAGCACTCTCCTTGCAAGATAAACTTAACTGATTCTCTGTGTCTTCTTTGTGCAGGTTGCTGAATAAGATGTTTGGTGTTTAAACCTAACACATATAAAAACCTTTTTGTGCTTAAATAAATGGACGAGGAATATCCTTATATTAACGTGAATTGACAGAAGGGCTCAGTTTTTTAACTCGAGTGAAATTTCGCTTTGCTTTATTCATTGCAAAACTGTGAATACAGCAAATTGGCCCAATTGTCCATATTTGCCCATATTTGCCCAATTGTCAGGATTGATACACTTGTCAAGATTTGTCTTTGGATGAACCCGGACACAGCACGCACACACAGAGCTAGTTCTTAGAAGTGAGTTTATTGAGCAGGGTGGATGATGGATGACGAGAAGAACCTGAGTCTTTTAACTGACGGAGATGTAGGGTGCAGAAGCTGGCCGGCAGGAGGAGTGCAGAGAGACTGACCGGGAGGAACTCTGGAGCGGAGAACTTGAGACCATGGAAACAGCTGCAGAACTTGAGAACGTGGAACTGCAGCGGAAACTTGAGAACGTGGATCAGCTCGGGAACTTGAGAACGTGGAAACAGTTGCAGAACTTGAGAGCGTGGAGCAGTTGCGGACTTGACCGTCGAGCAGCTGCAGAACTTGAGAACATGGAACTGCAGCAGGAACTTGAGAACGTGGAAACAGCTCAGGAACTTGAGAACGTGGAAACAGCTGCAGAACTTGAGAACGTGGAACTGCAGCAGGAACTTGAGAACGTGGAAATAGCTCAGGAACTTGAGAACGTGGAAACAGCTGCAGAACTTGAGAACGTGGAACTGCAGCAGGAACTTGAGAACGTGGAAACAGCTCAGGAACTTGAGAACGTCTGATGAAGCAGAGCTGAGCAGAGTCTTAGAGAAATGACTGAACAAAAACCATGTTGAAGCAAGGACTTCAGGCTGACTGCAACAAAAATGGAGCTGACACAGGATACTGGCAGAGACTGAGCAGGAGTGGACACTACAGACCGGCGACGAGAGCAGAATAAGGTAAGTTTAAATAAGGGTGGAACCAGGTGAGAGCAGTGAGGGTTGATTGCAGCCTGACAGGTGGAACCAATTATTCTGAGCAGGGAAGGGAGAGAGGCAGCGAGGCTCAGACTGCAGCCTACAAGCTGCATCCTGACAGTACCCCCCCACAAGGCCGGACACCGGACGGCCCAGAACCTCCCACACTGGGTGGGCGGAGGGGGCCCAGGAAGGTGGGCAAGAATCAGGCTGAACACTGGGGACCAAAGAGCCAGCGAACACGGGGAACCGAAGGCTAGAGAACAAGGGGAATCTAAAGCTAGAAAACACGAGGAACCAAAGGGCTAGAGAACACTGAGGAATCAAAGGGGCCAGGAAACACGGAGGAACCAAAGGGGTTAAGAAACACGGAGGAACCAAAGGGGCCAGAGAACACAGACGTGCCAGAGCACAACCAGGGCGCGGCACATCAGGGAAAGGTACGGGCGCTACACAGGGCCAAAGGGAAGGAACGGGCGCACACAACGCCAAAGGGAAGGAACGGGCGTACACAACGCCAAAGGGAAGGAACGGGCGTACACAACGCCAAAGGGAAGGAACGGGCGTACACAACGCCAAAGGGAAGGAACGGGCGTACACAACGCCGAAGGGAAGGAACGGGCGTACACAACGCCAAAGGGAAAGAACGGGCGTACACAACGCCAAAGGGAAGGAACGGCGTACACAACGCCAAAGGGAAGGAACGGGCGCACACAACGCCAGAGGGAAGGAACGGGCGTATGAAAACGCCAGGGGGAAGGACAGGCGGACTGATTCGTTAGGGCTCAACAGCGTAAGGAAACGCTGGGGCACAACTAACGTACAGAAACGCCGGGGAAAAGAACGGGCGTGCGGAAACGCCAAGGGAAGACACCGCCGGAGCGTGAGGGAAACGCTGGGGCGCAAGGGAAGAGATCGCCGGGGCGTGAGGGAAACGCCGGGGCCCAAGAGAAGAGATCGCCGGGGCATGAGGAAAACGCCGGGGCGCAAGAGAAGAGATCGCCAGGGCGTGAGGGAAACGCCGGGGCGCAAGGGAAGAGATTGCTGGGGCGTGAGGGAAACGCCGAGACGCAAGAGAAGAGATCGCCGAGGCGTGAGGGAAATGCCGGGGTGCAAGGGTAAGATTGCCGGGGCGTGAGGTAAACGCCGAGACGCAAGGGAAAGATTGCCGGAGCGTGAGGTAAACGGCGAGACGCAAGGGAAAGATTGCCGGGACGTGAGGGAAACGCCGGGGCGCAAGGGAAAGATTGCCGGGGCATGAGGGAAACGCCGAGACGCAAGAGAAGAGATCGCCGGGGCGTGAGGGAACGCCAGGGCGGAACGGGCGCACGACAGCGCCAAGGGGAAGGTACGGGCGTACGAAAACGCCAAGAGGAAAGGAACGGACGCTTCACAGCGCCAGGGGAAAGAGCGGGCGCTCACAGCGCCAGGGGAAGGAACGGGCGCGCAACAGCACTAAAGGGGAAAGACAGACGCACGGAAACACTAGAGAGGCAAGACAGGCGTACTGATACGCTAGGGCTCAACAGCGTACAGAAACGCTGGAGCACAACTAGCGTACAGAAAAGCCAGGGGAGAGGACTGGCGTACGGAAACGCCAGGGAAAGAACTGGCGTATGGAAACACCAGGGGAAAAGTACAGGCGGACCATAACACTAGGGCTCAACAGCGTGTAGAAACGCTGGAGCACAACTAGTGTATGGTAACGCCTGGGGAAAGAACTGGTGTATGGAAACGTCAGGGGAAGCAAGAACGGAGGGCGTCCTAACACGCCGGAACATGAACGGAGGGCGTCCTAACACGCCAGGGAACACGAACGGAGGGCGTCCTAACACGCCAGGGAACACGAACGGAGGGCGTCCTAACACGCCAAGGAACAGGGAGTGCGCCGAGCAGCAACTGGCCGCGCGCGCCAGAGGGCTCAGCCGGCGACATGGGAGCGCCGGAGGGCTCTGGCGGCGGCTTGCATGCGCTGGGCAGCGACAGGCTGGCGCACCAGAGGGCTCAGCCGGCGACTAGAAGCGCCGGAGGGCTCTGGCAGCGCCTAAACACGGAGGAAGACAAGACAAGAGGACTAGGCCAGGGATTACAAGGCTAAGACAGGGACTACTAGACTAAGACAGGGACTACTAGACTAAGACAGAGGCTACAAAACTAAGACAGAGGCTACAAGACTAAGACAGGACTCGAGAGGAACTACAGGGGCTAGACAGGAAAAACAAAACAAAACCAGAAAACTAGGAGGGGAACCGAAACCTAGAGCTAAACTATAAAACAAAGCAAAACAGGGAGACGAGGGC
The DNA here is from genome assembly GCA_037039145.1 of Fundulus diaphanus. Classification (NCBI taxonomy): domain Eukaryota; kingdom Metazoa; phylum Chordata; class Actinopteri; order Cyprinodontiformes; family Fundulidae; genus Fundulus; species Fundulus diaphanus. The sequence continues at coordinate 49,962,699 of CM073137.1, read as the reverse complement.
AGGTTCAGCTAAACTAATGAAAAACTAGATAACTAAAGCTAGAAATAAGAACACGAGAAAAACAGGAAATCTAAGGTGAAAACTAAAATTCTGAACAAAAATTCGACAACCTAAAGGAAAACCTAGATCAATTAAACCGAGCTGAAAATAAACCCAAAGCAAAACAGAAACTCAAATACTCTAAAGAAAACGGAAAAAAAACTCCTGAATAATTCTAAAACACTAAAAATCCTAGATAAACCAAACTGAAGGTTAAGTCTAAACAAATTAACAGAAAGCAGAAACGAATTTTCTAAATCAGTAAAGAATACAAAAAAAAAAACAAGACTAGAAACTAAAGCAGGACTTGAACGCCAACAAAAAACGAAACTGAAGTACTCTAAGAAATCTAAGGGAAACTGAAAAACTGAGGAACGTTAAATAACTCAAAACACAAGGACCCAAAAAATAATTCAAAACAAAACAGAAACTAGAAAACGCTGGGCAGCAGGAAGTGACGCTAGGCTACGTCAGAGGCGGGCCGCACAAGGAGCGAACCCGGAACCAAGTCAGAGGCAGGGCGTCGCAGATGCGACCCCGCGAGACGGAACCAGAGGCGAGGCGTCGCCGCACGGCGACCCAGGCGAGATGAACCGGAGGCGGGGCAGATCCTACCAGCTTATGCACCAGGCTCTGTGCGTGCTCGGGTTCATCCCTTGGCCGGTCCGTAACTGTCAAGATTTGTCTTTGGATGAACCCGGACACAGCACGCACACACAGAGCTAGTTCTTAGAAGTGAGTTTATTGAGCAGGGTGGATGATGGATGACGAGAAGAACCTGAGTCTTTTAACTGACGGAGATGTAGGGTGCAGAAGCTGGCCGGCAGGAGGAGTGCAGAGAGACTGACCGGGAGGAACTCTGGAGTGGAGAACTTGAGACCGTGGAAACAGCTGCAGAACTTGAGAACGTGGAACTGCAGCGGGAACTTGAGAACGTGGATCAGCTCGGGAACTTGAGAACGTGGAAACAGTTGCAGAACTTGAGAGCGTGGAGCAGTTGCGGACTTGACCGTCGAGCAGCTGCAGAACTTGAGAACATGGAACTGCAGCAGGAACTTGAGAACGTGGAAACAGCTCAGGAACTTGAGAACGTGGAAACAGCTGCAGAACTTGAGAACGTGGAACTGCAGCAGGAACTTGAGAACGTGGATCAGCTCGGGAACTTGAGAACGTGGAAACAGTTGCAGAACTTGAGAGCGTGGAGCAGTTGCGGACTTGACCGTCGAGCAGCTGCAGAACTTGAGAACATGGAACTGCAGCAGGAACTTGAGAACGTGGAAACAGCTCAGGAACTTGAGAACGTGGAAACAGCTGCAGAACTTGAGAACGTGGAACTGCAGCAGGAACTTGAGAACGTGGATCAGCTCGGGAACTTGAGAACGTGGAAACAGTTGCAGAACTTGAGAGCGTGGAGCAGTTGCGAACTTGACCGTCGAGCAGCTGCAGAACTTGAGAACATGGAACTGCAGCAGGAACTTGAGAACGTGGAAACAGCTCAGGAACTTGAGAACGTGGAACTGCAGCAGGAACTTGAGTACGTGGAAACAGCTCAGGAACTTGAGAACGTGGAAACAGCTTCAGAACTTGAGAATGTGGAACTGCAGCAGGAACTTGAGAACGTGGAAACAGCTCAGGAACTTGAGAACGTCTGATGAAGCAGAGCTGAGCAGAGTCTTAAAGAAATGACTGAACAAAAACCATGTTGAAGCAACGACTTCAGGCTGACTGCAACAAATACTGAGCTGACACAGGATACTGGCAGAGACTGAGCAGGAGTGGACACTACGGACCGGCAACGAGAGCAGAATAAGGTAAGTTTAAATAAGGGTGGAACCAGGTGAGAGCAGTGAGGGTTGATTGCAGCCTGACAGGTGGAACCAATTATTCTGAGCAGGGAAGGGAGAGAGGCAGCGAGGCTCAGACTGCAGCCTACAAGCTGCATCCTGACAACACTGACTACAGACTTGTTGTCAACCCTCCAGACCACTCAGGTTTTCTAGCTCAAGTTTACTCTGCTCACCCAGCACCAGACATGTAGAAGCAGCATATAATTTGGATCAAGATGGCAGCACACTTGGCTGCAGCTTGCCAAGCTCACCGACTTTTTTATTTTTCCCTGTGTTTTTGTTTGTGTTGTCAAAACTCCAAGCTCTAATCCAATATGGGAGAGAAGAGCTGCTTGAACTGGGTTAAACCCCAAAGTTTACTGATAGAATTATTTATACTATTTTCTATCTTACTATTTTACTATTATGTACTAAGTTCATTGCATTTATTACGTATATACTCTTTACTACTAAGACGTTTTAAGGTTTTATTACAGTGTATTTTATATGCCCGATCTCTCTTTACTTTAGTTTATTGTTCATTAGGTTTATTATGTCAATCATATATTTACTGGAATATATAGACCAGTGGTTACTATTTCATTTTACTATGTATGTGTATTGATTTACTCTCTCTCTCTTATCGTTGCAGAAAGCCTGCAGAAAGCAGAGAAATATGTTGTGACGATAATAAGTGTTTTTCTAAATATGTCTGAAACTGTGATGAACTGTATTCAGCCATCTGGAGTGCTTATGTATAAATGTACTGTGTGAACTGCTTAGTATTATCTCTGTGTTTCTAAGGTCACAGAGTGTTTTGCTTATCCCTATCCCTTAGCTTGACAAATGTAACCAGGGTTTCCCTAATAAAAGCAAGGAGGGGACAGAGTGTCTTCAGAGCGAGTTTGGAGATCTGTATTAAGCATCTCAGCTCCTCTCCTTGCAAGATATATGAAAACTAACTTCATTGTTGTCTCTCCTTCTTGTGTTGTTAATGAATGTTTTAGGTGTTTGAACCTGACATTTAATTGGTCCTTCGAGCCGGAGCCCAATACACCGGATGATTCCTGTGGGTGAGGTGAACCGGGTAAAAGTCAGTGGCCACTGCATTCAGATCCTTTTTCAAGGGCCTAGTCCATCTCGCCTCCGGGTTTCTGACTGTTGACGGGAAGTCCGAGGGAGGATTGACAGCAGTAGTGAGTGGAGTTTATTTAAAGGAATGAATGAGAAATTGAGGGGTATTGCGCATAGAAGGGATAACGGAGTCCGAGAAAGTCCGTGATAACAAACCCTATCATCCTTGGCACTGATAGGTACACTAAGGGGTAACAGAGCCCAAAAGGTCTGTGAATCGAAGGGGTAACAGAGCCCAAAAAGTCTGTGTAGAAAAAAAACAAAATAAGATAACGGCGTCCTGAGAATAGGCCGTGTAATTCGAGTATAGGGCGGTGGAGTCCTACAAAACTAACGTCTGCATTGTGTGTTTGTGTGTATGACTGGAAAATTAAATACCACTAGGTATTTTCTTTTCATTTAAAAACAGTGGGATTGTAAGTAACAGAGAGTAAAAGAGTTGAAGTGAGAATTACCACAACAGGTATTTCTATTGTTACCCCACGGTGTAAAACTCCCAGCCTATAGAACACCCTATGTGTTACAGGACTGGATCAAATTCATAAAAATGGGAAAGGGACAAAGTAAAACGTTGGGACAGCTCCAAAGTAAAGACTGGAAATTCATTGAACAGCAGGATCCTGATAAAATAAAACATTTAGCTACAAAAGAATACGGGTTTGAGGGGCGATTAAGTTCACAAAAAATAGCCAAACTCCAAGAAGCTATAATTCATAAAACAAACGGTAATCCAAAAGAGATGGAAAAAGTAGGCTTTATAGATACCCAGTACTGGTTAAAAATAGCAGAAAAAAGGGAAAAAAGGGGTAAAAATGACGTTATGTTCCATAGGAAAGAGGATGATGAAATAATAATACAAAGGCCCCGTAGGAGACAGGCTTCGCCTCCACCCCCACAGCGCGGTGCAGCAGCACATCAAGACACAGAGGAGGAAGGAGTGGAAACAGAGGTTAAAGGATCTGATTCCCTATCTCCTTCAACCTCAAAAAATGCTTTTGCTAGCGCTGTAGTTAAAGCACCCCCCTCCGAGTCCACTGCTCACTTATACCCCGCATTACCTGTAGAACAGACCCACATTCCACCTCCATATAACATATCAGAACCATCCGGGAGGGAAGGATTGAGAAGTGGTGGGCCAGTGGGATCTTGGAAAACCAGTTTAGACTCATTAAATCCTTTATCCAGGATGCCCCCTCCCCAGCCCCCTTCCCTGCCACCTGTTTCAGAAACAGGCGTTTTCCCCATGATCGAGGTACCTAACCCACTAGCAGGGGTCTCGGGCCTGGGGTCCACAATGCTGGTTTATCGGACCTGGACAATGGAGGATGTTAAAAAAGCTATAGAAGGGGCTCCTCTCCCTAAGGAGAACCCTACTCAGTTTGTTGCGGCTATGGAAGATATCAGGCACTCTTATAATTTAAACGGACATGAAACTCAGCAGGTCTGGATGACAGCATTAAAGAGTGACTGCCATCACGTTCAGGGGGATTGGAATCCTCTGGATGCAAGAGGTGTAGTTTTAGCACATCATGTTGCCGACTTGACAACTAGAGTTGGTGAGTTGGGCCGAAGAGTGAAGGAAAGATTTAAAAAAAAGCTAACTACACAGAAATAGGACGCATTAAACAGGGGGACAGTGAACTTTTTGATGAATACAGAGTAAGGATGACTCTGGCTTTCAGATTACACAGTGGTTTGGAGGTTTCTGCGGATAATAACAGTGCTTATCAACAACAGCTAAAGAATGCATTACATGCAGGATCCAAAGAGAACATTAAAAGCTAGGTGGAAAAACATTGTGTGGGACTAGGAAATAAAACTTTAGATTAATACATTGACCAGGCTTTGCATGCAGAGAAAATTGCAAAAGAAAAAAAAAGGCTGGAACTGGGGCATATTATCAGGCGAAGTCCGAGGAAGTGTTTTTTCAGGGAGCTAAAACACGTGGGGCTTACCGTGGGAGAGGGCAGAGAAGAGGAGGTAGGGGGGGGTTTCTCAAGGAGAGGAGAGTTCAGAGGAACTCACGGGGAATGCTGGCAGTGTGGTAAACAAGGTCATATAGCAAGAGATTGTCCAAACAACACCTGTTGGAAATGTGGGAACGAGGAACACTTAATCAGAGATTGCCCTAAGCAAGGACGTGCCCAGGGCACTTCAGCATGACTAGACACAGAAGTAACAGATTTGGGGCCTCCGCCTCATCCAGATGAAATACTGCTGAACCTCCAAGAATTATTAGCAGTAGAAGTTGCAAGGCCTGAAATAACTTTGTGTGTAAATGGAACATCTGTTACCTTCTTGTGTGACACAGGAGCATGTAGAACAACTTGCAAAGACCCTGTTCCCTGTCTGCGCTCTAGTGGCTCAGACGTTGCAGTGAGATCTGCTACTGGGAAACTAACTTTTGTTTCTGAATCTAAACCTGTTTGGATCAGGGACCCTGAAGGGCTGTCATGTCAATTATCTATTCTCATGTTACCAGATTGTCCAGTAAATCTTTTGGGTCGTGATGGCCTGCTCTGCCTGGGTTTAGCCCTGATTCCCAGTTCTCAGGGAGAAATTGTTGTAAAGAGAAAATAGGATCTGCAGCAAGAGGACTTTTACGTCCTACAAGGGGTTGGTCCTCCTAATTTGTATTACACTCTGGACATTCCAAACAAACCCCCACATAACACAGCAGATGCTCTATTAGCAGAAGGCATGAGACTCATTCCTCATGTGCAGCACATAATGTCAGACCAAAGCCTACACATAACTATGTGGTTTAAACAGACTCCCAAACATGACCCTGACTATGAAGCTCAGATGCAGACGTCCGCACCAGCCAAAATAACAGTGACCCACATTTATTCTGACTCCGACAGCTGCTCAGTCGCTGCTGTAACTCTACCTGATAAACTACAACGTCTCTATAAGTGCTGGACGCCTCCACACATTTCCCTGTATAGAGGTAAACTTATACGGTGGAAAGATTTGGGAAAAATGGTGCAAAAGGGAGTGGCTGCCTCAGACTGGACAGCCACATCATCGAACACATGGACCAGTGAGTCAACAGGGTTAACTAGAAAAGCATTGTTTTGGACAGTTTCGGTAAACATGGGGATCCATTTACAAGAAAAAGTGACGTGATCATTTCTCCTTACTGCTGAAGAGGAACAGTTTTTGGCACCTGTTCCTGAAAACTTGTGGTCACAAGGCCCCACTGATGTAGGGCTAGTTAAAGGAGCATTACCTGTACAAATTAGACCAAAAACAGAGTACAGGCCCCATGTAAAACAGTATCCCCTTAAACCAGATGCATGTGAAGGAATAAAACCTGTAATTACAGATCTGAAAAAGGCAGGAGTTATTATTAAATGTAATGACTCCCCATGTAACACCCCCATATTCCCAGTGAAGAAACAGGCGCCATCCACTGGCTGGCGCATGGTGCAGGATCTCCAGGCAGTAAATAATGCAGTAATTCAGCGAGCACCTTGTGTCCCCGACCCCCACACTCTGCTGAACTCTTTAAGGCCAGATGCAAACGTATTCACAGTAGTGGACATCAGCAATGCTTTCTTCTCTGTACCCGTAGAGAAAGAAAGTCAGTTTTGGTTTGCCTTTACATTTGAAGGGCAGAGGTACACTTATACCAGATTACCCCAAGGTTACTGTGAAAGTCCCACCATTTATTCCCAAGTAATGAGTGCCAGCATGTCCACGTTTCATCCACCAGGTGGGAGCCAAATACTTCTCTATGTTGATGATGTCCTTTTGGCCTCCCCAGATGAAAAACCGTGCAAATTAGACACCTTAGCGCTGCTTAAACACTTGGCCAGTGAGGGCCATAAAGTTAGCAAAAACAAGTTGCAGCTCTGTAAACCACAGGTTAAGTATTTAGGTCACAACCTTAGCGCAGGAGGCAGAACCATCCTAGAGGACAGAAAAATAGCAATTTTACAAGCACCTAAACCCCAAACTAAGAAACAAATGATGTCATTTCTGGGCCTCACTAATTATTGTAGGACCTGGGTGCCAAATTATGCTGAGATAACCTCCCCTCTTCAGAGACTTATTTATGGTCAAGAACTAAAAATGACCTCGCCTTTAACCTGGACCCCAGAAGCAGAAAATGCTTTCTGTGCTCTCAAACAAAGTCTTGTTTCCAGCACAGCCTTAGGCCTGCCAAACTACAACAAACCTTTTATTCAAATGGTGGACTGCAAAGGGCATTTTATGACCTCAGTCTTGGTAAAACAGCATGGAGACAAAATGAAACCCATTGCTCATTTCTCCTCAAAACTAGACAGCGTGGCTTGTGCACTCCCCCATTGTGTGCGAGCTGTTATTGCAGCCTCTATGGCTGTTGAAAGTAGTGCTACAATTGTTTTATTTCATCCTTTGATTTTGAGGGTTCCACATGCAGTTTCAGCCCTGCTGCTCCAGACAAACATGAATTTTCTTTCTCCTGCTAGACATCTTTCCTGTATGGCAACCCTGCTCTCTCAGCCTCATCTGACTATTGAAAGATGTACCACTTTAAATCCTGCCACCTTACTTCCACTCCCAGATGAAGGCTCTAAACATGACTGTCAAGAATTAGCAGAACAAACAGCTAAGAGCAGACCTGACCTTCCAGATTTACCACTACCTCAGGGCGAAATATTATTTGTCGATGGGTCATCTCGGAAAAATAAATATGGGAAAACTCAAACGGGTTATGCAGTTGTTACCTCTAACAAGGTTTTGAAATCAGGGGCTTTACCGTCATCATTTTCAGCTCAAGCTGCAGAATTAGTTGCATTAACAGAAGCTTGTAAACTAATGAAAGGGAAAGATGTAACTATTTACACAGACAGCCAGTATGCATTTTCAACAGTGCACTCTTTCGCTCAATATTGGAAAAATCGTGGTATGGTGACCTCTACTGGTAAACCAGTGACACATGCTGTATTACTGAAAAAAATATTGACTTCAGTAAAATATCCACGCACATTGGCCATTTGCAAATGTGCTGCACACAAAGCGGGCAAAGACATTGTGTCCTTGGGAAATGCCTTTGCTGACAAAACTGCAAAAGAAGCTGCTTTAGGCCCCATTCACACCCTTACATTACAGCCATGATCCAATACTGTTTTGGACCACACCATTTTAAAAGATATGCAACAGCACGCTCCGGACACGGAAAAGAATTTGTGGTTAAAACATGGAGCTAAATTAACAAATGAAATCTATATGTGACCTGAGAACAAACCTATCCTTCCTAAAAATCTTTATAAATGGGCGGCTATCTTGAGCCATGGGGTGACCCATGTCTCCAGAGGGGGGATGGTTGGACAAAAAAATAAACATTTTACAGCCTATGGATTTAATTCCTATTCAAAAGGTTTTTGTAGAGCATGCCTCACATGTGCCAAACACAATCCACAGGGATTTTTGAGGCCACGTAAAGGGCGATTTCCAACACCACAATATCCATTTCAAATTATTCACATGGATTTTATTGAACTAAACAAAAGTGAAGGGAAAAAATATTGTTTAGTGATAATTGATGCATTTTCTAAATGGATAGAAATTTTTCCAACAAATAAACCAGATGCTCTGACAGTAGCAAAAGCTCTCTGCAGAGATAACATTCCTAGGTATGACATTCCAGAAAAAATATACAGTGACAATGGAACACATTTTGTAAACCAAATAGTGAAGCACATAGGTACTCTGTTCCACATAGAGCTAAAAAATCATTGTGGGTATCACCCTCAAAGTGCTGGTTTAATTGAGAGAATGAACGGAACAATAAAAAACAGGCTAAAAAAGTGCATGGAGGAAACTGGCAGACCATGGACTAAGTGTTTGGACTTAGTAAAAATGTACATAAATATCACATCAACATCTGGATTGACACCTTATGAAACTCTGTTTGGGAGACCTTACAGGTTACCCCAGTTTAAGACTCAGTGGGAAACTGATGAAGAATCCAACTTAGCAGATTATATGAGGACGATGCTAGAAACGCAGAAACAGAAAGGAACTGATGAGAGTCATTCTGTTTCCCAGCAGGACACCCAACTTGTGAAACCAGGAGACTGGGTGTTGGTGAGGAGCATAAAGAAGAAGCACTGGCATTCACCTAAGTGGGAAGGGCCTCACCAAGTACTGCTAACAACTCATACTGCTGTTAAAATAGCTGAAAGATTTACTTGGATTCATTTATCACATTGTAAAAAAGTCATTTCGGCTGAAAACTCCGACAGGGGAGGTGCTTAAAAGTCTGATAAAAGGGTGGACTCAGAGATTTAGAATGAATGAATGTTTTAGGTGTTTGAACCTGACATTTACGTATCATACTGACCGGCGAAACAGGAAATCCTTTTACCCGAACTGCACCAGATAACAGAGGTTACTCTAACCTCGCCTGTGATGCCCAGACATAGTCGGGGTGCAGGGGAAAAACACAGCGAGCCTCCGCACCAGACAAAAGGCTAATCTGTAGAGACCAGCTCTGCCCAGTCTCCTCATGGCCAACATAAGGTCACTCGGCAACAAACTGGACGAGATCCGGCTGAGGATCACAGCATGTAAGATAGACAGGTGTGTAGTGATCTTCACAGACACGTGGCTCGATGGAAACATGCCCAATACCACAGTTGAACTAGCAGGCCGCTCTTTTAGAGTTGACTGGACTGAAGATGCAGAGAAGAGTAAAAGTGGAGGCTTGGTTATGTCCATCCACAACTCTTAGTGCACAGCTGTAAAAGTGATCGGAACCATTTCCTACACCAATCTAGAATATCTAGCGATTAAGTGCAGAGCATTTAAACTAGTTGGAGAGTTCAGCTCTGTGATTATTGCATCATATGGTCAGCCTAAATCTAATGCTAAATTAGCCTTGTAGGAGCTGTATTGTTTCATCAACAGCCAAATGAGCAATGATCTAAAAGCAGAAAAGCAGCTGTGATACACCAGGAGACTTTAAACATGAAGAATTAAAAGCTGTACTCCCCAAATTCCACAAATTCCTAACGTTTCCGAGCACAAGCTCAGAGGGGACCGTGGTTTTTCTGTAGCAGCTCCCAAGGTGTGGTATGACCTTTGCTTGGGCATTAGACAGGCCTCTTCACTTTCTGATTTCAAATCCCTTCCTAAGACCCATCTCATTTAATTGGCTTTTGACACAGCCTGAGATGTTGACTTTGTTGTACTGTGTCTTACTGTCTTTAATTTTATTACTACTTTTGCATACCATTTTGCTTATTGTTGTGTCTTTAGAAGTAGTGTGTGGTGCATGTGTTTGTCTCTTCCTCATGCAGGGTGTGACAGGTGCTGCAGCTTGTTAGGATCCAATCAAGACCTGGATAAAGGGGAGCGGTTTCTGACAGCAAGCACCAGTCGGTTAACTCACATAGCCTGGTAAACAGGCCTCCTTGTGCACTCCATGATGCATCTTAATCTCTCTGTTGCTTACAACTCCTTGTCTTCTCCTTACAGACTCCAAGCCTTTGCTCCTCTGGACCCCCCTGCTGTTGTCTACTGGTTCCAATCCTCGCTTCCAGATTGTTATTGTCATCCTCTGTGATTTCTGGCTGCTGCAACCCCAGAGTAAGCCTCACTTTCACCAGCCTGTCCACCCTCCAGCGTTCAGCTGCTCCACAAGGAAGAGCATTACCAATTACACTGCTGCCGTCAACCTCTGCTTCAGGACACCCTTACCTCCTCCTCGGATAACTGGATCCTCACATTTAAAGCCAGACCAGTTGCCCCACCCAGAGTCTCAGCCTGGACGATCAGACCCCGTTACACTTTTCTGAATAAATCTGTTGAACTTTCCCCTGTGTCCATTACTGTCGCATCTCATGAGTCTCCATTAACCATGACACTTATTGCTTTATGATTGATCTTATTGTACCTTTTGATTGTGTATAGCACTTTAGTCCTGTGGGTGTTTAAAAGGCTATAGAAATAAAATTGGTATGGTATGGTACCCACAAAGACAATGAGAGGGTTTCCTAACTAGAAACTATGAGTAGGTAGCACAGTGTGGACCCTGCTTAAGTTCTAGGATGCAGCACTAAGATCAGGAGACAGACTGGCCTACAGCTAGGCTAGATGTGAATTGAAAAATACATCCAGAAGGCAAATCAAAGATACAAGTAGCCCATCAAGGGCTACTTCAGCAGCAGCAACCGACATAACATGTGGAGCGGCATCAGGACCAATACGGATATAAGGCCCGTTTACACTACACCTAAAAAACCGAGCCATGCCGAGACCAGTCCGAGCTTGGTCCAGTTACCAGGCCGAGCCTCGTTTCTGACGACCGTTTACACACAACGCTATCTCGGTTCCTTGGTTGCTCCTCGCCCCCTAGTGGCGATCTGCGGTACTACCGCTCTCTGGGATTGAAGGCGGAAGCAGCGAAACACACACAGCTGCGCCCGTAACATTCAGGAAGTTATGCTTGATATTGTGATATTTCGGTGTTTGCAGAGAGTCAGGGGAAGAAGGCAACCATTGGTGAATTTACTTGAGAAAGTTGGCTTTTTGGGAAGTGGATGAGAAATCTAATAAGGATTTACAGATGCAGGAAACAACGACAGACGCTGAGGTTCTGATCGTCTTCCTCGGTCAGAGATGCAGCATCAGCCCATTTTCCTGCTTAAAGAATATCAGTATCAAGGATGCATGTTCCAGACATGGTCCCAGGTCGGCAATAAAAACATGTGCTGACCAACTAGCAGGGTTTATTTCTGGACATCTTTAACCTCTATCGGCAGCTTTCCATGGACCTAGCTTCCTAAAATCCTCTATCACTGTGCCCTTTCCTAAGACAACAACCATCACCTACCTCAATGACTACCATCTTGTTGCTCTGACCCCTGTTATCATGAAGTACTTCAATAGGATCGTCCTGAAGTATATCAAGGACACCATATCTACTGCCTTGGCCAACCTGCAGTTTGCCTACAAGGATAATCACTCTACAGAGAATGCTATCTTGTTGGCAATTCACATGGCTCTGACACATCTGCAGCAACCCAACACCTATGTTAGGATCCTGTTCATGGACTTCCGCTCAAACTTCAACACCATGCTTCTGGACATGCTGACCTTGAAGCTCCACAACCTGGCATTAGCTACACTGCTCTGCTCCTGGATCAGTGACTTCCTCACCATCAGGCTTGAGGTGGTGAGGATTTGAAACGAGCATCTGCCCCACAAATCTTCAACACTGGCATGCCGCAAGGTTGTGTCCTCAGCCCTGTTATCTTCACCCTCTTCATCCAAGACCGCTATGGTATCCATCCCATAAACATGATTGTCACGTTTGCGGACAACACCAGCGGTGAGTCTCACTTTCAACATTGAGTTAGACCCACTGCAGAGATGAGGTCCACAATCTGACACAGTGGTGTTCCAGCAACAACTTCATCCAGAACACCACCAAGACCAAGGAGGACATAGTGGACTACAGGAGGTCCAGGAAGTTCCTTAGAAGACTCAAACCCTTGATGGGGCTGGCATTTGAAATTCCATACCCTAGTTTTGAAACAGTTTACACAATGGATCATATTAGTTTCTCTGTTGCATGACATCTGCCAGGTAGTCATGGTAAAAATTAATCTTGTGTCCTTTCAGGAGGAGCGCTTCATGCTGTTCTCCAATGGTTCTTAAATAACCACTCGTAGCACTTTACACTTTAACCTCATTCACCCGATCGCATTTAGAAATATGCACACATTCATACACCATGGATAAATGATGTATTCACAGATTGGTAGGCAACTTCATTTCAAGTGGCTTGCCCAGGGGTACATCAATATGTGACAGGAGGAAGCTAGAATAACACCCAAAATTCTCAGATTACAAAACCACTACTCTACCCACTGATCCAGAGTTGCCCTATGACCTCAACACAGGCTCCTAGTACGGTAGGTGAGGAATAATGATCATAGATCTTGAAAGGGCCTGTGGAGGAGGCTACGGAACGAGGGATCTTCGGCAGCATTTTAGCCAGATGTCCGAGAACAAAAGCTTGCTATTCATTAAGTTACTAAGTGACTATTTTTAAGGTTAAGATTTGCTTTAAAGTTGAAGTTTCAATGTCTTTGCCAGAATGGTTCTGCATTTTATGACAAGCTTGGGCACGAGAAGCTCAATGTAACAACAGAGAAAAGCATTACATTTTAATATATTAAATAATATGCCATTAAACAAACTAGTTAATATAAACTAAATCTTCTGATTGTTGTACTGCATGGATGGACAATTATGTCCACAGCCAAACACTTCTCCATAGTTCATAGATTGACATGACTGAATAAGAAACATTTTCATCTGATAGGTAATAAAAGTAAAGCTTTTACTGAAAGTGCTTAGGCATTTTTTCAACAATCTAAAGTATAATTACTAAACATTTTATATTTTTGGCAAACTGTACCTGTGCTGGCATTGATGGACACATAACTGGCAGAAAATCCTTCCCTGGATAGACTTGAATCAGTCACAAGGAGAAGGGTCATTTGGTTGTCAGAACTTGTTATAGATGGAGGCACAGAGCGCCCACAATACCTGCACACACAGCAAAACACATTACAATTGCTTTAGAAAATTGCTCAAGTTCACTACATAGTTGCTTTTCTTCCTTTGTATAAAACAAATCATTTTCTATGGGGGCTGGAGTCCTAATCTGATTCGCCAGATGGATTTTGTTGACCAGAGCTCCACACATCCATCTGGGATTGCTCTATTGGAGATGTATTTCAGAAGGAGGGACCACATCAAAATCCTTGCATATTATTGGATAAACCACGTGTCCGTTGTATTTACTGACATGCTACTTCTACCACTCACATCGAAACCAACCCATGACGCTGACGTTAGGGAAGATCAAGCTCTTTCCAAACCCGGTCAGGAGAAGGGAGAAAACATGGTTTCCACTAACAAAGGCCTTCAAAGCTGTTCTGTGGTGATCTTTTAAATAATTAATATTCATAGATTGGACAACACTGATGAAATAACAGCATCAATGTTACTGCTTGCTTCCTCACTGCGAGCCACCATTGTTCTTTGAATCCAAACAGATGCTTCTCTGACATATTACATCTACAAAATTCCCACCTGGCGATCCAGATTGGCACGTCCATTTTATGTGGTATTAAAATTCCTTCTAATGGCAGCTGATCAAGATGGATGTCTGGAGCCGTGTACAGCTCTGCGGAACGAATTCCATCTTGCGAGAGTCAGGTTACTGGAATCCACCTAGTTGGATCAAACCTTGTCTAACTTTGAGACCTACATTTCACATGTGGGTAAAAATCACACTGGTTTAAATGTGACTGTAGTTTCTAAAACCGTAGCTGTGTTGCATCTATAAAATCTCTTGGACAAACTTTCTCTTTCACATGCTTTTCCTCACAGACACCTGGGTCCGAATGGGTTTGAACACCAATGAACATTTGCAGAGCCAACTAATGTCCTGATATAAGCTGTTGGGCTGATATTCACAGGGCAATTCCTAACAGACCAAGTTTTATTCATTAAACATTAAATAACTCAAAACAGTGCGTAATAGCACAACACAATGAAATCGGCAGCTAAGATGTGATGAAATATGTGTATGTACATGTTAACCTTGAAAAGTAAACAGACTATTTTTTTATGTTGTAGACAGTTTCTTTAGCATATAATGTGTATAGACCATTTTCTGTTAAAAACAAAAACTATTCATAAAATTAAAATGATTAAAATAAATATAAAAATATGATCACATGTATGTCTGCTCTGTTTAAGAAGACAATAATAAGCATTTGGACCAGTTACTGTTAGACCTACAAAGTCTGCATAATGAAATATCTGGCACAGAAATTGGCACAGCAGTCCGAAGCTCCTTTCCTCCCCATGATAGTGCTTTTACTGTTGACCCCATGAAAGGTAAAAGAACAGGAGCTATGAACAAGAGCTATGAAATATAATTATGATAGTGTAAGAGTAGAATTATGTCTCTCCGACATACCTGGACGAGAAGATAGACCCACATTAACTTCTATGATCATGGTAAATGTAAGGTCCCTAACAAATAAAGCAGAGGAATTGGATGATATAATATTACACCAGAAACTGTATAGAGAAGCTAGTTTGCTGGTGCCAACTGAGGCCTGGCTAACTGAGAAAATCCCAGATTCCAATGTAAGCAATGACGGCTTCCATCTGATCAGAGCCGAAAGGACGACAGACAGCAGTAAGAAAAGAGGAGAGAGTTGGCTGTGTCTATTAACCGATGGTGTTCAGAACACGTTATGATTAAAGAGAGACTCTGCACAAAACACATTGAGCTACTAGCTGTTGCACTGAGGCCGTTCATGCTTCCCACGGAGTTTTCACATGTGATCATTATAACGCCGTACTTCCCTTCCACCACAAACAACAGGCAGCCAGTGATATCATCCACACTGTTGTGAGCAGAATGCAAACAAAATGTTCTCTGACTCCCATCTGGAATTTGAGGCTGGGAGGAGGAGCAAGCTGTTTGACCAGGGTCTGGGGATGGGCAGTAAAAGGTAAGTTTATTTATATAGCAAAGTGCTGTACATAAACAGAAAAACATTACAGACGTAGGGAAAAAAACAATAGAGACACAGGAAAAACAAAGGAATAAGATAAATAAATTATTGTCTAGAATTCTTTCATAAATTAACAAACCTAAAGAAAGACTTAATTGTTTCTATTAACAAGAAATAAACTAAGTATATTCTTCGGGATTTCAGATCTAAAGTAATTTTATCCCTAACATAGTTCAGGCCAGTGGCGTATTTAGTCCATTTTAGGGGTGCTCAAGCAACCCTAAATCTTAGCTCAGCACCCCTGAAAAATTACTGATTCAGGGTATTGCTGTGTGTCGGTTCGGCTCTGCCAGACGTGCGTACATGCACAAGTTCGCCCCCGGAGCGCCTCCGTTTGAAGCACTCGGCGTTCCCACGGTGTAAATTCAACGCTGCTGCGCGCTAGCGGGGGCGGGAGCTGTCTCTCCACGCAGCCAATCACTAACGCGTCTGGCCTTTGATTGACAAGGTAGACACACCCCCAGCGCCTCTCAAAGAGATCGGAGAAGAGAATAAAAGTTGAGATGTCTCACTCAAGGACACTGTTTTGATGCTAATGAGCGACATAAAGTTATGCTCACATATTCTCATTTGCAAGAAATCTCAGAAAGAGATACTAAATGGACCAAAAGATGTGAAAAACGTAAATTAGGACAGTGAAAGAGAGATGCAAAGAGACTGAAAAAAACATCCTAGAGAACAACAAGGAACAAGAAAGAATGTACATCTGCAAAAAAAAAACACAGCTCAACGTTTTTCATGTGCTTATATAAATTAGTTGTTTTTCCAGTGTATTTAACTGCCTTTTTACAAACCATACAGCTTGACATTGTTTCATATATGGCATTAAAATATAGCTCCTTTTCCTCTCCTCCATGGTTCTTCTGCTCCGGCGGTCTCTCTCTCTCTGAGTCTGAGGAGGAGCAGTACGGTTGTTTGTGTATTGTGTGGAGAGAGAGCTTGGGTGGACCCGGCCGAGCCTGCATGCTTCATTGGCTGGCGCCGCTGAGCCACGTAATGGTGCAAGACGGTGACGACAGGAGGGGAGGAGCAGCAAAGTGCTGTTACAGACGGAGACTTTGATGAAGTATTGTTCAGGATCAATACCAGCGTTGGTATTGATATTATCGATACTAGGATCAATCCGCCCACCTGTACTGTCCTCTGCTCTGCCCTGTGATGGGGGAGGCAGCTATCCCTGTGTTGGTCCTTCTTTGGCTTCTTTGCTCTCGGCGCCCTTTTGGGCGTCTAGGGTTCCGGTTTCTCTGGTGTCTGGCTCAGCGCTCTAGCAGGCAAGCTCCTCACAACTACTATTGAACATTTTTCTTACATAAACAAGCACATGATCACAAATACCTACAGGTGCTTGCATCCAGATGCTTAAAGATACACTTCTATACAGATAACCCCTATAATTAGCTGTGGCTTTCACTATATACATATTGTATTAAATATTAAATAATAATAATTTCAATGATGTTATCAAGAAGTTGTTTGTTTGTACCTGTGATACCTATTTGATTGGTATTACTGTTACAAAGCAGCATACAGCTCGTCACCCCTCTCTCTTTAAGGTTTCTTGTCTGTTCCAACATCATGCTGCAGTCCCATGATGTCACTACCTACTCCAAGTGATTCACCTGCAATTAGTCTGAGTGATTAGATATTCCTGGTCCTCCCAGTGTGTAAGCGCCAGATTCTTAAAAGCCATTTGTGTGAGTAGACCATCCAGTATACCTTGTTCTGATCTCCTGTGTTTGACATTTCTCGTTCCTGTTTATCCTATCTGCCTTCCCCCTTTCAGATACTCCCGTTGACTTTTGATCTCTGGACACTGACTTCCTGCCTTGCCTGTCGACCTATCGGTAACAACCCAAGCCTGGACCTTGGATACCTGTCTCTGCCCTGCTTGGATACCTCTGCACAGTGTGTGTGTGTGTATGTGTGCGCACTGCCTGTTACAGATTATCTTACCTGGACGGCGGATTGCCCTCTTGTCTAGCCCTTTTAGAAACATCTGCCTTGTGGACTGTCCATCTGTCCCTGTACCCCTGAACTGACTACAACTTCCCTGCTTGCTCTTGCCCTGCATAGCATCACCAAGAACCGAATCAGTCACCCAGCGATTCGGATCCCCAAGATGGAGCAATCTGGATCAATCTTCAGACCCAGTGCAACCTCCCCCTATCGGAAAAGGTTACTGGCAGTTATTCAGTGTCTCTGCACTTTCACTGTCTATTTCCTGGCCAGTAACCTAGCCCTTCTCTTTACAATGATCCTGATAAGGTTTCAAGTCAATTCCTGTTCCAGCAACACCAGTTTCACAATAAACTCTTTTAAACATTCAACTCTCATGTTGGCTGATTTGTCAGATTCTGAGGATGAAGCATTGCACCTTCCCCTGGCCTCCCCCAATAACAATTTAGTCTATCTCCAACCTACAAGCAACTGGTGCACAGAGG
This sequence comes from Fundulus diaphanus, assembly GCA_037039145.1. Taxonomy (NCBI): domain Eukaryota; kingdom Metazoa; phylum Chordata; class Actinopteri; order Cyprinodontiformes; family Fundulidae; genus Fundulus; species Fundulus diaphanus. Next base: position 49,944,657 of record CM073137.1, on the reverse strand, counting down.
ATGAGTTGTAACACGCACAGTGAGGAGATGGTCAGAGGAGTCAGAAGAAGCTCTGAGAGACTACTTCATCTCCACCATAAGCTACATGAACCTCATGGGGAGGACTTAGATGAAATAACAGAAAGCATCACATATTATATCAACTTCTGTGTGGACTCCACTATACCCCTTATGAAGTTTAGGTGCTTCTCAAACAGCAAACTATAGATAAATCCTAAAATAAAATTTTGCTGAGAGAAGAAAAGGGCTTTCTTGTCAATAAAGAAGAGCTGAAAAGCAGGAAGAAAAGGGTGGTCTTGGGGGTGCAGTCCTGATATGTCCACAACAGTCTAAGGAGGAAGATCAGAAAAGGAAAAAAACAGCAACAGTAAGAAAATGGAGGTGCAACCGCAGGACAACATCAGTGATGTTTGTATGTTTGTGTGCTACCAGTGCCTGCACACCCCAAAGACTTCAAAAGTACTAACAGGAATTAAGTTAGTAGTACTAACTTAATACTTGATGAAGACCCTCAAGAGGCGCCCCTCATTAGGTCTTCATTGGATCCATTGCATTTTGCCTACCAGCCTGGCATCAGGGTGGACAATGCCATCATCTACTTGCTGCACCAACTTGTGGTCCATCTGGAAAACCCTGGGAAGACTGTGAGGATCATGTTCTTTGATTTCATCCAACCAGGACTTTTGAAGGAAAAGCTGGAACGGTCAGGAGTAGACCACCGTCTGTCCCAGTGGATACTGGAATACATCACTGTTCGACTGCAGTATTTGAGGACACAAGGCTGTGTCTCTGACAAGTTGACCAGCAGTACAAGAGCACCGCAGAGAATTGTGCTAGCACTGCTTTTGTTCACTCTCTACAACACAGACTTCTCCATCAGCTCACCAGGCTGCCACCTTTAGAAGTTCTCTGATGACTCTGCCATAGTCAGTCTCATCACAGATGAGGAGGACTCAGATTACAGACAGTGGCTACAGAGTTTTTTAGTCTGGAGCCAGCAGAACGACCTCATGTTAAATTCAGCGGAAAAAAAAGAGCTAGTGGTGGACTTTCGCAGATGGAGACCCACCTCACTGACACATGTGAACAGCCAGGGAACTGATGTGCAGATAGCGGACTCTTTAAGTCCCTGAGTGTTCACCTGGACAGTAAGCGGGACTGAAATGATAATACTGATGCTCTTTATAAGAAAGGTCAGAGCAGACTAAGCTCACGGAGGAGGTTGAGGTCCTTTGGAGTGCAAGGGGTGCTCTTGAAAAGCTTCTTTAATTCTGTGGTGGCCATCTTCTATAGTGTGGTCTGTTGGAGCAGCAGCTTATCTGTAGCTAAGTGTAAGCAGCTAGATAATCTCATTAGGAGGATCAGCTATGTCGTAGGATTGCCCCTGGACCCAGTGCAGATGGTGGGAGACAAAAGGACTGTAAGAAAAACACTGATGGACACTGTCTCCCACCCAATGTATGATGCTGTTGGAGAGTTGGAGAGCTCTTTTAGTGACAGACTGCTGCATCCCAGATGCTCTAAGGAGTGCTTCCACAGGTCATTTCTCCCAGCTGCAGTTACTTTATAATCTCTGCTGCTCACAACAGACTCAATAACTGTTTACAGCATACTAATGGATAATAAAAGAATTCTTATCCTATCTTATCTTATGTCCCTTCCTGTGTTGTCAATATACTTTGCTGGATTGTATGTTATATTATGCACATTTCATGTCCCTGTTTTCCTTCCTATTCCACCAGTCTAAGTTTCCTTTTCATTATCATTAATTCCTCTGACTCAACATGTGGCTCCTAAGTTCATGTTTGCATTTTGGTCCAGTGTTTTGGTCCAGCAATAACTTCTTTTGAAAAGTGACGTTTCCATGATTAGACCTACAAAGCTGTTCCTTCATGTTTTTTTAAAGGGGCCGTTCTGGAACCTTCAGATACATTTTCTCATCTTTATATTGTATCTATGCACAAGGAAACATTTGTGACTCCATGTCTCAGCAGGCTTTGCATCAGCCTTTCTACTCTTCACATGCAGATAAGCTAAGACTTAAGCAGTATTAACTCCTTCCGCGCAATATAAAGACAATGTATGGGTCTCAAACCATGCTCTTTTTTCTGGTGATGCTGCTGGTGTTTTCCTTTCACCCCCCCTCCCCCCCCCTCATTCCTTCAAAGAAGGAAGCTCATTGCAGTTTGGAAATCAAGCTTTGTGAAGCCAGCTGAAAGGAGGTTTTCTGAGGAGACAAAGGAATTCTAGTTTTTTTTTTGTTCTCCAGCTGACTAACTGCGGTTTTCATCATTTTTGCTTCCTGAATCGAAGTAAAACTGGGCTGACCTGAAAACAACAGGTCAGCCCAAACTTTTGCTGTTAAAGTTTAGCTTTTAAAGTTTAGCTCAGTGTAATTTATTGTGTGTTTGGTGTATTATTTCATACAGTTTTGCTGATTTGATTAACTTTTTTTGTAAAGTGTCTGAGTATTCAGAAAAGCGGTTTTAAATAAAAAGTATTATTATTATTAGTAGTAGTAGTAGTAGTAGGAGCAGTAGTAGGAGTGGTGGCCTAGTGGTTAGAGCAGTGTACTTGCTCTCTGAGAAGGTCAGAAGTACCAGGTTTGATCCTCAGAGCCCTGAGCAAAAGTCCTAGATGGCTCCCCGGGTGCTATAATAGCTGCCCACTGCTTCCTAAGGGTGTTGGGTTAAATGCAGAAGATAAATTTCGCTGGAATGTACATTTAAATGACAAAGATTTCTTTCTTTCAACCCTGACCTCATAACATTTTCAAGCAGGCAGAAGACAGCAACAAGTACATTTGTTTTGTTTTCTTACTTTTCTTTCTAGCTTGGGCAGAATACCATAGGTTTTAGAAGTAGGGCAGTGTGTGTGTGTTCAAAGTATTGAACTGTTGCCTCAGACTACGAGCTGAGTTTTCATGCAAGGATCGTCCATGTGTTGTTGTTTTTTCTTTTTGTCTATGTGTTGGAAATATTCTATGACCAGCGAAGGATTTGGGTTCACAATTCCTTTGTCTTCCTTGTTTGGGCTGTGAGGACATGTCTGCTGTTTTACGATCCTTTGTTCTGGGAAGCTAGTGTGATTTTCCATGGAGAATCATGCATTCCTTCAGGCTAATTAGAGCATAAAAGATGGGATAATAAAACAAGGTAATTTTTTAACAGAATAAAATAACAGTTTAATATACAAATCAAACAGAAGATGTTTTGAGGAAGGTCATTTGGATTGATGACCTTGTGTAAAACAATACTAAGATTCAAATTGTTCACATTTCTTTAAATTATTTTGTTACATTGCTGTTTACAAATATCAGGAAGGTAATTTGGACTACAAAGGCCCCTTGCTGCTATACAAATCTCAAAAACCTTTAAGTGTTTGTTTATTTCTTATTTTTATATATTTAAATTTCTACATTATTTGCTATCCATTGTTAATGTTTTTTTAAAGGAGCATTGCGCAAGTTTGAAGTTTTTTACATTCTCATACATGCCTGACATGCAAAATGAGTTTTCCTCTATTTACTGCAGTTGCCTCTATAGGCTCCATTAGTCAGTTCACGAGATAGTGATCAAAATTGTGTTTCCTGGACATGGGTGTGACATGGTGGGCGATCTCGTTTACCTGGCTCCATTGTTGAGTCTCTGTCATCATTGATGCATTAGCTTTTTAGAACAAAAAGCTGTATTGGCTTCAAGAATTGGCCCAAAGAAAATCGGCCTCACATATCGTTGCCTGATGTCAAAATAATTGGTATCAACCATAAAAAAATTTTTGGTTGATCTCTAAAATCACAATTGCACTACATTTATATTACTAAAGTTTTATGAAGGTCCTAACAAAACAAAATGTATTTTAGTTACATTTTATATTGTAGTTTTTATACTGACGGAATGTTTTAAAATACTAAAACGATGGTGTGTTGCCCAAAAATGTTCTTATTTCTTCATGTCACTTTATGTGTATGTGCTTTACCTGCCAGTCTTGTTCCCAGTTGTTCCTGTACCATCATAAACTTCGAGGTAGTCATAGTTACAGTTAGAATGGTACTCCAGGTTGAATGAGTCAAATGACAGCCGAATTAGGTTGCCTGGTAAAACACTTATGTACCAGGTACAATTGGCACCATGTGGATAGCTTGTTGGGTGACCAGGGCTGGTAATGGTGCCTGAAGGACTTGTCATGGTATGGCCACAACCTGCCACAGGAATCAAAGGGATTATATTGGAGAAATCAGACTTCTAACACTTTAAAATAAGCTGTACATATGCTACGTCAAATAAGTGATCATACATAAAAAAATCTTGATGATCTAATTTCAAAACAACATATAACTCTGTAGAATAGCCTACAGTTACTCAAACACAGAAGTTTTTTATTATTATTATTTTTACTGTGGCACAGTTAGCATTGTTGATCCTGGGTACAGATCCCAGCCTGGGATCTTTGTACATGGAGTTTGCATGTTCTCCTCCATTATTGTGGGGGTTCTCTTCATTTACTCCGGCTTCCACCAAAGGTCCAGAAACATGTATGACAGGTTAATCAGTCTCTCTAAATTTTGTCTTCAACATGAAAGGTTTGTATAATGACAAATTACAATAAATTTAATCTCAAACTGCTCAAATTAACATCAGTTTAAACAACTCCAAATTATATCAAATTTGATCCAATTCCTTCCAGTCAAGTGATCCCAGTTATGACACAGTACAAACAGTCATCTGATCGTGCTATCCCAAATGGTGAGTAGTTGTCTAAGGAAGTCCAGTTGCATAAGCTTTTTACTTTGCAACAAGCCCTCCATCTGAGCAGGCATAGTGACAGTGGAAAGGAACAATTCTCTTTTCAATGGTATGCAGCTGTTAACAGAAGCTGAATTTATGAATGTGTCTTAAAATATAAGGAAGCAAATAATTAGGCTATAACTGCATTACCTGCAATACCTGCTTATTACATTATTACTTTTAGAATGTAGGGAGTCTGGGAATTATATCAGCAGTCAACAGGTTAGATTCAGAATAGCTTCTTGACTGGTCACCAGGTATATTACGGCTAGCACAGAGACATACTACTGCAATATTGCACATATTTACTCACCACCAAGGGCAATTTAGAGCCCATCTCTGTTTTTGAACTGTTGGATGAAATCAAACTACCCAGAAAAAAAACCTACACATAAATGTAAATATGGTGCAAACTGCACATAGTTACCCCAAAAGCCAGTATATAAAAGAGATTCCACTAATTTCCCGAGCCAGCATGAACCTCTGAAACTAAGTAGGTTCACTTAAGTATACTCCATGTTATATCTGTCTGACCAATGAGCCTTGTTATGCAGAACTAAAAAATAAAAATATTCCACCCACCCTCAATGGCAAAGTCAAAAGCTGCTTCAAAGCCATGGTTGTTGACAGATGAGTCAGTGCTGAATTGGATGTACATAGATTTCTGTGTCGACTGGAGCCTGGGAGGAATCTGGTCACCACAAAATTTCCCCAGGAGGGGAGAGCTAGGTGTGGACCCATCCCTGACCTAAAAAGAGAGGATAAACATGGTCTAATAGTTTGTGACTTGCAGCTTCAGTCCATCATTTTGGCAAAGATATATATTTGATTTTATTGAATAAGCAACACAAAAGCAATAGTCTTTATATCATGGTTTCCTTTAAGTGTTTGGCCCACATGCAGAACACACTCAGGAAGCAGGAGAATGGTATTCAGGCTAGGGTGGTAAATGGAGCACACCTAGTGCTTTGGTGTTGGGGGTACTGGGATCGTGGAAGACCGGGAGGCGCGCACTATCGTGCGAGCGTGGAGGACCTGACCCGGGGGAGATGGGGGAGAGCGGACTCAGTGGGCGACACCCTGTGAAGGAGCGCTCAGATCTTGGGGGTGATGGTGGCTGAGAGGCAGGGAGGCAGGCAGGTGAAGGGTGAGCGGAGTCTGAACAGCGTGGGTGGTGGGAGTGGCGGCCGGCTGTCAGCTGAGGGAATCCGGGAGAGGTCCAACGGGGTGATTAAACAGGGACTTGACGGGGCCATGGGGAAGCTTCGGAGCAGGATCTGAGCAGAGGGAGCGAGGAGGCTAGGCTTGGGACGTCACCGGGCCAAGACAGGGCTTCAGAGTGGGATCCGAGCAGAGAGGGCAAAGAGGTCTGGGTTCCGGACATCACAGGACCGAGAGGAGAGCTTCGGAGCGGGATCTGAGCAGAGAGAGCGAGGAAGCTTGGCTTGGGATCTCACAGGTACAAGGGAGCGCTCTAGAGCGGGATCCAGAGCGTGAGGCAACCACTACAGGTAAACACTCTGGCGTCTTCCAGCTGAAAGCCTGCCATGCTCCCCTGCCACTCCGCTGAATGAGCTACAGCTGTGTGCCACGCCCTTGCCAAACAACAGCCACCTGAGAAAGGGAGAGGAAAAAAAGGGCAGAGCCGGCAGAGGCCTGACCGGCGCTGCCCGCAGAGTCCTGACACTTTACACAGGAAGGTCTTTAAAGGTCTTAACACAGCCTTACAAACACTATAAGGAAAACATAGCTATAGATAAAAGTGATGATTAGTCTTGAAAATATTTTGTTAACTTTATATGGACATACTGGTCATTTTTTTGTTGAATGGAACACCCAAATGTAGGCAGGATACAGGATACATTTTAAAACCAAAAGTGTAAAATAAAGTCCGAACTATAGGGAAAAGTAATTTGGAATTCTGGCTAATATTTTCAAGCTGAAGCAGCTAACCAATGTAGTAGGAGAGAGAAAAGACCAGTGCCTGTATTCACAAAAACTAAAAAGCTCTTAGTGATGTTGTTTTAGGAAAAATCTTTTTAAGATATTTCTTAGAATTTTACCTCAGTAAGATAAAAGTTATTCACAATGCATCTTAGGCTTTAAAAGTGTAATGTACCTACAGTATGTCTGGTATAGGTTAAGCTTAGACAGGAACAAGTCGTGATGTAGCTTGAGACTGCTGTTCTCTTTTTATCATGCTCCCCAACCGGGGTCAGATAGGGATAGCAATTAGGGACATACAAACATACACATTTTCAACAATATAATACAACCCCTTTCTCAGTAATAAAACATAAATGCAATCACACCTACACATAACAACCTCAGAAGGTCTTCCTGAGAACCCTCAACTGAGATTATCCTTTTGCTTCACAAAACTTAACTCATAACACTGTTCTCTCAGCTTAGACCCACAAAGAGTATTTTAGCTTATCAACCAAACACATTATCCAAATAACAAGGATGAGAGGTTACCAGCACATCACTTCTGTCAGACATCTTTACCACATCTGTCCCTGACTAAAAACAGTTTATAAGTTCAGCTTCTCAGGTAGTCTTACTGCTATGCCCCGCCTGGTGAGAAAGAGTTCACCTGTCCTTGCCTAAATATGCTGTGGCACCTCAGGGTTGAGGAGGAGTCTCTGGAAAGGCTGCTGTTGTCTTCAGCTTTTCACTTGCAGGTTCACCCCAGGACTCATCTTCCGATAAAATGTTTCAGGACTTAATGGCAGTTTCATCACCATTGCAAAGATGTTGCACATTGCGACAAAACTGCTTCACTTTACTGTTGACAATGTAAGACCTCAGGGAACTGTGTTGCTGAGATGACTCCAGGTGTTCATCTCTGATTGCCAGGATACAGTGCCATCCGACTTGCTCTTTTGTCGTAGTAAAACTTTTGGATGTCTTTAGTCTTGTCCAGTTGGTACTTGACTTTGAAAGGGTCATAAGTCATCAATTTAAGAAGAGCATGAGGGGTTGGCAGTTTATTGTGGGGTCTCTTATCCATGAGTAGTTGGGCAGGTAAAAGGCCAACTGACTCAAGGGGAGTTGTCCCGTAGTCCGGTAGGGCTAAATGTTTATCAGTTGCTTTGCTCCAAAGTCTCTTTAATGTTTGAACAGCCCTCTCAGCTTCACCATTAGTGTAGTGTGTGAGGTAGCCGTAGCTTTGACAGAACTCTTTTAACTCTTCAGATGTATACTTTGGTCCATTATCTGTCCATAGAATAGAAGGAATGCCATGCCTACTATACAGAGATTTCAGGGACTCAATAGAGGTGCAGCTGCACTAATCGTTTAACAGTTCCACCTCTATATATTTCCACCAATATTTAACTACTGCTTTTCCTCAAACTCAAACAGATTGGAGCCCACAACTTCAAATGATACACTATATTGCCAAAAGTATTCTCTCACCTGCCTTGACTCACATAAGACATCCCATTCCTAATCCATAGGGGTTCAATATGACGTCAGTCCACCCTTTGCAGCTAGAACAGCTTCAAATCTTCTGGGAAGATTGACCACAAGGTTTAGGAGTGTGTTTATGGGAATTTTTTACAATTCTTCCAGAAGAACTTTTGTGAGGTCACATACTGATGTTGGACGAGAAGGCCTGGCTCAGTCTCTGCTCTAATTTATCCCAAAGGTGTGCTATCGGGTTGAGGTCAGGACTCTGTGCAGGCAAGTCAAGTTCACCCACACCATACTCTGCCATCCATGTCTTTATGGACCTTGCTTTGTGCACTGGTGCACAGTCATGTTGAAAGAGGAAGGGGCCAGCTCCAAACTGTTCACATAAAACTGGAAGCATGGAATTGTCCAAAATGTCTTGGTATGCTGAAGCATTCAGAGTTCTGTTCATTGGAACTAAGGGGCCAAGCCCAGCTCCTGAAAAACAACCCCACACCATAATCCCCCTCCACCAAACTTTACACTTGGCACAATGCAGTCAGACAAGTACCGTTCTACTGGTAACCTTTAGTTTGAGTAGGTTCACAGCACTCTTTTAGAGCGCTAATTGTCCACTAGCCACTAGTCATCTACCAGTGTTGCTACTGCAGCATTCTCTGTCATAAGGTTTATATCCAGAATGTCCTCTTCACTCTAAATGTGATCACTAAATGATCACCGGCGGCAAATTGGTTCCCATTGATTTGGTTCTTGACAGCACGTACGTATAGTCTTTTACTGGACATTTTCCTTCATTTCACATGTGTTTTACATCTTTCCTACATTTTGAGCAGTTCTTTGTTTTGTTTTGCATGGTTTGCATTGGTTGTGTGGGTTTTATCTGCTTGTGGCTGCACATCTTTTTATGTTTTTGCTGTATTAGGTCTTGTAGATGCTTGTGAAACCTAAGAACCTTCTTTTCTTACAATTCTCATCTAAAATTGTTACATTTCGAATTGCTGGGAAATTTCTACTACTTTAGCAAGTGTCATTTCTTCACCCTTATCTGACAGCCTCTTCTGGACACGTTTCTCTCTCACACCTGCTATTATATCGTCAATCAACACATCATGTGCATTTACATACTAACAGTCCATTAAAAGCAGCTTTAGGTCCTTCACAAAGTGGTTGAGGCCAAGCTCAACAGAATTTACATGACTGGGAGGAGCTGAGATTGGAAGCTTAATGAAGTGACTGAGGAGAAAAGGTGAATTGGAGGCCTAGGGATGTGACAAAAGAGCATGTCTTGGTGAAAAGGGTTGATGCGGGCCTGAATAGTTGTTGAGAGTGGTATGAAACTGCTTGGCATAGGGAATGTGCTATGAACCTGATTCAGCAGAGGATGAGACATACGACCTGATTATGCAGAAAGTGTTATATGTGCCTGATAAGGCATAGAAGAAATGAGGGAGCTTGTTGAGGCTTGGAGAGTGAGGACTAGGTCGTGCCTGACAAGGTGTAAAGAGGGTGGATTGGCTGTGCCTGACAAGGCATAGAGAGGGTGGACTAGCTGTGCCTGAAAAGGCATAGAGAGGGTGTTGATTAGACTGAGCCTGACAAAGCAGAGAGGGTGTTGATTAGACTGAGCCCGACAAGGCATAGGGAAAGTGTAGGTTAGACAGAGCCTGACAAGGTGTAAAGAGGGTGTTGATTATACTGAGCCTGACAAAGCGTAGAGGGGGTGTTAATTGGACTGAGCCTTACAAGGCGTAGAGAGGGAGCGAGCATTCAATCTGCAGTCTAGGTGCAGAATGAATTGCAATGACTGTGAAGGTGATGGAGAGGGATGAAAACTGATGAGACAGGTCAAGCCTAGGTGATAAATTATTAAATCTGAGGAAGGCTTACCACCACCGGTTAGTTGTTGGATACTCTTACCTCAGAAAGTTAAGGAACCAGGCAGCTAACATGGGAGCTCCTTCTGGAGTGAGGAAGAGGGGCATACAGGGTGAGTTGAGTCTATGGCAGAATTGCAAACTTAAACATGACGTGAAAAGGGCAGAATGGGCCATCTAAATGTGCAATAGAAATGGAACATGGGCTGAGATGAGCGGCTGAGATGGGCTGAGATGAGCGGCTGAGATCTCGCGAGAGCTGTGCGTAAGTAAAATGGAGGCGTTCATGTAATTCAAATCAAACAAGCTAAGGTAGGAACGAACCAATAACTGAAAATAATACAAAGTTAAAGCCCAAACATTTACAACTGTCTTATTTTCTACGAGGGAACAAACTGGACGAAGAGACCGTGACGAGCCTGGAGTGCTACCTGGACGAGTGTTTTGATAGCATCGTGATGGGGAAGGCCCAGAAGCCTACGGCTGCTAGCACACCGTCACTTAAGCGCACTCGTTCTAATTCCACCAGTGCGTCTTCTTCATCCACTTTGTCTCCAGACAGGAACTTCAGCGACATCTTGGAATCCATCGACAAGAAGCTTACCAGCCTTGACGCGCGTCTCGCCTTGGTAGAGGTTCTACACAAGGAGTTTCAGTCTCTAAGGGAGTCGGTGGAGTTTAGCCAAGCCCAGCTAACAGCTATGGCCGCGGAGAACGACGCGCTGAGGGAGAAGGTTACGGAGCTGACCGAAGGGTTTATCCAGCTTTCCGGCGAAAATAAGAAAATGAAGGAATCCATTCTGGACATACAGTCGCGAAGTATGAGAGATAATCTCGTCTTTGCAGGCATCCAGGAGCAGCAGGGAGAGATAGCAGAAGAAACGGTCCGGAACTTTCTCCAGCAGAAGCTAAAAATCCCGGCGGATCAGGTAAAAAACATCACTTTTCATCGAGTCCACCGGCTCGGAGGTAAGAAACCCGACAAAACCCGTCCTCGCCCGATCATAGCTAAATTTGAGCATTATAAACAAAAAGAATTTGTTAGAAGCTGCGGCAGGGAACTGAGAGGGACAGACTTTAGTGTTAATGATCAGTTTCCTAAGGAAATCCTAGATCGCAGGCGAGTGCTGTTCCCAATCAGGAAGAAATACATGATGGACGGCGTTAAAGCCACCATATCGGTTGACAGACTTTATATTAATGGACAGTTGTTCAGGGATCAGAAGATCACCCCTTGGCTTTATTAGTTACACCACAGGTGGACTTAAAGCATGTTTCAATGATTTAAAATAAATAAATAAGACGCACAGATCGGTACACGGTGATAAATTAAATACACGCACAGCTCAAGAGCACGTTGGAATGGTTAGTGTTCACGGTTGGGTACAGAAGGCACGGGCTATGGTTTATCCCTTTTCACACTCTCTTACTCTTTGCACTTTTTTATTTTTTTGTGTATTTCTATCTTATTTGTCTGCTTCTTTCCTGATCATCAGTCAATCACAAGCACATCATATGATGCTACCTGGGTCTATGTATGACTATTTTCTCAAGGGCATGCACCTTCTAACTTCTCACTCACATCTATGGCGAATGTAAAGTTTGTGACATGGAATGTGCATGGGGCTGGCACCAGAGAGAAAAAAATGAAGATCATTAACCAGCTTACTAGATTAAAGGCAGATGTTGTATTATTGCAAGAAACCCACAAATCAGCTACAAATGCAAGTGAGCTTAACTCACCTGAGTTCCCTAATGTGTTTGCGGCCTGCTATAACTCTAGACAGAGAGGTGTAGCAATCTTAATCCACAAAAACGTTAGTTTTAAAATATTAGATAAAACTATAGATCCTGAAGGTAGATACATAATAATTAAAATAGCTATCCATAACCAGAAGCTATGTATTGTCAGTATATATGGTCCAAATGTTGATGACCCCTCTTTTTTCCACCAATTCTTCCTTGCACTTTCAAAACACGGGGATTGTTCACTAATTATAGGAGGTGACTTCAACTTTGGTTTAAATAACGATATAGACAGGTTGAATAAAACAGGGACTCAGCGTAGTTGGCAGTCAGTAAGTGTAGTCAAACAATACATGAGTGATTTTGGTCTTTGCGATGCATGGCGTTCTCTTCATCCTATTAGTAAAGAATACACTTTTTTCTCAAATGTTCACCATTCGTACTCTCGTCTGGACTACTTTCTAATAAGTAGCTCACTGCTGTCGGTTGTTTCAGAGACGGTAATTCATCCTATTGCTATCAGTGATCACGCTCCTGTTACTCTCACCTTAATTAATAAAAAAATAACCACACAAAACAAAAGCTGGAGATTTAATACATCACTGCTTAAAGATGAAGAATTTATAAAATTCATTAAAGAACAGTGGGCCTCATACTTAGAATACAATGATCAACCAGGTACATCGGCATCGATATTGTGGGAAGCTGGAAAAGCAGTGATGAGAGGTAAAATAATTTCTTTCTCATCTCATAAAAAGAAAAAAGAAAACAAAAAGATTCAGGAATTAGAAGAAAAACTTAAGTTACTAGAATCCTCTCAAGAAGAAGGAAAGTTAGGTAAAATCCGTGAAGTAAAATTAGAACTAAACCACTATATTGAAAAGCAAAATAGATTTCTAATACAAAGACTCCGAATAGAAAATTTTGAACATGGCAATAAGTCAGGAAGCTTTCTAGCTAATCAGCTTAAAATAAATAAGGAGAAAACTACTATATTTGCAGTTACAGATTCAACTGGTAATACAGTAAGTGAACCAGGGTGTATAAATAATACCTTCCGCGATTTCTACAAATCTTTATACACACCACAGATAAATCCATCAGAGAAGGATATTAACCAATTTCTGGATAAAATTACACTTCCTAAATTATCAGATAACCAAAGAATGACACTGGATTCCCCGCTGACAACAGCTGAAACCCAGGAAGCTCTTAAAAGCATGCCTAATAAAAAGGCTCCAGGTCCAGATGGATTCCCCACTGAGTTTTACAAAGAGTTCTGGAATATTCTAGCCCCAACGTTCCACAGAATGTTGCAGGAAATACAGGAAAAAGGTAGATTTCCAGCTAATATGAACTCTGCCACCATCAGCCTTCTGCTCAAGCCAGACAAAGATCCTGTGTTGCCCACTAGTTATCGTCCCATATCCTTAATTAATGTGGATATTAAGATAATCTGTAAAGCTTTTGCAAAAAGATTAGACAAAGTAACTCCTCTCATAATACATCCAGATCAAACTGGTTTCATCAGAGGAAGGCAGTCATCCACAAATACACGCCGATTACTTAATTTAATTGATTATTCCTACAGTAAAAACATTAAAACCAATATATTGTCTTTAGACGCAGAAAAAGCATTTGATAGAGTAAATTGGAAATTTTTATTCGCTACTCTTCATAAATTCGGTTTTGGCGATTTATTCATAAACTGGTTAAAAATTCTATACAATTCTCCAACAGCCTGTGTCAGGACAAATAATCAAATATCTTCCAGTTTTTGTCTACAGAGGGGCACCAGGCAAGGATGCCCTCTTTCTCCATCACTTTTTGCCATCTTTATAGAACCTCTAGCAGCAACAATCAGACAAACAAAAGCTGTAAAAGGTATAAAATGCATGAAAATAGAGCACAAGATTAGTCTGTACGCGGATGATGTATTACTTTATCTCCAGCATTCAAATAATTCTCTTTTACAAGTAATTAAAATACTAGAATCTTTCTCTAAAGTATCAGATTACTCGTTAAACTGGTCTAAATCTACGGTACTGTCAATTAATTGCTGTTTCGAAAACTCCCTAAATTTACAAATGCAATCAGGAAATATTAAATATTTAGGTATTACTGTGTCGAATAAATTAACAGATTTACTTAAACTTAACCATGCCCCACTTTTAAACAGGATAGAAGAGGACCTTGAAAGATGGAAATCGCTTCCAATCACACTTATGGGTAGGGTAGCTTCAATAAAAATGATGGTCCTACCTAGAATTAATTATTTATTTTCAATGATCCCCAATAAACCATCATCTGACTGGTTTAAATCTCTAGACTCTGCCATTTCTAAATTTCTTTGGAAAGATAAACCCCCACGTATTAGCTTAAAGACAATACAGAAGACTAAAGACAGGGGAGGACTAGATCTGCCTAACTTCCATAACTATTACTTAGCAAATAGGCTACAATACATCTCTAAACGGATAAAAAATACTCTTTTAGATGAGCCTTGGTTAGATATAGAACAGGAAATGTGCAATAATATCATGATTTCAGATCTGCCGTTTATTAGCTTAAATATAAAACGGCATACATGCTTCAAAAATATCAACATTAGCTCTACTCTGACAGCATGGTGGGAGTTCCTCAAAATGACAAAGTCATCACTTATCCCATGCAGTCGTACACCTATCTGGAATAACCCTGATATCCTACAAAATAATAAAATGATAAACTTTACATACTGGAAGAATAAAGGTATTAAATATCTGGAACATCTACTTGACGGAACCGAGTTCATCAATTTTGCTAAACTAAATATGTCATATGGCATTAGTAAAAATAAATTCTTGGAATATGAACAACTTAAATCTGTAATTAAAAATAAATATAAGCATATTAATGGTGGTTTACAAGTCCCAACTAATATAATACAGTTCTTAGATTTAACCCCCCCCAAACTACTGTCTAAATTATACAGGACACTGACTAAAATAGATGATTCGATATCTCTTCCTATAATGAAGTGGGAAAAAGATTTATCAGGCACCTTTGAACAAAATTTCTGGGCTCAGATATGTCTAAGAACTTTCAAATTGACTAGAAACACCAACTTACAACTAATACAATACAAAATCCTTCACAGAGTACACTACACAGGACAAAGATTATTCAAGATGGGTCTGGCACAATCTAATATCTGCCCACACTGCATAGGCAATCATCCAGATAATTATATTCATGCGTTATGGTTATGCACACCAGTCCAGAGGTTCTGGACACAGATATGTGGGGACTTATCAAAGTGCTTGAGCTGTAAAATTACACCTTCCCCATCAGTTTGCCTGCTCGGTAATTTTGAGGAAAGTCCTCTGAAAAAAGAAATAGTTTACATGGTTTTTACTGCTTTATGCATCGCAAAGAAAACTATCCTCATGAATTGGAAAAGTAAACAAAATCTCAGTATCAATCAGTATAGAGATCTTTTGTTGGATCATATTAATCTAGAGACAGCATCTGCTTCCACATCTGATTGGTCTCTTTGGGCTCCTCTGATCAACACCATCACTTAGTGGAATAGGGGGCGGTGGGTTGCTTCCTGCAGGGCGCAGTGGCTGGATGGGGGGGTTCCTGGGGCCCTGGGGGCACTTGGAGTAGGGCGCCTGGTGGATCCGGCACCGGGGTCTGTTGCCCCCATCTGGGAGGAGTTTGGGAGGCCTACGGGTGGCCCACAGCGGCCGCTTGCGGCGCTCTTTGGGAGCTGCGTGTTGACGGACGTGGGTTACTGACCTGGTAGCTGTGCTGCCGCTGGGTGGGTCCGGGGTGGGTCTGGGGGTCTGGGGTCCCCGGGGCGCGCCGCCCTCGGGCGCGGGCCCCGGCGGGGCCTCGGGGGTTCCGGTTCCGGGGGGGCGCCGCTTTTGGTGTGGGCCGGCGCGCGCCCGGGTGTCCGCCCCTGCACGGGGCCTCTGGTGCGCTGGGGGGCCTCGGGGCCCGTTGAGGTGGTAGGGGGGCATGGTCATTAACACCTCTGGGCAGATGCTCTTCTCCTTCATTGGATAGGCACTCTGCCAGTGGGGGGAGGGGGAAAAGAGGGGGAGTAGGGACCTACCCAGCCTGGATGTCTATTGTCGAATGTATGGTGAGTTGTTTGAACGTTAGTGTTGGGGAGGGATTAAATCTACGGGAGGGGGGGGGGGGGTTGGGGGCGTTGACGTTCTGGTGGGCTTGTGTCCGGCCCCCTGTCCCGGTCCTGGTCCGTGTCGTCTTCCGGTGCGGGTTTCACCTGGGGGTGGGGTTTGGGATGGCTCGTGCGGGCCGGCTGGCCAGTGTCCCCCCCTCTTATTATTATTATTATTATTATTATTATTATTTATTTATTTATTTATTTATTTATTTAGTTTAAGTAGGCTTGGTGGGTGGGCTGGGGGGGGTTGAGGTGTTGGTCCTGGTGGGTGGTTGGCTGGCGGGCCCTGCGGCCTCTCCCTGTCCCCCGGGCTACGGTGGTGCCGCTGGCGGGGCCCCCTTCTCTGGGTGGGGCTTTCGGGGAGCGGGGGTGCCTATTGGAGTCAGTAGGGGAGCTGGCTCCCTGGGTTGGCTTCCCAGTCATTTGCTCCCCATCCCCGGACTCCTCCCTCTGCCTGCTCCATCACGCCGCCACACATGTAGGTCATGTGGGAGGGGGCGTTACTGGAGGTTGCCACTTTCTGGTGACGCCCCTCTCCCCAATTTTATCATGCATCTTAGACACTTTCACTTCAAACATTTTTCACATCGCACACTCATATAGGCCATGGTAGGGGGGGGGGTGGGGGGAAGACGTCTGGGGGGGGGCTTATGTTGTGTGGGCCTCACCTCGGACGGCTCCCTTCACCTCCTCTCCCACTTAGACATTGAGGGTTCTGGGCAGTCACACGGAGGGGGTGCGCTGGCAACAGCTACCTTCCGGAAGGGGGGTGGGCTGTGCCGTGCATCCCCTTCGGCGCTCCCAGTTTTTAAACGCACTTGAGAACAACATGCAACAACACAACATTTGAGCAGGCGTAGGGAGGGTCGGGGTCTTCTGCACACCCCCGTTCTCCGATGGCGGCAAGGAGTCTGGGGCCTGGAGCGGGCCACTGTGTCCGGGGTCTTGGTGGGGGGCTGCGGTGTGCAGTCAGCGGCTTGCCAGGTCTGGGGCTGATACCTCTGCTCCCCCCAGGGGGCGGGGGGCAGGGATGGCAAGGGTAAGGTGGGGGGAGGGAGGGGGTTTATTAGGTATTTAGGGGGAGGGGGGGGGGCTCTGGCCGGGTGGCTCGTGCGGGTCGTGTTGGCCCGCCCTCTTGGGGGGGCCCGGTCCGGGGGGCGTCTGGTCTGGGGCCGGGGCCGGGGGTCGGGCACAAGCAGTCGTATAGTCGATTTGGGGTGACCCCCCCCCCCCCTTTGGTCAGTGTTGGATGTGAGTGTTATGTGGGAATGTGTGTACAGCGTCTTTTTTTTTTTTTTTTTTTTTTTTTCTCTGTGTGTGGTGAGTGGGGCACAAGGGAGGGATGGGGTGAATGAGTTTTTTTTTTTTTTTCCAGGTATGGGTGTGGTCCGCTCCCTCTCCCAAGAACATCTCAAGTCTCCGCTAGGTGCGGAGCCCATCCCCCCACGTCCTGCCCTCCTCCACTTTGTTGGCGGGCGCCTTGGCCCCCTGGCGCGTTGGTTGGCTTCGGGTTTGGGGCGGGTTCCCGGGCGTGCGCCGGCCCACTCCCGGCGGCCTCTTCGCGGGGCCTGGCCCCCCGGGGGGCGGCCGGGGCCCTTGTCGCGGGGGCGGGGCGCCCCTGGGGCCTCTGGCCCTCAGGGCCCATGGCCGGGACCACTTCAGCGGGGCTAGCTGCCGGCGGAGCCCACGGGCTCGTCTCCGCGGCTCTTGAGGGCGTCGGCATTGCGGTGGCTGGGGGATTTCCTCGGGGTCGTCTCTGCTCCTTCCTTGGGGGGGGTGTTGCAGATATCCTGTGTCGGCCCCGCCTGGGCGACCTGCTTTAGGGGCCCCTTTGGGAGTCCGGGGTTACGGGTCCCCTGACGCCTGCCTCTGTGCTCGGGGAAGGTGGGTCTTCGGTTCTCCACAATCACTATCAAGCTATTTCTGGATAATCTTCACCTAAACTAGTGCACTTTCACATCTCCCACAGGTGCTGGGTCCCAGGTATTAAGTGTTCACTTATATACAGTAATCTTATAATTTGTTTATTTATTTATTTATGTTCTTTCACTTTCTTTTTTCAAATATCACATTACACATGTCAGCTTACATAATAATATATATGATTTAGCAATGGCATCTAGGTGTTATTCGAGTGTAGCTGTTGCTTTATGTCTGTTGGTTGTGCTGTTCTTTTTGTGTCTCTTTCCAGGTGATGGAGCAGACAAAGAAGGTTTTATCACTCTCTCCCTTTTATCTCCTCTTTCTTTCACCTCTAATCTTTTTTTTCTTTTCTTTCACTTTTTCTTCTTCCTTTAGTCTCCCATTGTCATGTCCATATAATTTGAAATTCTCCTTGCAGGAATCATAATAAAGCTATTTACAAGCATAAATCAAGTGGAGCACTATGGCGAAAGCTGTTTGCTCCACTTGTAAAAGCAAAATCTGTCGAGCTCTATCTGGCATTGAGACATCAATTCCTATTGCCACATTGCTAGACAGGACACTGGGAAAAAAAGAAAAAAAAAAAAAGAAAAAAAAAAAGAAATGGAACATGGGACTTTGCCTTCGGAATGTTTGAGAAAGAGTTTTGAAGTGATCTGGATAGAATTTAAGATCTGTGAAAGCTAAACCTCTAGAAGGAACAAACAAGTTGTAAGTGAATGTAAATTTGCCTAATCTAGGGACCCCAGATGGCATGATTGGTAATGCCTTTAACGAGTAGTCTAACAGCATGGTTTGAGAACAGGCTTGGAGAAGGTGAAGACAGATGCATTTTTGAGAAGAAATCAATACCCACTAATAAGCTGTGAATGTAAGAAAGCTTAAAGTGGCAGAGATAAAAACAAAAAACAATAAAAGCTAAGACCGTTTGAATAAGAATTTGGAACAAAGGAGTATTGTGAGCATGACAGAATTTAGCAAAGTTATGCCAAGCAAAAGAATATGACCTACGTGTGGAAGGTGATAAGCCTGGTTTCAAATATTTTTCAAATTTTGCTGATTGGAAAAGCAGACGGAGGGATGAATTTAGTCCAGCCTCAGATCCTTGAAAGGAGGAATCGGTGTAGGGAGAGCCTTGGCTGATGGACAGAGACAGCGAAAGACCTGGAATTTAGAGCGAGACAGAGCATTGGGGATAGAGTTAGAATAACCTGGGACATGACGGGCGTGAAGTTGTGAATTACAGCCAGCCAAGTGATGCGACGGAGACAAGACATGATAGACTTAGAAAACTAGAGGCCTTTGTTTAAGGCATAGACTACTGCTTTATTATCACATAACGCAGTGATGCGTTTACGTTTCCATAGTCGAACCCAGAGGGTGCAGGCTACAGTGATTGGGAAAATCTCATAGAAAGCTGAGGATTTGGAACGGGGAAAGGAAGGAAGCCATACATTTGAAAACCAATCTCCCTTAAAGAATCCCCCAAAACCTACAGACAGAGCTGCGTCCATTAAAAATTGAAACAAGTCAGCCGAGTGCACGAAATTGTCGTAAAAGAAGGAGATTCTGTTCCAGTCCACGAGAAGTCTGGACCAGACGCAGTATTTTCCGCTGATAGGGGGACCCCAACTCGCTGGACCAACTGCTGAAGTTTCAGCAAAGAGGGGCCGGGAGAGGGGATGGAGCGTCGATAAGGAGGAAATCATCGAGAAGGTAGAAGACAGAAGGAATGTATGTAACAAAAAGCTTCAGACAATTTGTTGAACAGGCAGAGGCTACTTCTGCAGCCCAAAATAAGCTGAACTACAAAATAAAAATTATGGAAAAAGAACTGAGATCTCGCCTGATGCCTAGGTGGTGCCTGTGGGAGGGATGAAGCGGCATGATTTTGAAAGCGTCAGTGATGTCGGTTTTAGTGAGCCAACCACCTCGCCCTGATGTTTTGATAAGTAATCCACTGAAGCGTAGAAAAGGGACATGGGAGATTTAAGAATAAGGGAATTAATATCGGGAGAGGGCCAGAGTGAGGGGCCAGAAGATTGACGATCTTTTCTGGAGTACTTGTGAATGGCAAGACCCAGAGGGCTATTGTGGAAAGAAGAGAAGGGGGGACTTAAGAGAACCGATCCCTCTAGAATAGCTGAGTGACTACTTCTGGTTTGCGAAATGCAGACTGAAGGTTAGTGCATGTGAGTGTAGGAGTAGGGGAGGGAGGTGTGCCGTCCGTCCATCCGTTTTCTTCCGCTTATCCGAGGTCGGGTCGCGAGGGTAGCAGCTTCAGTAGGGAGGTCCAGACGTCCCTCTCCTCGGCCACTTGGGCCAGCTCCTCCGGGGGAATCCCAAGGCGCTCCCAGGCCAGCAGAGAGACATAGTCCCTCCAGCGTGTCCTGGGTCTTCCCCTGGGCCTCCTCCCAGTGGGACGTGCCCGGAACACCTCACCAGGGAGGCGTCCAGGAGGCATCCTAACCAGATGCCCGAGCCACCTCACCTGGCTCCTCTCGACGTGGAGGAGCAGTGGCTCTACTCTGAGTCCTCCCCGGATGACTGAGCTCCTCACCCTATCTCTAAGGGAGAGCCCAGACACAGTACGGAGGTGTGCCTATAAAAAGAAATCCCTGAGAGAGCGCGGTTCGATCCAGGTGACGTTGAAGATGAAAGGTCAATTCAGCAATAATAACAGGGGTGAAAATGTAACAGGAAATCAGGTTCTGGGCCATTGATGGTACCTAGAGAGGGACGAGCAGAGGGAGCTGGTAGGAAAGGGACTTGTTGGGCTGGAAGACTGGAGGAGAAAGGAAGAGAGGGACAGTGGGTGCTCTGATGGCCGACAGCGCCACAGGAAGAACAGGAGGTGGCTTGAGTGAGCATAATCAGGATTTCAGTGTCGAGGATGGAGCAGTACAAACAGACACCAGATTGAATGAGGGTGAACACCGCCTTGGAGGCAAAGGATTTATGGTAGTGATAGAAAAGGGAGCAGCCATACTTAACATTGTCATGATTTGTCTTTGGATGAACCCAGACACAGCACGCACACACAGAGCTGGATATAAGAGAGTTTATTTTACAAGGTGGATAATGGATGACTTGAGGAACCAGAGTCTTTATTTAAGTGGAGTTGTAGGGTGCAGAAGCTGGCCGGCAGGTTTAGCATGGAGAGACTGACCAGGAGGTGATTCTGCAGCTGATGACTTGAGACCAGGATGAAATACAGGAGCCGAAGGCTTGAGGCCAGGACAGAACACAGGAGCCGAAGACTTGAGGCCAGGAAGGAACACAGGAGCCGAAGACTTGAGAGCAGGACGGAACACAGGAGCCGAAGACTTGAGAGCAGGACGGAACACAGGAGCCGAAGACTTGAGAGCAGGACGGAACACAGGAGCCGAAGACTTGAGACCAGGACGGAACACAGGAGCCGATGACTTGAGACCAAGGCAGAGCGCTGGAGCTGGTGACTGGAGACCATGGCAGAGCTAGCAACTTGAGACGACTGCAGAGCGCCGGAGCTGGTGACTGGAGACCAAGGCAGAGCGCCGGAGCTGGAACGGAGTCTCTGGTGGTGAACTGAGCTGGAACAGAGTTACTGATTGTGGACTGAACAGGAGATGAACCTTTACGGACCGGCAAGCAAGAGCAAACTGAGGTGAGTTTAAATAGTCTTGTCAGCAGGTGAAATGAGTCCAGGGCTTATTGCAGCCTGACAGGTGAACCCAATCAGGCTGCGCTGGAAAGGGAGGAAGCAGGAAAGCTCAGAATGCAGCCTTCAGGCTGCATCCTGACAAACATGGAGGTCAGAAATAAGGGAACATATAAACATCGAGCTCAATTCTGCACTCGGAATAAACCGAACAGATGACATCTATAAAAACGTTAAAGGCAGCCTGAAACTCGCCAATAGACAGGTCTTTGGCGAGGAGGGGATCGGAGGATTTAAAAATGGCAGCAAAGCCTTCAGAAGAGGCGATGCCTTTAAGGAGTAGGCAAGCAGAGAGAAGAAGCATCAACATAGCAGTCGACGTTCAGGAACAAACCCCTTAAGACAGGGGTGTCAAACTCAAATACCCAGGGTGCCAAAATTTCAAAGATGCCACAAGTCGAGGGCCAGACTGTTTCAATCTTTATTGAAAACATATTGAAATGACCTTATTGCGCATACAGAGCAAGGAACTAACAAAGTCTATATTGCAACAAGAGGTTCATGTACAGTGACAAAGACTTAGAAACCTGGTCTATCATCTCAAAACCTGTAAAGTATTAAAGCATGTGTATCATTGATGTCTGAAAGATCCTCAATCACTGCTTTTAATTACTAGCAGGTCAAAAATAACTAAAATGTGTAACAATTGTTTCCAAATACTTTGCCACTTTTTCTTGGTAAAGTCAAGTGCACATATTTTTTCTACCGGCAAAAACATACAATGTGTTATGTCCTTTAAAGAAAAACAAATATTCTGTAGTAACAAGAGAACAATGTAAAACTGACAAATTACTAAAGCTCAGTTTGCTACTCTGTGATGCTTAGTCTCAAACTGCTACACAGTAATAAAGAATCAGAAACCTGGTCTAGTATTTCAAAACCTAAAAATATGAGTGTGGTGTCTAAAATATCCTCAACAATCACTGCTTTCAAATACCAGCTAATAACTAAAATGAGTAACATTTGTTTCCAAAGACTCTGTCACTTTTTCAGAGTAAATTGAAGTGAACATATTTTTTCTACAGCCAAAAATCAAATATCCTGTAGGAGCAGGAAAATATAAATGTAAAAACTTAACTGTAATTGAAACTGAAAATGTGTTGAAGCTCAACTTACTTCTGTGGACTCAGGTTTTCCTGACGCATTTGCGTTTCCCACAGGAGCAGCTTGGTTCTAAAAGCTCTCACTGTAGCTTATGTCAGTGATGACACAGCCCCGCCCCCGAAGCTACATGTTGAGCGCATTAAAATGGCCCGTGATGTTGCACAGAAATGCCACTTCACACAGAAATTTTTTATCTCGGAGCTCTGTTGTGTCTTTCCCTTCTCTTTCCATGAACTCACAGATTTCCTCATGCAAATCAAACCATCTTTTCAGCACTTTTTCCTTGCTTAACCATTGCACTGTGTGATAGGGTAGGTTACCATATTCTGAACCACTTCCTCCAGAAAAGACTTGAACTGGTGTTGATTTAAACCCTTGGTTCGGTTGAAATTAACTACTCGCATTATGGTACTCATAATATGTTCCATTTTCAAGGCTTTCCCACATATTGATTCCTGGTGTATGATGCAGTGATAAGCTGTAAGCGCCCCCATGACGTTTTCCTCCTGATTCTTCTCCTGGATCTTTCCCACCAATCCAGTCTTATGACCACACATAGCAGGCGCTCCATCTGTTGTCAGTCCGACAAGTTTATCCCAAGGCGGTCGCATTTGATTTACACATCTGGAAACCTCTTGAAAGATATCTTTCCCTGTAGTTGTGCCAGACATTGATTGTAATCCCAAAAGCTCCTCTGTTAAACACAGGGCTGAGTACACTCCACGGATAAAAATTGACAGCTGGGTGCTATCAGAATTGTCCGTGTTCTCACGCGTGCCCAAAGCACGAGCAGTTCATTATGGGACTCCTATTATGGCGGTGCCAGCAATATACGGGCGGACCAGTTCTAATTATCCCATTCATCCCATAAGAAGTTCCTCTTAATTCCTTTCCGGTATTCCAGTAAATATTAAATAATCGCGCATGCTATGGCTTTCATTGTTTTATTTTTATTTGAGATGATTTCAGCTTGGGAGGTAAGAGTGTTCACAGCGTGTTTGAGTTCCGTTTCAAACTGTGAATGGGTGAATTCAAGGCTAACTTTAAGTTCTTTGATGTTAGAGCGTAGTATTTCATGAATGGGTAAGTTTGTTGTTTATGGACTCGAGTACACTGACCTCAATAGTCGTAGTGGCCACCCCCTTGTCTTTCTCGGTGGACCAGTCCCACCATGCTTGTTTCTGTGGAGGACTCATAGCGCATACGATGTAAAAACGCATCTCCAAGTAGTGTTCAAGTTGATCCAGAGTGGAAAGGGGGGATCTGGAAGAGATAGATTTTTCTTCTTCGTCTCTCTCTCCTTGGTTTTCCTCTCCGGTTATCTTGTGATGGGTTCCAGTCTCACAGTGTCATCCCAGTGTCACTTTGTCATTCCAGTCTCACCATACCCATACATCATCTGTCTCTGTTTTTAGTTTTAACCAAAACATTTCTAGCAAAGCATTTGGTATCTGAAAATATCTTTATATGAATACTCAAAATAAATGCACTCCTCGGAGGTCAGTCATCCACAATAAGAAACAAGTCTCCAGGCCTACAGTTTATTTTAATGCTGTTCAATTTGCTTCTTTCTTGCATGAGTGCTAGATACTCTTCTGTCCAACGTCTCCAAAAGAGATCTGCAAGAGATTATGCTTGTTGCCATCATCTTCTGGAATACAGTTCCCTTTTCTCAAAGACTCCAGGTGGTATAGTTGCTCTTGCCTTCAGCTGAGGTAAATGGTTAGGGGTTAGTGATTCTAAATCAATGGGGTCGTTTGACAGTAGTTATTGGTCTGTCATTCAGGATGTCTTGTACCTCACACAGCGCTGTAGATAAAGTTTCATGGTCCAATGTTTGCTGTTTTAGTACAGAGAATCTTTTTGACTAGTCAGATTAGTCTTTCCCAGACTCCACCATAATGAGCCCAAAAAGGAGGGTTAAAAATCCATTTTATTCCCTCTATTAAAATGAATGCTTTGAATCTTCTGATGATCCAGTTCTCTGAAAGCTTCATGTAGTTCTCTTTGTACTCCCACAAAATTCGTTCCACAGTGTGTCCTGATGCTTGGAACAAATCCTCTTCGGCAGATAACTCTGCATATAGAATTTATGGAGTCTGTAGTTAGGAAACTTGCCATATCCAGGTGGACAGCTTTACTAACCAGACAGGTGAAAATGACCCATTTTTACTTCAATGGTACCACAGTAATCAATGTCAATGTGAGTCTGGAAAGACTATGGGTTCTTGCTGAGTGCCCAACTTGATGAATCTGTTGCAGGATGAGGCTATGTCCACATTCTTAGGGAGAATAATTTGGTTTTCCGGTGAATTGTACACTTGTTTATTCTACCTCCCCCTCTCAAGATGACATTATCGAGAGTTGGATCCAGCTTGGGTATGATGCTTCTTGAGCTGAGACATTTGCCATGTTCCAGGTAGGTAAATTCACTGTGGAAGTAGCGTTGTTGTTTAAAACAAATGATAGCTCTCTCTGCCTCCCGCACTTTCTCCACTGATAGGTTTCGGGGCTCATGTTTATTATTCCGCCTTTTCTACATTTCTTTTAGAACTTTGTTTTAATTGAGTTTAACAAATGTTACAATTTGTACATTAGAAATGCAAAGTAGTCAGCACTCAGACATTTGCTGCTGTACAAGTATATATGATAGTAAACAACATAGACAATATAAATAATAATTTTGAAAACAATTAATACAAATAAAATAAAGAAAAACAGAGTAAAAACAAAGCTATGCTGTGCGTTGTTGAAATAAGTCAGTATTTGACTCCATCTCTCCATGAAAAGCTCTCTCTGTAATATTAAGAAGTAAATTATCTTCATCTGATATATTTCTCTCACTTTCTTAGTAAGTTGGTGGATCTGGACTCAGCCATTTAATAATAATACACTTAAGTGCAGTGGTCAGTAAAATTTGCCTAGGGGTATTTTAGGCTAGAATAATTGAAAGATTTTCCTCTTACCTACATCAATGAAAGGAAATAATGGCCAATTAGATTAGTTGGACATTTTGGATCTGGTCAGGATAGTAGAGCGACTCCTGGACACATGGTGATAATAAAAGAGTAACAGCTTGAAGATGATGTCAATGAACAAGGGTTGACTGAGGAACATAAAGCTGCAATGGCACCCAACATTGGAACTCTTGCTATGCAAAGAACATCTTGAACAGGACTATGCATGACTGCTTTGCTTTACAGGTGATGGATTTCAACTGCACAGGGTCATGAACGTGACCTGGACAGGTTGGCGTTCAGGGAACATGCTTAGAACACAGTCTTGGATTCTAGAGGGAAGAACATTTAAATATGGTGATTTAGCAGCATGCATCTTGGGGTAAATGGCGTCTAAAGCAGGACACTTAATAGGAGTTGAGGTGAAATCCTGGGCTCACAACGATGCTTCATGATTCGAAAAGGCAGATTATGAGAAGGCATGGATATAGTTTTGCTCCAAGGCGATGATGTGGAGAGACATTTCACACACAGGGGGTGTGGAGACGCCCAGGAATATCTGCTGTGGTTTAAAACTGTTATGAACTTGTCACAAGTGGTGTGCTCATACAGCTCATATTATTTTTTTATCTAGAGCTGTATGGAGCAGTTAAACTTAAAAGTTAAATGAACAGGGGGATATGTTTTTAAAGAGAAACAATGGGTTACTGGTCACAGGATGATATTTCAGTTTAAAGGTTTGTTTCAAAACCATTCAACAGGGGTGTCAGATTTTTAGGATCTGAACCCGAATTCAGCCACACAGAGCCACGTTTAAAGAGTCTTTATTGAGAATGTTGAATGGTGGAATGTAGAACCAGAAGGCTGTACCGGTCTGCAGCAGAGGAATGGGGGAGATGGCTGAAGCAGGGCGGTGGAGCAGAAGCAGGAAGCAGAGGCTAGACGGACGAAGGGAGCAGAGGCTTGGCAGACGAAGGGAGCTGGCAGGCAGACGAAGGGAGCAGGCAGGCAGACGAAGGGAGCACGGGCAGGTTGACGTGAGACAAGGCTGGGATGAGGTTTGCAGGAAGAATGATGACGATCCGGCGGGGTAGAGCAGACTAAGGGAGGTCTAAGTAGAGGTGTTGGCAGGTGCACTGAGTCCAGGCTTGATTAGACATGACAGGTGTAAATGATCAGCGGGTGAGAGGAGAACAGAGGCAACAGGACTGGGTGAGAGGTGGAAAGTTCTAGAACTGTCCAGGGTGAGACAGGAAAAAGGAACCCTGACAAGGGGGATATAGAATACAATCAGGGTTGAGTAGATAAACTGTCTGTTAAAGCCAACAGGGATTATTAAAATATGGAAATAAAGGGGTTAGAATTCCTCTTCGCTTTAGGCAAAAGGAGTATTCAATTAGAAGTCCTTCGGTTTGATGCATGTCAAGCTGAAACTGATTCACAAAACTACTTCCTGTCTCTTCCCTAGGCTATGCCCAGTTCCTGAATATCAACCAATTATTACTTGGTGTGCTCTTGGGCATGCAAACACTTCTTTTTTCTCAGCTGAGCTTTTTAAAATAAGACAAAGATATGTAGGAATGCTTCTGATAAAAATACAATGAAGTTCTGGAAATCTACATAGTGGTGCATCGCTTACAAACTTAAGGCTTTACTGTTTGGGTTTAAAAAAAACGCATAAAGTATTTTAGAGCTGATTCAGCAAGGAGTTTCCGAAAAGGTTTTAATATAATTCTTTGTTCAGACTGACGTTAAATGAGAAGGTGAACCTTGACACAGTAGAGAGTAGAGACAGCCATGAAAGGAGTAATATAATAACATTATGTTGCAGAGAACTTTCAGCTGTCAGACATTGAAAGGTAAGACACACATTGGATGAATTTTGATAAGAATTATGGAGAAAAACTGCTGCAGATACATTTGAACTTTAAGATTACTCCTTTAATATAGGTCATGCTGGCTGTAATAATTACAGTGCAGGATTTTAAGCAGAGAGCTAAATAATTGTGTACAGGAATATCTTGGATGTGAAAGCGCTTTGAACATTTTGAATAAATGACACATGAATGGGAGCTTGATAAGAAAACTAATTACACTTTGTTTCTGTTTTCAAACAGAAAACAAAGCCTTGTGTCTGCCAGCCATCTCATTGCCTGAGCAAGAACTAAACAAGCATTGCCATCCAGCTGAATCATCTCCTACAAGCGGAGGAACAAGAAGAGGACTGATGAAAACTGGGAAAGAAAAAGCCAGAGAACTAGGATTTCTTAACCAGGAGAGATGCCTGAAAACCCTGAGCCAACCACTTATGCGCGATTAGATTCACGTCTGCCATGTGCTCTGAACGGCCTGATGGCTTTCTTTACGTTGCGTTCTTACATACAGACTCTTTTCATGTTATATTACTGTGTTTTTCAACTGCCCTATTCCACTGACTTACATGATTCTGTTTGATTTTATGTGTTATGACATTTATACTGTGATGTTGCATTATGGTTTTATAATAAAGAATGGAAACTGCCTGCTTCAGACACACACACTAAGACCTACAGTTCATGCAATCTTTTTGCTTTGATATAGGGAGAACCAGGATCTGATTGGCATCTAAGATCCATACTAATGATAATTTTCAGATTCAATACGGGGTGTTATTGCTCAGATTGGCCGAGAGCGAGATTTCCCTGGGGGTCTCATCAGTTTTTACCATCTCTTAGAGGGGATGGCATTTTCTGGTTGGAAAGGCCCTGCCTGCGCTGTGATGCCCCCTGCTGTTACTGCTGGATTTGTAAGGTATGAAAGTGATGGATGTTTATCCATGGGAATGGAAAGTGGAGGGCCAAGTAGGAGGTTTTTCAGGGTGGGGGTAAAGTAGACGGATTCGACCTTGGTAACTGAACATGCTTAGCCTACCTAGTCTAATGTAAAATTAAAATAATGTGCACATAGGAACCTAAAACAGGCCTAACTCAATTAGTTGAAACCTAAATTGTAGATACATGCTAGGACTATGGTCTTGAGTGATATGTGCTGAATTATGAATTATTCATGCTGATTGGTGTTAAATGTTTCCATTGATGTTTGTCCAGTCCATTTTTTGGAATTGCTTTTGTTGTGCTGCACACCAACGGGGAGAGGGGGGGATGGCGGACGGACATTTGAAATATTTTGTTATGATGTGCTTTTGAGCACTTCAACAGGGGGAATTGTTGGAGATTATGAGATTACAGAGACTGGACTGCAAAATTGGTCGCCATGGAAATTACACATAAACGGACTCTGGAGGCACAGAATCTTACATACTTGGATTGGAAAGAATGACTGTTTAGGAGAACATGTGTCAGCAAGGACACATCTGCATTATAGAATAATCTTCTCAACCAATGTGATGAACAGAACACTGATATCATACTGTGTACGCCGCAGAATGGGTGTACACAATGGGTCCTATTTAATGTCTGTGAAAGAATGAATGGATCGCTCTGGCACCTGTTGTGTTGGGTTGTTGTGAGGGCCCAGTACTGAAGCTGTAAATGTCCCTCTGCCTTTTAGATTAAATATGGGAAAATATAGTCACAGTTTCAAGAGTCTTTTTATTACTAAAGAAGTCTACAATAGAAACACCACATTATCAGATAAAAGAACCTGGGGTGACCGCAAACAGGTCTATTATTTAACGTCAACAATTTTTTTAATTTAACAAATATTTTCTCCTATTTACTCCAAAACCATCAGGAACTGCACCTAAGATGGCAAACTGTGGTTCTTTAACAAGCGGCTGCTGAAATATGGCATTGAGCATAGTAAAAATATCGCTCCAAAAAAGATTAACCTTTGTACATGTCCAAAATATGTAGATATGAATTTCCAGGAAAGTGACACAGTTTCGCCAACAGGTGTCAGGATTTGCAGGATTCTCTTTCCCTCTTCATGTTTTACCGCTGCTGTGGTTTCTCTCTTTCTCCGAGTCAGACCACTGCCCAGCAGCAGCGCGGTTGTTTGTGTGATGAGTTTGTGTGAGAGCTGAGTGGGTGGGCCAGGCTGAGCCTGCGTGCTGATTGGCTGCCGCTGCTGAGCCATGTACCAGAGGGGAGGGGGAGCAGCAACGTGCCACGCGCGCTGACTGACACTGATTTTAATGGTCAGTCAGCGTGTCAGTTTTGGGCCCCCCCTCTGTCCTGGGCCCGGGACAACTGACCCGTTTGTCCCCCCCTGTCGGCGGGCGTGATTACAATAATACTTGACTGAATGCCAATATGTATGAGTAGTATTTTGATGCAGCCTGATAAAAAATACCAAAACACACCGATAAGAAAATCGAATCAATGACAAAACACATTGGTTTCTGAGCAGTGTGACCACTGACTGAAAAGAGAAGGCACCAGAATTAACTAAACCTCGCTGTTAGCCTGTTATGGAGCAGGCTAGCTGCACAGAATAAATTGCCACAGTAATTTAAGTGCTACTGCTTTTGTAAAAGCCAGGATATCTGGATTAATCCTCTATCTTGGTTTTGTGAAACAGCCCTCAGGTCTTACTATATGTAAATAACTAGTTCCAAATGTATGCATTTACATGTATATTATGTAAATATTTATGTAACATATATCCAAAAAACAACTACTTACATATATTAGGGGAAATATTTTTAGTAGTTAAGTGTTGTCCTAGTTACCAGACTATCTCTTTTGTTGGCTCAAAAACAATAACATTCCCCTCATCACCCCAGGCTGATACCTTTCACACCAAGTTTTTCTGTTGTCATCTGAAAGGAGCTAGGGTTGCAAAAACCTGGTTTGTTGCTGTGACATTTCAGCCCTGATGTGGTTAAGATTTTGATATTGATCTGAGAGAGGAGGATATCTTTTGTTGACTCATAAATGTGAGAAGCTTGATGGAAAATATAAACATTTCTGGCCAGGAGACTGTCAGATCTAAGCTTGCTTGCTAATTAGTTTATAAAGTTTTCTAGGGATTAAGGAGGTATCATTTCAAAATACATGGTTATCTTCTCTTGTGGGAAATACACACTGAGGGCTTCATTTTAATCTGATGTGTTCATGCATGAAACTTAAGTATATTTTAGTATTTGTGGCCTAATTCATTGTAAACAAAATAAGAAACAAAGGTTTATACACAATTACTTGTATAGCCATTTGTCTTTTGAAATACAAATAATGTTTGTAAATGGATTAAGTGAACTGATTTCTTTACCTCAACAAAGTCAAATCTGCAGGAGCCTCCTTCAACGTCAAACGACAGGAAATTCAATGTGACCACATAGCCCTCTTGTTGGTTAATGATCCACTCACAGACTTTGTTGTGGGGATAGGGATTTGGGTGGTACGGAGAGCGGAACTGTCCAGTCCCAGATAGGGTGCCTCCACAAGCTAGGAGAGAAAAAGGAATAAATATTATTTATTGTATTGTATTGTCTGGAAGTTATGTGCTGGAGCAGCCTAACCAGAGTAACACATACACACACACACATATAAATAAATAAATAAATAAATATATATATATATATATATATATATATATATATATATATGTTTTTTTTATATATATTTTTTTATATATATATTTTTTTCACTGAGTCATACATACGTAACGTTCGTACTTGGTTAACTGTGGCATTGCATCTGTGCCTTTGACTTGAGCGCGCAGTGAGACAGGTGTTCAATGTTTAAACGTTACACGCGCGCGCTCAATACCTGTCTGGCGTGCGCTCAACTTTGATACACTCTTCTCAACCCACTGTTTTTCCGCGCAGCTGAGCTGCTTTGCGCTCGCTCGGCTGTTTCTCCGCTGGTGACTTCAAAAACTGTCCACTCCACCAGCCAATCAAAGACAGTTTTTTCATCCAATCAGAGTATTGCTCGCAAATCTAGCAAACGGATGGATTAAATCAAAATCCTGCAGTTTCTGGCAGAAATTAGTAAACATAATGGTAGGATTAAAGAAATATAGTAAAAAGAAACAAACAGTTGAATATTTTAACCTAATATTTTCGTCTAAAATATTTAGACGAAAATATTTCCTTGAGCTATTAAGTGAGGTGTAAAAAATGCTGTTGTCTTTTTTTAAGATTTTTTTCCAGCTTCTGGGAGGTGATGTAAACTTTTCTTTAGTTTATATGAAAGAAATTTCTGTACTATGTCCAGAATAAACATTCCATTAACTTTACTCTAGGTTTTTCAATATAGACCTAGATGAAAAGGCACATGCCTTGAACTGAATTGAAAGAGATAATGGTGATAACAAGGAGACAATCAAAACTCAAATCACTTTCTCTTTGCAAATCACGAATTGTCAAATATACCAGTTGAAACACCCAAATAACTGTTGATCCTGTTGATTTAGACCCCCTGGCAATGAATGTTTAGCCCACATTTATGAACCTCCATTTTAAAATGGACGGTGATTTTAAACTTGACAGTCAAAAAAGGACCTCAGGTAAAACCTATTCTTTCAAGGCAAAAATATGGAAACACTACTCCAAGCCTTTATTTCATCATGGCTGGATTAATGTAATTCTCTTTATCTCTTAATCGGTCAGTCCTCACTCAAACGTCTGCAGCTGGTTCAAATGCTGCTGCACACCTTTTAATGGAAAAAATTAAAGAGGGCAAATTACCCCATCTTGGCCTCCCTTCACTGGTTGCCTGTTTATCTTAGAGTTCAGTTTAAAGAACTTCTGTTTGTTTTTAAGGTTTTAAACAACTTTGGCCACCTTACTTACATGAGCTTCTCCTTTACCGTTACACCCCTGCTTGCTCATTCACATCTGCTGACCAACTGCTCATGGTCATTCACAGTTCTGAGCAGAAACTTAGAGGGAACAGGGCCTTCTCTATTGGGCCCCCCTAAGTTATAGAACAACTTACCTTTGTACATTTGACAAGGCCCTCCACTTTCCAGTTTTAAAACCTATTTTTACTCAATGGCCTTCAACCTTACTAAGATTTTATTTCTCAACTTTTCTTGGTACTCGTATTTCTGCTGTGCCGGCTGGTTCTATTATGTTTTCT
Organism: Fundulus diaphanus; assembly: GCA_037039145.1. NCBI lineage: Eukaryota > Metazoa > Chordata > Actinopteri > Cyprinodontiformes > Fundulidae > Fundulus > Fundulus diaphanus. The sequence continues at coordinate 49,911,944 of CM073137.1, read as the reverse complement.
ATCAAGTTTTTATTATTATTATTATTTTATTTTACATTGTTGAGTGTTTAGCCTAGTCATATTATTAAACGTTATCTCTTATGTATTTCTGATGTTTGGCACTTTGTTTTACCTCGTGTTAAAGTGCTCTTTAAATAACGATGTCAATGATGATGATTATGATCACAAGAAACTTTTGTATCACCTCCCAGAAGCTGGAAAGAAAAGAGACAACAGCATGTTTCACACCTCACTTAGTAGGTCAAGGAAATATTTTAGTCTAAATATTTTAGACTTAATATTTTAGGCTAAAATATTTAACTGTTTGTTTCTTTTTTCTATAATCCCACCATTATGTTTAGTAATTTATGACAAAAGCTGCAGCATTTTGATTTAATCCATCCGAATGCAGTATTTGTAAGCAATACTCTAATTGGATGAAAAAAACCTGTCCGTGATTGGCTGGTGGAGTGGACAGTTTTTGAAATCGTCAGCGGAGAGACAGAGTCCAGTGAGCGCACAGCTGGTGTTGAGCGTGGAGGGAGCAGCTCGAGCAGACACGGAACCAAGCGTGTGGACAGTGGGTTGAGAAAAGTTCATCAGAGTTGATCGCTCACATGTGATGTTTAAACGCTGAATACCTGTCTCGCTGTGCACTTGGATTGGTTCCTGTGCACTCAAGTCAAAGGCACAAATATAACGCCATAGATAACACACACCGATTACTTGTACACAGAATGGTAACATGCTTTGTTTTGATCCATGTTCTTCCTAGCTGCTGTAGTTGCCTTTCCTAGTATGAGTGTTTACGTCAGTCAATGTTCAGCCTGACAACTGTGATTATGTTTACACTTATTTACAATTGCCTTTTTAGTTATTTGAATGGAGACAGCACAACATTATTGTTTTTGTTAGTGTTCATTAGATTTGTTCGCTGAAAAAGGGTGCCCCCCTGAGAAAATGGAATGCCTCCCCTTTAATTTCTTTCTGCAGCCGGGTCGGAGCATGGCTACACTATGTAAACACTAAAAATAGTACTGAGCCATAAATGAATCAGAAATTGTTCTTAAGAAACTTTGGGAATATTTTTGGACTCTGAACTAAGTTATTTTATTTGCTTCCTTTAAACTCCAGACAAAAAGGACATCTTATTTTTGTTGACCTCTCTCTGCCTCTATATTTGTATTTATGCAGTGAATTGAGAATATTTACACTAGTATCAACAAATCATGAGTCTATGTTCAGTATGGTCATTATTTCATTTCTGTAATTGAAACCTTGGATGAAATTTTTTTTCTATTTTTTATAGTGTCCTGTCTAGCAATGTGGCAATAAGAATTGTTGTCTTAATGGCAGAAAGAGCCCAGCAGATTTTATTCTCACAAGTGGAGCATTATCGCTTTTGCCATAGTGCTCTGCTTGATTTATATATGTAAATAGTTTTATTATGATTCATGTAGGGAATAATTTATGTTATGTGGACACTACATTGAAAAAGTAGAAGAGGAGAGAAAATGAGAAGAAAAAAGGAGAAAAGGTGAAAGAAAGAGGAGGCATAAGAGAGATTGACATAACTTCATCAGTCTGCTTCATCACCTGTGTATACAATGTATATAGTATTAATCAATACGCAATGTATACAGTTATAGCTGAAGATAAAAATTGGTGAGTATGTAAGTAACCGGATCCAAGCACCTGTAGGTGGTTGTAAGAGTGCACTTGTGTGTGTAAGGTTTATCCATGGGGAAAATGCTTAATAGTGGTTGTGAAGAGCCGAAGGCCCCCCCCCCCCCGGAGCACCGAGACAGGTGCCAGGGGACCCAAAACCCCAGATGCCCAAAGGGACCCCCAAAGTAAAGGTGCCCAAGAGGGGCCAACACAGGAAACCCCAACCCTAACCCTCCACCAAAACCCAACCTTCCCAGTTCTTGCTCCAGTCTCAGCCCCCCATCCTGCACCCAGGCCAGATGGCCCACGGGACAAGCCCCCCGAGGATGGCGCCAACATGACCCGGATGGGCCAGTCAACCAGAGCCCACCCCCGCCGATAATTTTATCTTTGACATCAACCTGAACTTTATTTTTTGTCTTTTTTTATAATTGTCTTACACAAAATATGTTGTACATTGTGGAGCACATTACCCCATCCTGGCCTCCCTTCACTGGTTGCCTGTTTATCTTAGAGTTCAGTTTAGAGTTCTCTGCGGCCGCCGAGAGCCCTGCTGCTTCGCTGGCTGCCGAGAGCCCTGATGCTTCGCCGGTGGTCGAGAGCCCTACTGCTTCGCCGCTGCTGCTGGCATCAGAGGGTCCTGCTTCGCCGCCGCTGGCATCAGAGGGTGCTGCTTTGCCGGCGCCGGCATCAGAGCGTCCTGCCCTGCCGGCCACCGAAGGTCCTGCCCCGCTGGCCGCCGAAGACTCCACTGAGGGTGGCTTCCTCTGGTCTCCCGTCACCAGGGGCCTGGCTAATATTCCGGTTCCTGCTCCAGCCGCCGTGGGTCCAGCGCTTGCCACCGCACCAGAGTCCCGTGAGGATGGGGTCTAGGAAGTCCCGCCTTCCTCCTACGCTCCCGAGTCCCGCGAGTGGGTCCAGGGGAACCCACCTCGATCCTTCACTCCTGAGACTGTTGAGAAAGGGGTCCGGGTGGACCCGCCTCCAGTCTTAGCTCCAGAGGCCACCGAGGGTCTTGCTCTTGAGCTCCACGGCAAGAGGACCCAAGTGAAGCTCCGTCGCAAGCCTTCGTGGATTCTGCTCCGTCTCCGGCCGCCTCAGACTCTGCCACGTTGGGGTCGGCCTCCGCGACGACCGCATCAGACTCTGCCACGTCGGGGTCGCCTCCTGGTGGCTCCTCCTGGTCCTCAGTTGCCACCGGTGGTCCCATACGGGTCTGCAGTCGTCGGCCGAGCCGCCTCCTGGTCTTCAGTCGTCGGCCGGGCCGCCTCCTGGTCACCAGTCATCAGCCTAGCCTCCTTCTGGTCCCCAGTTGTCTCCTGAGCTCCCCAGTGCACCCCTGTTGTCTCCTGAGCTCCCCAGTCATCTCCTGAGCTCCCCAGCGTACCCCAGTTGCCGCCTGAGCTCCCCAGCGCTCTCCAGTCACTGCCTGAGCGCTCCAAAGCTTCCCAGCGGGTTCCAGAGCCCTTTTCTGGCCGTCAACCTCCTGGTCGGCCACCTAAACTTTCCTTTGTTTTGACTCTGGTCCACCACCCCAAACCTCTCTTCGTTTGCCCTGTTAGGGTTGTTTTTTGTTGGATTTTGGCCCGTCATCCCAAGCCTCTCTCCGTTCGCCCTGTTTGGGTTCTTTTTTGTTGGACTCTTGCACTCCGTCCTGAGCCTCCCTCTGCCCACCCTGTCTGGGTTGTTTTGTTTTTGTTTTTTGGACTTTGAGGTCATCTGGGATCTGCCCTTAAGGAGGGTGTGCTATCAGGGTACAGTTTTGGCCCGCTTCTTTTTGGGATATTTTCCAGACTTTTCCACCTCGCACCCAGCCCAGTTACCCCCAGTCATCACTCCACTCCAGATCACTTCCACCTGCCGCCTCTATTTAGGCTTACTCAATCCACCTGTCTACCAGCATACTTAAGCCCTCTCCAGTCAGCTCTTCCCCGCCGGAACGTCTTCGTTCTTCCCTTGACCTTCGTCCTTCCTCCCTCGTCCTACGTCCTCCTGCCTGCCTTTGTCCCTCGTCGGTGCCTCACTGTCTCCTTCGCCTCATGTTCACCTGCTCCTGCTCCTTCACATCCGCCTGCCTTTGCTCCTTCATGTCCGCCTTCTCCAGCTCCTTCACGTCTGCCGGCTCCTGTCAGCACAATCCACAGGCTCCAGTCTGGTATAGTCTCAGGTCCCTCCTCCCACAACTCATCATTCTCCAATAAAGCTCTTAAATGTGGCTCTGTGTGTGACTGAATTCGGGTTCACCAGATCAGACTTTGACAGTGATTACTGGTACACAAAACATTTTGGAGATTAATATATATAATTCATTCCCAATGTATTGTAAATGGGAAATTTAGTCATTCGGATTTGTCTTACATGTTAGAGGGAATTTAAAATATCTAATGGGTAATTACACTTTAAACTTGTTTAAAACACAGGGACAAATGAGTTTAAAATACAAATTCTAATTTGGCCATAAGAAAAGTGGAACAAGGAGTTGAGCAATGTAGTAAATTTTGTTTAGTTGGAGGTAGGATTCGATGTCACCCGTTCTGGCCCCTGGCAGGCATTTGACTATGGTCCCTGGTGTCTCCAGTGCCACGTTTCTGACTATTGAGCTGCCAATAATCAGGGTCGGCTTGTCAGCGGGTGTGTCGCTGAGTGGGGAAAAGTTGTTAGAAACGCAGACGGGTTGGTGGTGACCTGGGGGCTGGAATCTAGAGCTATGCTTCCTATGAACCGTCACCCAGCCGGCCTGGTTACCAGGCTGCTCGGGTGCTGCTGCTGGAGGACCGCTACGTGAAGTTACTCTAAGTGGCTCCGCGCTAGCAAAGGGGCGGCTATCAGCTGGTTTTTCAGCAGCACGGAGCCGGGTCTCCAATTCTGACACCCTCGCCTCCAAAGCTACAAAAACACTACATTTATTACAACTACCATTATCATTAAAGGAGGCAGATGAATAGCTAAAAATCTGACACAGAGAGCAGGAGATAGGGGGAGACTTAGACGGAGAAGCTGAAGTAATAGTAGGAGAAGGAGCCATTGTGGAGCTAAAGCTAGGCTAGGCTAAAGCTAGGCTAGCGCCCTTTTACCTAGGGTGACCAGACGTCCCCGATTTCCGGGGACTGTCCCCGTTTTGGACCACCTGTCCCCGGTGTTGAGGAAAATAAATATCTTAGTTGGGGTTGCTGAGGAATGCAGAGTGTTGACTGTCTCTCCCTGTTGCTGGGTAGAATAACACATGAAGTTTTATTGCAGGGGGGGTAGGTCAGAAAAGGAGAGTTTCTTTGTTCGAACAGATCACCCCTCCCTCCCTAACTCAGCGGAGGAGGGCAGACACTGTATTAAAAGGATGTCTTGGCAAAACTTAGATCAGACAAAAGCTGCAATACCAAGGGATGGACGTAGATACACTGGTAATGTAAACTTTTGTCTCTGCAGAGGCTGCACAGTGGAACAGTGGGTAGCGCTGTTGCCTTGCAGCAAGAAGGTCCTGGGTTCAAGTACACCCCTGGGTCTTTCTGCATGGAGTTTGCATGTTCTCCCTGTGCATGCGTGGGTTCTCTCCGGGTACTCCGGCTTCCTCCCACAGTCCAAAAACATGACTGTTAGGTTAATTAGCTTCTCCAAATTGTCCTTAGGTGTGAGTCCGTGTGTGAATGGTTGTTTGTCCTGTTTGTCTCTCTGTGTTGCCCTGCGACAGACTGGCGACCTGTCCAGGGTGTACCCCGCCTCCCGCCCAGTGAACGCTGGATATAGGCACCAGCAACCCCCGCGACCCCATGAGGGATAAAGCGGTTTGGAAAATGGATGGATGGATAAATATGCATATTACAATGTTTTACCTCTGATCAACGTATTCCTCATTTATTGTCAAATCTTAAACCGGGGTAAAAATGGCCCTTCAGAACGAAACAGGATTAGCCCAGTAAAACTAGATTAACACCGGCTAAAGCCGTCCCCGGAAATGTCCCTGATTATACCGAGGGGGAAAATGTTGCGTGTAGACTGTTATTACGGTAGAGCTGTTGCGCGCAGAAACAGGTGTTACGGTAGCTGGTTGCGCTGCGAGGAACAGAGCGCACCACTAGATGGGCAGTAATGATGCTTTTGGAGGTCAGCTGCCATTAAAACACGAAGAGGAAGAAGAAGAAGAAGAGAGCACCACATTTAAAACAGAAGAAGAAGAAGTGGAAGTTCGTTGTCATACCAGTGGCAACTGATGGGGAGCTACCCTGTGTTATGGTAGGTGTGTTAATCGTTTAATTTTATTTGGATCGGGCTGATCCTGTAATAAATGTTTGGTATGTGTCCAGGTTAAAAAATAATCAATAAAAAGTAAGACAAGACCATGAGTTGCTGCTCGCCCAAGTAAAAGACACTTGCTAATCTGCGCTAATCTGGTACGGTGGTTCTCCAGGGATCAACAAGGGTTCATCTAAAGATGTTTTAGAACTGATTGGTGACCTTTAGTTTATATTTCAGATAGTTAGTTATAAGTTGAGTTATTACAAGTTGCTTTGCTGATTTATAGTTGTGATTTATGAGCATAGACTTCCAGGCTTAGGTGTACTTTTCTACTATTCAGTTTGGATATATGAAAGTTCCTTATAAGTTGAGTTATTACAAGTTGCTTTGCTGATTTATAGTTGTGATTTATGAGCATAGACTTCCAGGCTTAGGTGTACTTTTCTACTATTCAGTTTGAATATATGAAAGTTCCTTATAAGTTGAGTTATTACAAGTTGCTTTGCTGAATGAGACAAGATCTGCATGATCTGAGAATGATGGAGGAAGAGATAACCCCCTGTTTAATGTTCATTTATTCTGTTGTTTTTGCTTTTAGCTCCTAATATTGTGGTAATTAGCATTTTTTGTATTTAAGCAGATGAGATACAAATAATAATAATAATAATAAGACGTTTTCATGTTGTACATTCTGTTTTTGAAAGTGATCTTAATTATATAATGTCTGATTTAGAATAATGTAAGATTGATACAAGAGGAGAGAGGAAGAAGATAGGAAGACAGGAGATTAAATGACAGTGGAGGAAAATAAGAACACTGATGGAAAGAATGGTTGACAAGAAGGGAGAAAGATTAATAAAGTTCAATTGATAAAGTGTTGACATGATTTAAGTGATAAACTAACTGTCAGGGCTCAGCAGGCAGAGCCGTGCAGCCTTGCCGGCTCTGCGCTCTCCTCTGCTCACAGGTGACAGCAGCTGACTGGTGGGCGGGACTGACACACCTGCAGCGAGTTCAGCAGCGCCTCAGCGCACTATAAGATCAGCGTACGGACAGCGGGAGGATGCCAGAGTGTTACCTTGTCGCGGTATGCCTAAAGGCCAACAACCATCTCCAGAGCTTCAGACCCGTGAGTTTTTCGATCCCCGTTTGGATCTAATCTTTGTCTCGTGTGTTTTCTCCAGTGCTCTCGTGTTTTTGGAACCCTTCTCTCGTGTGACTCCACGTTTTGAAGACCAGGCTCCCGAATCCACAACCCGCTCAGATTCTGCTCTGGCGACCTTCCCCTCAAGCTCGCTTGGTGGTACCAAGTTGGGCACGAGTTTTCCCTCCCCGGATTCACCCTGGTTACCGCCGGACTCTCCTGGTTCCTCCCGCTGTTCCTTCCGGATCCCTGGACCCGCCGGCGCTGCTCGGACCCTGCCCAACCTCCGTTCACCGGTCACTCTGTCCTCTGCGCCTCAACCATCAGCTGAGCCCATCTCCCTCCCCCCGGCTTAGTTCCTAGAGCTCCGTGGTCCCGTGTTACCTGCCCAAGTTGGTCCCTGCGTTTCCCCGGTTCTGAGACCCTCCCTGAATCCTAGCGCTAAGATCAATAAAAACTGTTAAAACTGCTTCCTGTTTGCCGGTGTTCTCTGCATGTGGGTCAGATATCCCAAACCAAACATGACACTAGCGTATTGAGTAATGTAGTGTGCAAAGTATGCTTTGTAAAACAGAGTGGCTATATACTCAGGTTTGAGTTGAGAAGCCCAATTGTCTGAGGATATAAACTCTTTCTGAGTCTCAGCACTGAACATGAGTTTCACTGAACTGCCCTAGCTGTGGCAGAATGAAGAGGCGGATTAGTTGTATTTTTTTCTTGTGTTTTTAAAAATTTCTGTTCTCCACATAATATATCCTCTTCTCCTCTTACTTTATCCAGACCTCTGATTACCGTGGCTGATGGCTCTTCAGACACAGAAGGCCTTGAAGAAACCAGAGATGATCACGTGTTAGCTGACTCACTGATTGGAGTTAACTCACCTTATAGGAACAAACAATATACTCACACATCAACTACCACCATACACATACACATAATGTAGTTATATACACTTTATGTAAGTTTATACATGCTCATGCTGCACTACACACTCAATCACTTGCAGTCATGTCAAGGGGATTTCCAAGTCTGTGCTATTTTGTACATGTTTAGCACCTTTTCACCTCACATCACCACAACCCATTTTCTTGTCCCAAACAGGCTCTATGCACAGCTCCACTTCTTCCTGACCTTCAGCAGCTCCTTTGTTTCCTGCCTTTCATTACTGGTCAGACTGATTAATCCAGGTGTGTCCGACCTCAGAAAACAGCCAGACACACTTGGATTAATCACCTTGTCCAGTAATGAAAGACAGGAAACAAAGGAGCTGCTGAAGTTCATGAAGTAGTGGAGCTGTGCTTATAGCCCATTAGTGGGAGAAATTATTCTGCTTCGTTGAGATGCACAGGCCCCTGATGCGACCAGGTGACAGTAAGAAACATATATCATCCTTTACATGCAGGCTTGACTGCTACTTCTTTTTGATGTTAACCCAGAAAAACCTATTTCTCATAGGTATGTAGATGTGAACAGAATAACTATTTGGTGCACTTTTTTGAAAAGGTGGGGGATCTCTGTCTCCACAGACAGCCACAGGCCAAATGTTTGTATTTACTGGTTTATCTTTTCCTCATGTTACTCTCCCCTTAGGAGGCGGCAGAGCTCTTTGGGCCCCACAAAATTCGAAAGCCCTGCTAACCACCCTTGCCCCCTCCACTCCCACCCCCACCACTTTGCCCCAGCTTAGAGACACAGTTCTAGTTTTCTGTTAATAACACTATTGATGTATTCATTTTATTAATCTTAGGATATACTAAAAGTGTGGAGAGGCACATTCCTGGCTTTTACACTTGATTTTTGTTGTTTAAATATTAATAAATATGTAAAAATAAATGAAACCATTACTGTCCCGGTTTCCTAATTTCATCTTGATAAGATATATTGATTTTTATCCACGAGCAAGAAATGTCCCCAGATTTGATTTCAGAAATCTGGTCACCTTACTTTTACCACGCCAAAAAAGCAAACCGTGTGAAACACGAAGAGTTCCCAAGCGCAATGTGCAGCAACAGAGAATGTTTTAAAAGTGCTTATGTGTTAGAAACAGATATTACAGCAAAGAGATTAAAGATAAAAGCGAGAGAGTCTGGAGCAACAGACAGCAATTCACACCGTGACAACAGGAAGTGACACAATATGCCTTACCGCAAACAGGAAGTGACGATGCAGCATGAAAACAATATTCTTTAACGTATCTATAGTGTTGTTCTCAGCAAATTTGTTTTTCTGACTGTATCAACAACAATAATATATTTACTAACCTCCATATTAAAGAAACATGGTATCAGTAGAACATAATTAGTGTTTAGAAAAGTTTTAACTAGTTGTATACGTTTAGAATTTTCATTTTGAATTGCAAGATTATTTGAGCAGAAATGGAGTAATGCCATTTTTTCATCTTGACCCTTTACAGTACAAAATTCTCACTAATTTAAAACAGTTAACTTTTCCATTTGACTTAAATATATTATTTTTTAGCAACAATCATGCCACTTGGAATATTTAAAATGTCATTAAATATTGGAGTAAAGAGGTTAGCTATTCTTGCAAAATGATTTTACAATTACCAGGAGGACCACTTTGGGATTAATGAACAAATTTAGATTTAAGCTCTTAATATAGCAGCATGCTAGGTATTAGGATGAAATCAGGATATAGGAGTTTTGAGAAAATTAAAATAGGATGTTTTTTTTCTTGAATATTTGGCAACCGTTCACAGACCAGTGGGTTGATGGCTAAGAAGGAGTTATTGTTTATTTTAAGCTTATTGCTCTGTTTTGAACAGTTCCAGGCTTTGAAGAGCCAACACGTGTTCACATCTGAAATCTGAAATCTGAAAGCATTTCCAGGTAACAAAACCAGAAGTTCTAAGAGGTTTGTACAGACATCAGTTTAGTCTGAATGATTAGTACAATACAAATTTCAAAGTAAATTTACTATTTTGAAAGTGAATTAAAATGTGATGATGCAGGATCTGTACAGCATATTATTAATGGAAAGAGCCGATAGTGGCATGCGATCATTTTATGGACTTGAGTGTTTAAGAAATGTCTGGATAACAGAAATTGTTTAGATGTGTGGAGCACTGAGAATAAATTTATGCATATGACATTTCAAAAGTTAACATTGTAAAGTGTTTATTTCATTAGAGACAGTAGTAGTGCAGCAATTGGAGTTTGTTCATTTAAACTGATGAATACCCTGAACATAGCGCTGTATTTATTCAGTTTCGTTTGGCCTGAGTGCAGTGCTCACCAGCGCAACCTGTGCCTTTTATTAGCAGATTGTGCCTACCTGTGTAAATCTCCACCCACAACAGGAAGTCAAAAAGAACATCAACAATAAGATTCAACACCCGCACTTGTTCTTATGTTGACTTATTACATTTACATTTCAGTGCTTTACATTTACATACCAAAAACAAAACATGCAAATTTGTCCATTCTCATTTTAGTTACAGGCTTTGTAAAAATATCTGCCACCATTTCCGTTGTTGGACAGTAAGAGAGAGTTATTTTTCCATCACTGAGTGCTGACCGAATAAAGTGATATTGAATGTCAATGTGTTTGCATCTTTGGCAAGAGACCGGACTTTTAGAAAGAGCAGTTGCACCTTGATTGTCCTCAAAACTGTCGCAGGTGCATATCCACATCCAAAGTCCATTTCATTCATTAGATTCACAAGATAAACACTTTCCTGTGCAACAGCAGCCAAAGCAATATATTCAGCTTCACATGTAGATAAAGAAACTGTGGATTGCTTTTTAGACTTCCAGGAAATAATAGGTCCAGTTTCAGATAGACTAAAACAGTAACCAGTCATACTTCGTCTGTCCTTCTGGTCTCCTGCCCAGTCTGCATCACAGTATGCCACAAGTTTAAGATTTAGATAATTTTTTTGATAGAATTATTTTTACAATTTACTATTTTTACTATTTTCTATTTTACTATTATTTACTAAGTTCATTGCATTTATTACGTATATACTCTTTACTACTAAGAAGTTTTAAGGTTTTATTAAAGTGTATTCTATATGCCTGATCTCTCATTACTTTAGTTTATTGTTCATTAGTTTATTGTGTTAATCATATATTTGCTGGAATATATAGACCAGTGGTTACTATTTTATTTTACTATGTATGTATATTGATTTACTCTCTCTCTCTTATCGTTGCAGAAAGCCTGCAGAAAGCAGAGAAATATGTTGTGACCATAATAAGTGTTTTTCTAAATATGTCTGAAACTGTTATGAACTGTATTCAGCCATCTGGAGTGCTTACGTATAAATGTACTGTGTGGACTGCTTAGTATTATCTCTGTGTTCCTAAGGTCACAGAGTGTTTTGCTTATCCCTACCCCCTAGCTTGACAAATGTAACCAGGGTTTCCCTAATAAAAGCAAGGAGGGGACGGAGTGGCTTCAGAGCGAGTTTGGAGATTTGTATTAAGCATCTCAGCTCCTCTCCTTGCAAGATTTATGAAAACTAACTTCATTGTTGTCTCTCCTTCTTGTGTTGTTAATGAATGTTTTAGGTGTTTGAACCTGACATTTTTCTTGAAGCATAACTCCTGATTTAGTGTACATTTCAGATTCCTCAGTACATGCTTTGCTGCAACCCAATGTTGTTCTTTTGGTTCTGACAAATATTGTGACAACTTACTGACAATAAAACTCAAGTCTGGCCTAGTGCTCATCATTACATAGATCAAACTCCCCACTACTTCACGATACTTTTTATGATCAGCAGATTGACCTTCACTGTCAAACTTAATTTTATTTTCACATGGGGTTGACCTTGGTTTGCAGTTAGTCATGTCAAACCTCTCCAAGAGTTTCATGGTGTATCTTTTCTGGTTAATTTTTACTTGACCGGGGTTCTGTGTAAAATCAATTCCTAGAAAATGTTTAAGTTTTCAAAGATCTTTAATTTTAAACTTAGCAGCTAACATTTTCTTTTCTAGCTGCAATAATAAGGTCATCAACCCAAATAATCAAGATCACTCTCCAATGTTCATTTTCTTTACTGTAAACACAATAGTCAGCAGGGTTCTGCACAAAGTCATTTTCAATAAGGAAATCATGTAACATTTTATTCCAATTTCGTCCTGACTGTTTCAAACCATAAAGTGACTTATTAAGCGTACAGACTAACTTTTCTCCTGTCTCTGTTACCACCTCAAATCCTTCCGGTTGTCGATCGCGCAATCGATAGGGGCATATAAATATGCCATTTTGACATCCATTTGGTGCAATTCCAAATCATATTTAGCAGCAAGCTGCATTAGAACACGCACAGATGTCATATCAGCAGTCGGGGAAAAAGTCTCATTATAATCAATACCAGCAACCTGACTATAGCCTTTTGCTACATATCTCGCCTTATAAAGTGTCTCAACAGGATTTTCTTTAATAGTAAATACCCATCTGCCCCCCCGCTGCTTGCTTACTCTCAGGTAATGAAGTTAGGCTGTAAGTATTATTCTCTATCAAAGAATCCATTTCATATTTCATAGCTTTAGCCCATAGTTCTGATTGTGGTGAGCTCATAGCTTCTCCCACTGTCTTAGGCACATGACATGCGATCCTATAACAATAGTCAATGTTCATGTGTGCTTGATCATCCTCACATTTCATTTTGTAAACCTGATCTGTGTAATACTTAGGAAGTTTCCTTTTTCTCTTAGGATAACGTGAACCAAGGTTACCCTCACTTTGATCTAAGTTCCCATCTATGTCACTGTCAGGGTGCAGTTTTTGCCTGCTGTACCCTGAACATTTTCTGGCACCTTCCTCCTACCATACACCCAGTTTCCACTCTACAGCTGATCAGTTCCACATGCCGTCTCTAATCAACCCGGACTCATTCCACCTGTCAATCCACATACTTAAGGACTCCTCAGCCAGCCTTTCATTGCTGGTTCGTCGTCATCCTTCCCCAAATGACTTTCGACTCTCTGCAGTCTTGCCTCGACCGCACTCTCCCCTCGTAGCCCTGTTGGGATCCCGCTTCAAAGCGCTGCCCGCTTGGATCCCGCTCCAAGCCCTGCTCCGGTCCCATCCCAAGGCTCCGCTTGGATCCCGTTCCAAAACTCATCCACCAGCCTTAGGTCCCGTTCCCTGGCTCATCTGCGGTCCTCCAGCTCCCTCCCATCCGCCAGCTCCTGCCATCTACATCCACCTGCCCCATCCCGGTAAAGACTCTCTGGCTCTCATCCTCCATAATCCATCAACCTTCAATGAAACTCTTGAAACGAAGCTCTGTGTGTGGTTGTGTTCGGGTTCATTTGAACAAATCCTGACAGTACGAACCAGCCAAAAGGTGAACCCGGGTTATCACCAGAGGCCAACTTTCTGTTGGAGCGCAGCACCTCTCAGCGAAGACGCCGTGCTCGGACCACCACCGCTCCACCTGTGGCTCTGCCCGGCACCAGTGCTGCCTTGCCGCCTGCTAGAGCCGACGTCACCTCCTTCTCTCCAGTGAGTCGCCCCGACGTCATCAGCACTGCTCCGGTGAGTCCGGCTAGACGTCTGTTAGCCCCACGTCGTCTCTGTCGCCACCTCCTCGACCCGCAGCTGGTCTTTCGTGTAAGATCTTCAGCCGCAGCTCGGAGGACCACGCCTTCGCCTGCTAGAGCCCAGCATATCGAGGAGTCGCAGCTGTGGGACCTTTTTTATGCCGACAGGGACGACTTGTTTCCCAGTTGGTCCACGCCTGTAGCAGCTGCCGAGAGCCCTGCCACTGCTTTGCCACCGCCGGCCGCCTCGGAGGTTCCTGCACCACCGGCCGCCTCGGAGGTTCCTGCACTGCCGGCCGTCTCAGTGGGTCCTGCTTCGCCGGCTGCTGCCAGCCCTGCTTCTTCGCAGCTGCGGGAATGAGAGGGCCCAGTGCCCTCCATCACTCCCCAGTCTCGTGAGGCCTGGGTCCAGGGGGACCCACCTCCAGACTCCGATCTACAGACCATCGAGAAGGGGGTCCGGGTGGACCCACTCCCAGTCAAAACTCCTGAGTCCACTGATGTTCCTGCGGTGAAGCTTCACGCCAGAAGGACCCAAGTGAAGCCCTGTCCTCCTCCGTCGCCGGCCTCCGAGGGTCCTCCTCCATCGTCGGCCGCCTGAGACCATGATGCTCCGCTGCCAGGGTCACCCACCACCACGCCCGCCTCTGACTCTGCTGCTCCGCCGTCGGGGTGCACTCAAGTCTCCTGGGTTCCCCGGCGCTCTCAAGTCTCCTGGGTTCCCCGGCGCTTCCCAGTCGCAGCACAAGGTCTCCAGCGCTCCCAAGCCGCCGCTCGACCTCTCCAGCGCTCCCAAGCAGCCTCTCGAGCTCTCCTGTGCTCCCAAGCCATTTTCTCTCAAGGTCATCTGGAATCCAATTTTGGGGGGGGGGGGGGGGGGGGGGGGTTGGGGGGGTGATGTCAGGGTGCAGTTTTTGCCACATTTTCTGGCACCTTCCTCCTCCCATACACCCCAGTTTCCACTCTACAGCTGATCTATTCCACCTGCCGTCTCTAATCAACCCGGATTCGTTCCACCTGTCTATCCACATACTTAAGGACTCCTCAGGAGGCCCTTCATAGCTGGTTCGTCGTCGTCCTTCCCCGAATGACTTTCGACTCTCTGCAGTCTTGCCTCGACCGCACTCCCCCCTCACAGCCCTGTTTGGATCCTGCTCCAAAACGCTGCCCGCTTGGATCCCACTCCAAGCCCTGTTCGGGTACTATCCCGAAGCTTTCCTGCCAGCCTTGGTTTCCTTCCCAAGGCTCCGCTCGGATACTGTTCCGAAACTCATCCAGCAGCCTTGGGTCTTGTCCGCTGGCTCACCTGCGGTCCTCCAGCTCCCTCCCATCCGCCACCTCCTGCCATCTACATCCACCTGCTCCATCCCGGTAAAGACTCTCTGAATCTCATCCTACATAATCCACGTTCAATAAAACTCTTGAAACGAAGCTCTGTGTATGGTTGTGTTCGGGTTCATCAGAACAAATCCTGACAGTCACAAGTGTCAGTTTTAACCTCCTCTGAGGTAATTGTACTCAATTCTGGTTTTGATTGCTCACTTTAAACTTTCTTCTTGAGCAAAATATTCTCATTTATGTCACATTCATTGGTACTTTTTGTTACAAACTTTACCAGCCTATTCCTAAGTACTCTACCTGTATCTGGATAAAAAAAACAAGATATGCAGGACTATTTTTGTCATAACCAACAAAAATTCCCTTTTTACAACGTGGATCCAACTTTTTCTTGTCATATTTATATGCATAAGATTCAGATCCAAAAGTTCTCTTTTTTGAAAGGTCAGGTTTCTTTCCAGTTAACATGTAATATGGAGTCTACTCAACACGTCTGTTGTAACATCTATTACGGATAATAGCAGCCGTCTGGACTGCATATGTCCATAAATCTTTAAGCAGATTACTCTCAATTAACATGCATCTTGCCATTTCAAAAATAGTTCTCCATGTTCTCTCAGCTGTCCCATTCTGATGGGGAGAATAAGGGGCTGAAGTTTCATGTCAAATGGCATTTTGACTAAGCAATGATTGGAACTCTCTAGATATAATTTCAGTTCCATTATCGGATCTTATACATTTGATCTTCCCAAGTGCCACATCTGCAATAAACTTCTCTGTGCCTTTAACAGTATCACTCCTGGCTTTCAGAAAAAGGTAATAATAGCACCTGATGAATCATCTGTAAAAGCTAAGGTATATCTAAACCCATCTCTAGCAGCTGGTTCTATTGGTCCAGCCAGATCTGCATGTACAAGATCTAGTGCACCTTTAGCTTTTTCATCAGGATCTCTACTCCTGGTCTGTGCCAATTTACCTTTTATGCATACTTCACATTTCAGATCAGGTTTTTCAGTTTTACCTCTAATTTTCATTCCATCTGCAACACTTTCCAACTTTGACACATCATCATAGTTACAGTGACTTAAAATGTCATGCCACATTTGGGTGTCAACCTCATCAGTATTTAAATAAAACAGTCTGTCATAAACATCAATATGAAAAGCCGTACCATTTTTATGGATGAGCCGGTTCTTTCCATTTTTGAAGATGACTGTCGCTCCTTGGGTAGTTGCAGTTTTAACCGAAAAGATGTCCTGGGAAAATGACAGCACGTATAAGGTGTCCACTAACATCATCATTCAGCCGTTGCTGTCTCTCAAGCGAACTCTGGCGGTGACTTTCTTAAGTGCGATGCCACTGGCATTAAGGACTCCTCACGCCACTGGCCCTCACGCCATCAGCCAACTCCAAAATATGGTAAGCTCTCGATTTACCGATCGATCTACGTTCCTATCCTCATCTATGGAAGAACGAGATCCCGGATACAAGCGGCCGAAATGAGTATTCTCCGTAGTGTGTCTGGGCTCTCCCTTAGAGATAGGGTGAGGAGCTCAGTCATCCGGGGAGGACTCAGAGTAGAGCCGCTGCTCCTCCACGTCGAGAGGAGCCAGTTGAGGTGGCTCGGGCATCTGGTTAGGATGCCTCCTGGACGCCTCCCTGGTGAGGTGTTCCGGGCACGTCCCACCGGGAGGAGGCCCAGGGGAAGACCCAGGACACGCTGGAGGGACTATGTCTCTCGGCTGGCCTGGGAACGCCTTGGGATTCCCCCGGAGGAGCTGGCCCAAGTGGCTGGGGAGAGGGACGTCTGGGCCTCCCTACTGAAGCTGCTACCCCCGCGACCCGACCCCGGATAAGCGGAATACGATGGACGGATGGATGGATGGATAAAAGACTTAAATAAAAGTTAGACAAAACAATATAACTCCTAAAACACAAATCATGTAGAAGAAACTTTTCCAAAACCATTTTTTTCTACATAAAATCCCTCAACAGCAGCAACAACATCTACAGCAGGCCCAGGTATATGTCATTGAAAGGAGCAGCAGCCTAAACCAGAGGGACCCTCCACAAAACCGGCCACACAGAGTCGTGGGGAGGTAATGAGAAGAAAGACAGCATATCAGTGCAAGCAGCCCTGCGGGAGACAGCCGTTTAGAGGCACCTTGGAAGAGCCCTGCAGTTTGTTGGATGCAAGGGACTGCGGAGCTGCAGAGAAGACTTCAGTAGTAGAGCCACAAATGGGGCTCAGCGTGAAGCTGGTCAGTAACACTATGCACTCTACAACTGCATGCTTAAAGACCGGACTATATTTTCTAGCCAGTATTAAGCAAGTGGAAAAGCATACTAACATAACCTGGACACCAGAATCAGGTTTAGGCCTGCAACCTGCCATTAGTATAAGATCACACTTTATGAGAAAGAAAACCATTTTTAAAATACTCTAAATGCAAGTTTTTTCAAATATGAAACCATGCTTGTATATTATGGAGCCCGGAAGCTAAACCTAGAGGATTACTAGGCGGACACATAAATAGTAGAAGCATTATACCTAAATGTAATCAAATTCATCATTTATGGAGATAATCCAACATAAGTTTTCTGTGTATCACTGAATCCTGGCTACATGTAAACTCTGCCACAGCAGGGCTGAGTGTACCAGAATATAACATCTTTAGCAAGGTAGAGGTCTTTAGAAAGATCTCAGTGATTACACCAATCTACAAATCAGGAGATCACACAGAATCATGCAATTATAGGCCAATAAGTATTCTACCAGTGGCCTCTAAGATAATTGAAAAATATGTCAGGAATCAGCTCGCCAATCATCTAAATCAAAGTCCATAACCTCCATGATATGCAATTTGGCTTCAGGAAACATTACTCCACTGAAATAGCCATATACTTTCTTTTGGAGAAAATTAAACAGAGTATAGATAGGGGAGGAATGGTCGCGCTGTGTTCCTTGACCTTAGGAAAGCATTTGACACTGTCAACCACTGGATCTTGCTCAACAAACTATGAAATTTTAATTTTCTTCACACACTGTGGAGTGGATGGAATCCTACTTGAGGAAAACAAAATAATATGTAACGGCGCAAAACTCAGGCTCATCAACTTGTGAGAACACAGGGTTACCCCAAGGCTCTGCTTTAGTGGTAACCCTAAAACCCTTTAGGGAAGATGGTCAGAGTTGATGGGAAGTTGAATGGAGCCAAATACAGGGCAAACAAGGAAGAAAATCTGTTGGGAGTCTGCCAAAGACTTGAAACTGGGTTTCTCCTTCCAAGCAGGACAATGGCCCTAAACATAAAGCCAGGGCTACAACGGAATGGTTTAAAACAAAACACATTCATGAGTTAGACTGGCCCATTCAAAGTCCAGATCTAAACTCAATCGAGAATCTGTGGCAAGATCTGAAAAAACAGGAGAGTCCAGCAAAGTTAGGATGAGACTATGTTATATTTTAAACCCCAAAGGTCAATGTCTTTTTTCTACTGAAAGTGTTGTAAATAGTAAATATTGCACTAATGGCTCACATGCTCAGAGTTGAACAGCAGACAGTGTTGTAAAATGTTTTATTGAATATTTTTAGCTGGACAAATAAAAATAGTGACTTCATAAGTGGAATGGAGGGCTGGAAAAATGACAGAAAAACATATTTAGAGAATCAATTTTACCACTCACTAAAATTAAGAAAATCAAATTCATATAATTTTCCTGTCTCTGTGTTGCTCTGCGATGGACTGGCGACCTGTCCAGGGTGTACCCCCCTCTCGCCCATTGACAGCTGGAGATAGGCACCAGCACCCCTCGCGACCCCAATAGGGATAAGCGTTTTGGAAAATGATGGATGGATGGATGGATGGATCGTTATAATTTTCCTTTTTTGAAATGTAACAAATTACGACCATGGAGCCAAAGGAGTGAAACAGTGTACAATTTAAAAACATAATTTATGTTGATGAGACAGGAAGCACATTTATTTGACTCATAGTTAACATAGTTTCTTTGTTTCAGAAAAACCTTTGTCAGATTGAACAGAAATTAGCAGAATGATAATAAACAGAATTTCAGAGTTCTCTAAATAATCCCGAAAGCTGTCTTGATCTTCTTCAGCAATTTTTTTTTTTTTTATCATGTGTAAATCTCTCTTCACCCTTCACTTTAACTACTAAATGAGGCAGCCTTCTCATGGAAATTTAGCAATTTGGGGCCTGGCCTAAAGTCCCCAGCGTTTCCCGACCCCTGGCGGAGCTGAGCAGACTGCAGTTGAACACCTGTTTGCTATCTGGTCATCAGGCAGCCTGGGTATAAGGAGCAGCATTATCCTTGCCTGATAGTGGCCCTGTGTGGTAATATTAAGACTTATTTCATGATATGCTTGAGCCCATGCGTCCTTAGAAAAAGTTTTGGGTCAATTTGTGAGAAAAAACATGTCCCTTGTGTCTCTGTTGTTACATCTGTAATGCACCCCCCCCCCCCACACACACACACACATAAATAACACCTGCCCTGTGATGCATGTGTGTAAAACCTCACCAACACTGTAAACAGCCCTGAATCCAGCTCCAGTGACTGAACTGTCCGATCGAAAACGTATCCAGAGAGAGTTGGAGGATGAGAGAATTGGAGCTGGTAAAGAGCTCCCACAGTATTTCCCTATCAATGGATCCGTTTCCATTCTCCCATCATGGACCTCAAAAGAAAGTAGACAAAAGGTGGAGATAAAACAAGTACAATGTTAATTCAGGCAGGATAACAAATCCAGCTAAACACACCAATCAATGGTTAACAGGAAGTTTTCATTTTATCTGCTCACATCCCATGATGATTCAGCTGACCGACTTAAAATCATTGAGCTGGAAAAACTAAACCAATTCATGTAGAATTCCCTAAGAGACTGATAGATACGAGGTAAACCAGATAATTGGCCTCAGTATTTTAGAGCCACGCTAGCCTGGTGCCATCTCCTGATCTACTGATATATTAAAGAATTATTTTTGCTCTTTAACAATGTATTATGGGAAAACCTGCTCAGTTTTATAACTTGTTTTAACTTTTGATATTATGGGAAGACTGATCAGTTAAATAAATAGTTTTTTGCTCTTTAAGAGAGAGGACTGGCCAGTTCTCACATTGATTATTGCTGTTGTGGTGTTCGCACCTGAGTTCACATGAAACTAAGAACCACATGTGTTATTGTGTTAACTTGTGGTGGGAACTTATGACAATGTGTTGTGGGAAAGACTGATTCAGTATTCCATATTTTGTTTGATTTGCTGCATTCGCAATATTATTATGGGTATAAAAAGGAGGGAACCGCCCTCATTCGTTGAAGTCAGCTGTGGGTTGTGTGGACGCCCGGCCGCGTGGATTGTGCTCTAACCGGTCTGACCGACTTCCCAGTCCTATACCATGGTAAGAGATGGAACAACACGCCTGTTTGAAAGCTTGCCAGGCTTTGATGCTTGCTACTTTGCGTGTGTGAAGAGCTTGCTGTTTGTCTTGCTGTATTCTTGTGGGAAATAATAAATATGGGCGCTATTATGCCAATAGAAACAGTGTTTGTGTTTTTATTTGTGTGTTGCCGATCTCTTCCGAATCTAAATAAACATTTCATAAAACATCTACTATAAAGTTACATGGATAATGTACACCTAGACTGATATTCACATTTATTTTCACTCAACCTGAGACTAAGCTGACTAACCTCGTAGCATTGGAGTTTTGTATTTGGGCAGTTTTAATAAATAAGAGCAACCCTGTAACAATGGGACAAACCATTGTTAAATCCATGGTGAGATAGAGGAATAGAGTTTGAACGCTTACCTAGAATATTATCAGATCACTCATGTTGATCCTGTCCATTCCAATGCCTGAAAGAGCTAATTATATGTATAGATGGCGCCTGAACCCTACCCTCGTCCAAAAACCCAGACTTCCGCAAATTTATCAGAGATAAAATTAAACTACTCTGTGAAAAAAATGTGCCTCCTCTCCCAACAGCTTATCTCATTTAATACATTAAATATATGATATGGTATTTACAAAAATAAATTCTTAGAATATCAACAAAATAAATATATAATAAAAAATGTATTTAGGCTTATTAAAGGTGGTTTACAAATGCCATTAAATCTATTAGAGTTCCTTGATCTAAATTATTTTCTAAATTATACAGGACATTGTCTAAACTAGATGATTCAATAGCTCTTCCTATTATGAAACGGGAGAGACAGATTTATCAGTCAGTTTTGAACAAATCTAATGGTCTCAGATTTGTTTAAGAAATTTCAAAATTACTTAAAACATGAATTTACAACTAATACAATACTAAATTCTTCATAGAGTACACTATACAGGTCAACACTTAATCGGGATAGGTTTTGCACAATCCAATATCTGCTCACAGTATATAGGCAATAATCCTGATAATCATATTCATGCGCTGTGGTTATGTAAGCGGTTACGTAAGTTATGTGGTGGCACTAGGGTTTGTACCTGGTTTTCCGTTTCTCTTTCTGTCAGGTTGGATTTTGGACTGGGGCGTCTCAGGTCTCAGGTCTCCACTAAGTGTGGAGCCCATCCACCCAGTCTGGCTCTCCTCTGTTGGCTGGCTATTCATAACCACTATTGAATATTTTAATTATGGATAAACCTTACATGTACAAGCATACTCTCACAAACACCTACAGGTGCTTGGATCCAGGGTCTTACAGACTCACTTCTATACAGACAAACCCTATAATTAGCTTTGGCAGTCACTATATAAATCTGTTAAATGATACTACGTATTTTTCAGTGATGTTATTAAGGAGTTGGTTGTTTGTACCTGTGATACTTTTTTGGTTGGTTTTGCTGTTCTTTTTATATATCTCTCTGGATGTGTAGAAGCAGACTCCGAGGATATTATCTTGTACTCTCTTTTTCCTCTACTCTATTGTGTCACCTTTTCTCCCTTTTAGCATTTTGTCTCATCTTTTTCTTTTCCTTTCAATCTCTTTTACCTTTCCGTTTCTGTGCCCATTGAACTTGAAATATTCTCAAAATAATATCTAATAAAGTTTACTTTACTCACACTCCACCTGTGAAAGTAAATCTCTTAGGCTCTCTTTGGCATTAAGACAGCAATTATTAATGCTACACTGCCAGACAGGACATGTAAAAAAATTGTTTCCTTCCAAAGACATTTTGGTGAATTTCGTCACTCATTTGTTACAACAGGACTGAAGTAAAACCATAAAAACTCAGTACTTGAGCAACTCAGTAGCTCAAGATTTTAATGTCACCGATAATAAGAAAGATACTCAATACCATTTTCAACACCATGGCAATATGTTTTGGAGAGACAATATTCTTTCATCTCAAGAGTGAAAACATTTTATTGCTTATAATTGGACAACATTTTAAGCAGAAAATGTGGATGGTTCAGTTTATATCCACTTTGAATCTTTAAATAGATCATTTTACTTTGTATCGATTATATCAAAATATGTTGGTGAAGATTCTCAGTTATCCGACTTTACATCTCCATGCATGTGACCACAATATTCCTCCTGGGAGCCAGGCAAACAATGAGCCTAATGATTTTCCATTGTGGCCATCAGTTCCAGGTGAATTTATATGTGCATCTGAGCTCTAAAATGGCCTGCCAGGAGGTCTACAAAGCTTGGAACTCCACTCTGCTCATGACATTTTGAATTGAAAAAGCTTCTTGGATGGGAAACGAAACGTCTTCGGCTTCAGAACAGAAGTCCATTTGTTTTATTTTTTAACCTTTTTTGGATATATCAAAAAATCAATAATTTTGACATCTCCACATTGGACCTTGATTTAGCAATTGCGACCACATCAGGATTGTTCAGATTGTGAATAGAAGGTAGTATAACTGACTAGCCACATCTTTTAACAAACTATTAAAACTGAACATGTATAGATAAATATAGTTAGAGGGTCAAAAAGAAGTCCTACCTCCACATAGTCAAAAGAGCAACCACTGTGATTCTCCAGATCCATGTGAGTGAAGTTGAGGACCACCATTTCACGTGAAGGCAGCAAGATCAAATAAATACACTGCCGGTTGTGGGCATAGTTATTAGGCCAGTTGGGAGAAATTAAGATGCCCTCACTGTCAGTGAATGTACCACCACAACCAGGATCACCTAAAATGAAAAAAATAAAACACACAACAAAAATACAGAGTTAGCAGTTTGGCTACTTGTCCTAAAACATTTATACAGCAGAATCTGGACTCTTTCAGGTTTCTTAAAACCGTAAATGTTAATTGTGCATTTATAAAATTAAATTCCAGGTAAACACAACTTGTATTCTGAATTTTGGACTTTTCACTGCAAAAACATTTTCTTTCAACTTGCCACACCCCCATCTACAGAGAACAAATCTAAGGGCTCTTCTGTTTCACACTCGCTTCAATTCTAATTTCTCTATGCAGGAAGATTCAACACCACCAACCCCCAGAAAAAGACAAGAAGAAGTAATTACATTGATGAAAAAAGTGATGGCCAATCCCAAACCTATAGGCATATTGTAAGGATACTTTCATTCTAAACCAATAGTCCTGACACTGTTGGCCTTATGAACTCCATGACCACCACAGAATGTTTTTAGATATTATGGATTTGTAACTTCGACAGTGCTTCAGTTATGCTTCCCTACTTTCCTCTGGCATGAGGACTTGACAAAAGTCATTGAGACGGCTTAAAAGAAAAAAACAAGTAAATCAACGTCACAGGGGAGTGATTCATGTATTATAGTTCACTTTGTTTGGCATGGCCGAAAATCCAAAGCCAAACATGTCCACCCAGGGAAGAACAAAAATATTCGTTGGCATTTCAGTACTATATAGCATATTATATAACATATTATTTAGGGCTGTCAATCGATTAAAAAAAATAATCTAATTAATTACATACTCTGTAATTAATTAATCTAAATTAATCACATATAATTTTTGCTGTGAAAGTATTTTAAATATTTAAATTCAAATGATTCAATGAATAATCAGCATTAGATACATTAAAGTTCAAAAACTCTTATTCACATTCCATGCCTTCAGACGTTTTAACATGTGTCGTTGTGGCATATGTGGCACACAGTAATGTAGGGGACACAATGAAAATAAATGAACACTCCCCTCA
The DNA here is from genome assembly GCA_037039145.1 of Fundulus diaphanus. Classification (NCBI taxonomy): domain Eukaryota; kingdom Metazoa; phylum Chordata; class Actinopteri; order Cyprinodontiformes; family Fundulidae; genus Fundulus; species Fundulus diaphanus. Next base: position 49,887,909 of record CM073137.1, on the reverse strand, counting down.
ATATCAACACTTTACAACAGTAAAGTGACGTCCGCGCTACTTCCGGGTTACGCCGGTAGGCAAAGGCAGGACTGTTCTCGCCAAACACCGTGACAAAACGGGTGAATAAAGCCGGGCATACACTGTACAAGTTTTTCAGTCGTGGTACTTATATACATCTCAAACTGTGTGACGGAACCGCGGGGTTTAAAAGTTCACCGCTCACGATCTGTGTTCTCACACTGTACGGCGCGACGCTCGGACGCGACCGGAGTGCTCACACTGTACGTCGTGCCCCCTCCGGAAGAGGGGGGAGAGTTGGGTACCCGCCGGCGCACGGGAGGCACCGGGCGTCGGGGGGAACGGAGGGGAGAGAGGAAAGACGAGACGCCCCGGCGGCCGCGCGGCACAGCAGGCCGCCCGGCCCGCACCCGTATAATTTGTGAATGAGGCAGAGTTTCATCAAGCCTATACGGTTCAACATTTTTCTCTCAGCTGCCACACTTAAAGCACGCAGGGGTTCGCGCTGCGTCTTTACGCATGATCTAGCTGCTGGATTTTACCCTTGTGCGCTACGCGCGAGGGATAAACAGTGGGGGAAATGCATAAATAAAGACTGTAAAGGGAAGAGAATGAATAATGGGTCTGAGCTGAAGCCCCCGATTCCTTAAATAGTCCGTACCTATATTACATGTAACGTAATTTTGCGAACCTGAATTTAAGCGCAAGGCAGCAGCCCACCGAAGCACCACTAGCTCTGTGTCGTTAAATACAAAAGAGCATTAAACATAGCTACTGAATCTCCTATTGATTTTAATTGGGACATTTTGGTACGAGTCGAAGGACATTAAACGCAGTGATTCACGTTTTGAAAGCTGGTCGCTGACAAAAGCACCTGGCTCCGAGGGAGGGGAGGAGAGAGGCGCAGTTACAGCGCTGAGGCACTGTAACTGCGCCTCTCTCCTCCCTTCCCTCGGAGCGCACGTAGTTAAATGCAGAATTAATAAAAACGAAACTTATAAACAGACTAATGGGCGTTTTAGACATCATCGATCTGACATCATCAATGAATAATTATAATGAATAATATTGTTATAATAAAACAAGAAAAGAATAATGGTTAATCAAGTGTTTGGTCAGTGTAAACGCCCAAGAGGGGTTGAGTTCTACTTATCAACTTAAAAATATTTCATGACTGCGTGTAAGAGAAATGTTTAATTGAGCTATACTGAGAGAAATTACGTTTATTTTAAGGTAGATTTACAACTCATGTTGGGAAGCTATTTATAATTTATTTTTTTCCGGTTGATATATCCTGATTGTTAAAGAGATCTTGTGTGTTATTTGGTTGTCTCATTGTACATTTTGTTTGGAGCCCATATGCGCAGTTTTTTTCTTTGCTTCGGCGCAGTTGTGTGCTAATGGCATGTTCTTGTGTGTTTAATAGTTCTGTGCTTTTAACATGAGAGAGTTTGAGATTTGGGCTTGTTTTTTTATTTTAAGTTGGGCAGGTTTTATGCTGGTTTGGGTTACTGGAAACTAACAATGACATAGGGTAACCTATAGCGCTGTGTCTTAACTTAAAAGTCCAGCATAAGCTACATGCTAATAAACATGAGCGCTGGTGTCAGGCTGAACACTGACTGAAGTAACAATTCTGACTAGAACAGGTTCTGTAATTACAGCAGCTATGAGAACAAGGAGCAGAACAGCTTGTGCTCGTAGCTGTCCTAGCTAACCCTGCTAGCTGTCTAGCTAACCCTCCTAGCGTTAATGTTTACTCCAGTTTAGACTTCAGTGCTGGCATTTCAAACAGAAATTAATAACGCTCCTTCCAGCTCGCTCTCTGCTTCGTTGTCACTTCTTTTAATTGTTTGGTAATCAGACCAAATTTTCTTCCCGCTCTACCGACACCAACGGTGACCACAACCGAACTGCGGCGGCGACTGAAGGCTCGGTGTCCCACCCCACTCCAGCTGTGATTGGCTAACATGTTGCCGTCAGTCGTTGATTTGATTGGTTAAATTGTATGATTGGCACATCAAAGATAGTACTAAAAGGACGATGGCCACTCCAAGGTAAAAAATAAATAAAAAAAGACAGATTCCAGTCCAGGGCGGGCACAGCTGGCTCACAGGGCAGGCACGGCCCCCCAATGCCCGCCCATGCCGCCGGGTCTGGACCCTGTGTACCAGACTGGAGCAGGTGGGTGATGACATAAGGAACAGGCGGACGGGAAGGAGCAGGAGGACGGTGGGTGCTGTGCTGCAAAGCCAGGTAAGGCAAAGGGAACCAGGAAGCCTCCTGGGCACGCAAGCAAGCGCTGGGGTCGAGAGGGAGCCGGCAGCTCAGCAGCGAGAGTACTCGGGCGCTTGGTGAGTCAGCAGGCAGGCACGGTGCAGGAGCGAGGAGCAGGAGACGTGGCAGAAGGAAGGTGAGGAAGGAAGAAAGACGTTCCGGCTTTAAAGGGCTGACTGGGGAGGGTTTAAGTAGGCTGGAGTATTGAGTCAACGTAATGAGGAGCGGCAGGTGGAAATTATCAAGGGGAGTGATGACTGAAGGCAACTGGGCTGGATGAGTCTAGAAACTGTCCAAAGGAAAGCAGGCCAAAACTGAACCCTGACAATTATTCAGTTGCAACCTGATATTGAGCTTTTCAAACCCAGCCTGGACTACATAAAGTAAAGTGTATTATCCTGATTAAACAGACAAGAACCAGTGACAAGTGACCACGGTATGTTTTTACAGTTTTATAGTTAGGGTCACCAGGTACTTACTTGGTGTTGTTGTATATGTGATGTGGAAGCCTCTGTCGGAGATTGTAGAGTCAGAGTGGAAGTGGACCCATGCACCTGGACCAGTTGTTTGAAGAGGGGGTGGTGATACTGTATTGCAGTACTTCCCAAGAACTGGGTCTTCTGATAGAAGGCCATCTCTAATCTACAACATTTAGCAAAACAAGGCAGTTAAAAAAAGATAAGCTAAAAGCTCACAACAAGAAATCTTTTTTTGTTTTACTACTTTTGTCCAGATATTTTCAGGACTAGATTTCCTAGTGTTTTTGACCACTGGTTAACCTCTTTAGTTTACTAGAGATAAACATGGTTTATCTTACAAGCATGATAGGGTAGTAGAAGTGGTCTGTACCTCGAGAAAATCATAGTTGCAGTCTGAATGCTGTTCCAGACTTAAAGTCCCAAATGCAAAAGTAATAAGCAAGCCAGGATCCACAGTAACTGTCCAGTAGCAGTCCCTGCCAGGTGGATAGTTTCCAGGGTAACCAGGTGAGTTTATGTTTCCATAGGAAGCAGTTAGTTCTCCTCCACACACTGAGAAAATACATTTAAAGCAATCAACTTCATTTATGTTTGTCTCTCAGTCAGAGAGGTTTAATCAAACAGCTAACCTGAAGTAAAAACATTTAGGTCATGCTTTTAAACTGATTTCAAGATCTGAAAATTATTGATTCTGTAAAGTCAAACCAAATGACCCCATCTACCTGGCTCATGAGACTCCCAAACAACTGTGAAGCCACCAGCACTAACAGAATGGTCAGAGCGAAACCAAAAATACAATGAATTGTGGGAGCTGTGAATTTCTTGTGGATTGTTTTGGCCACAGAACTTTCCAAGCATGTAAGCAGAGGGACTGTCCCCATCATGAATCTGTAGGAAGTCGAAGTTGCAGTTGATGCTGCTCTCCAGATGAAAGAATGGAAATGTAATACGCAGAACCTAAAGAAGATGTTAAAAACAATTTAAAGAAGACACATTTTTATATAAATACAATCAGATTCCTGTGTTGGTTCACATTTTGTAATATCACCCGAGGAATGACAAAAACTACTGTATTTCATTAAGTATGTGGATGTCATCGAAGTGTGTGGTTGCTGAAAAATTCCAACAAATGAAGTAATATTTAGGGGGTCTGGACACCTCCAGGTTTTAAACAGATAGTGACTGACCTTGGTCGGATCAGTGCGGACCACCCAAGTACAAGTGACCTGGTGATCATATTGATCATGTCCTGGATTGTTGGGATAACTGAAAGAACCAGCAGGGGCAGTCAGTTGGCCTCCACATTCTGCAAAATAAAACCAGACTTCCATCAGACTAACTTAATGGATAACAGACTGCTGAGCATAAAAAACAGAAAAACTTGAATTGTTTGTACCTTGTTGTGGGGTCTGGCAAAATTGGCCTGTCCACTGGACTGTACAAGTACATGTGAATCCATTAGTGCCATCAGTGCACGTTCCTCCATTTTGACAAGGGTTGCTTGAGCATTCATTAACATTCTGGTCACAGTGAACTCCTTGCCACCCCGGGTTGCAGTTGCAGATGTAGCCAGAGGCTGAGGTGGTGCTCTGCAATGCACAGGAATACACCACAGGCATAAAAAAATCAATCTCTCTCTCTCTCTCTCTCTCTCTCTCTCTCTCTCTATATATATATATATATATATATATATATATATATATATATATATATACAAATTTGTGTGTGTGTGTGTGTGTGTGCGCGCGCATGCATTGTTCATTTAACGGTATGCTTTTTTATTTATTGAGCATTTAATCATTTCTTTATTCTTAAATATTTTAGAGTTGGTCCTCCATTGAATTATTTGTATAACTCCTCAATATGAAAACATCAGATTGTCCCTGTCTTACGTTGGACAGAGCCAGCTGCAGTCAAGAGGATAGCTATGTGCAACAATGTATCCGAGTATTATGGGGTAGAAAAGAAAAATACAGAATGTGTTGTAATGTGATTAATGCATTATTATAAGCTCCACTGTGAGATGCTGTAGGCTCTCCCATAGCTTAACGCTGCAACTTCATGAATGAAGCCGGATTTACAGCAGTCATAAAGTGTGGTTGGCTGGACTTTGATAATCACTGTTCTGCCTTAAGCCAACTTGATAATGAAACAGCTAAATCTATTACCATGAATCAGTGAGTTGATTATATGGTGTCCGAAGTGGGTCTTTTTGCTTGCAGAAAATTTTGAAGCAACGAAAGGGCCAAGTTTCAGTATCCTGAATCATTAGACTTCACCAAGCCTTCGGCTTGGCCGATGTGGAGGCAGTGCTTCTCCGGCTTTCGGATAGCAACCAAGCTGAATCAAGAAGACGACGATGTACAATTAAATATGTTGTTATACGCATAATGAGGGATTGCTCCAAAGCCATCAACAATGCAGACGACTGTCCCCTGTGGTTCTACGATCTTTCAGGAGGAGTGAATGCTACTTGTCAAAACTTGATGCAGTCTGCTGGGTTTCCTTTGATAGGGTACCTTTTTACCAATCTGTCTGGTTGATTTGATTGACTTTCACTTTTTAAAGTGCCTTGAGATGACATGTGTTGTGAATTTGCGCTATACAAATTGAATTGAACTTAATCGGATTAATGACCATGACAGTAGTATTTGTGGGTGTCCAAACCCAGTCGGACCCAGGTGGCTCTGTGACCCACTTTTCACGAGGGCTCACAGGCAAAGAGATGAGAGTGTTCTCCCCAAGTGAGCAAAAGAGAACATTTGTCCGTGGCTAGGGGCTTTTATACAGTGGCCCCCTGCTGTGAGAACAGTCCCCTGAGGGCCTGTAAAAGTCTCACATTTCAGTAGCTTTAAACCTTAGTCTGATTTTATTCCCTATGGCTTGATTGCACAACAGCTGTCTTCTGGTGAAAACCAAATCAACATTCACAAGACCAGAAGGACAGCTCAAGTGTAAAGGCTGGTTTATGACACACTGTGAAAGACAAAGATAAACTTTTCACTTTTAGATTTATATCATGTCAGGCCCTTTCACTGCAAAGCTGCTCGGATGGAAAACTGCAATCAAAATGGAACTAGTGCACAGAGTAAATGGACTACAGTCATACAATGGTGTATTCAGTGACATTGGACTTTTACGTTGTGAACCTGTAAAAACGATGCATACCATTTCCAATTCTGTGGAGGAAGACCTAAAAAGAATGCAGTCTCTTGGCATTATCAAAATAGTAAAGGAAGCCACAGACTGGTGTGCTCCTAAGGTGCCGGCAATAAAAAAAAAAAACTGGGATCTGTGTCAATCTAACCAAATTAAATAAGGCTGTCTAAACAGAGAGGTGTATTCTGCCCACACTAGAGGACATTGCAACAAAACTGTAATGTGCAATTGTCTTCTCTACAGTAGATGCTTCAAGTGGGTTTTTACAGATCCCACTCGATGAGGAAAGCACGAAACTTACTTTATTACACCGGTTAATTTATTCATTTATTACACCGGTAGGTCACTTCTGTTTCTGTCGTCTTCTCATCGGCATTACTTTTGCCCCAGAAATACTAAGGCTGAAAATGAGCTCACTTCTGAGAGACCATACAGGCACAGTGGTGGTCATGGATGACATTGTGGTCTATGGAAATGATGAGGAAGACCATGACCAAAACTTTCAAGCTGTGATAAAATCAATCAAAGATTTAGGACTAAAACTAAACAGGGACAAATGTCAGTTCAGGAAATCTGAGATTCAATACTTTTGACTCACTATCAACAAGGACGGCATAAACCCAGACACTAAAAGTCAGAGCCATCTCAGAGCTTTCCAGCCCAATGAACATTACTGAAAGTATCTGAATGATAAATTACTTGGAACGTTTTCTGTTTGACCTCTCCACAGTCATGCACCTCATATACAGTCTACTGAGGAGCCTGGAAAGCATGGACATGGGTAACAGCTCAAAAGGAGGCCTTTAAAAAAGGTGAAAGGCATATTAACATCAGCATCTGTACTGGCCTATTACGACATGACAAAGCCAAGCGTGGTTAGCGTAGATGAAAGCAGTTATGGTCTAGGAGAAGCACTGTACCAAGAGCACAATGATGGACCGGTCGCTTTTTGTTCATGGACACTAACGGAGACTGAGAGCAGGTACTCCCAGATAGAAAACGAATGTCTCACAAGTATTGGGGCATGCAAGCGCTTTGGGAGATACTTACGAGGTATGGACAGGTTTGTGCATGAGACCGAGCACAAGCCTCTGGTTCCACTTATAAACACTTACGACCTGGATAAAGCATCTGTCAGATGTCAGGCTAATGATGTCAGGCTAATGAAATTTAGTGTAGAAGTTGTTATTATTATTATTATTATTAGTAGTAGTAGTAGCAGTAGTAGTAGTAGTAGCAGTGGTAGTGTCAGGGTTCTCTGTTTGGTCGGGGTTCTAACTCTGCTCCACAGGTGGTTCTAGTTGGCTGGGGGGCGTGGCCCACACCTGTGGCTCGTTTGGAGTAGTGCTCACTGGCGTCTTAAGGAAGACTCAGACAGATGGAAGACGCCAGAGCCTTACCCAGTCGTGGTACGACGCGGCCTCTGACCAGATCTTGGAAACCTGAACTTGTGAGTTTTTTCGTATCTCTGAAATCTGACTAAGTTTGGATCTCCTGCTTTTTCTTAGTTTTTGTTTGGACTACTCACCCGCCTTGACGTCTCGCTCGACGAACCAGCTCATAAGAATACCTGAAGCTCAGATGTTGCTCTGGCGTTCCCCCTCTTACTCACTTGGTGATACCAAGCCGGGCCTGAGGTTCCCTTCCCTGGATTCTGCTGGTTCCTCCGCACTCTGGTTGCTCCATCTGTCACTCCTGCCTGCCCTGGCTCGCTCTGAATCCCTCGCCGACTTACCAACAGTCCGCCCTCCAGCCGCTAACCACCAGCTATCCACCGTGAGCATTCGGTCTCAGAGTTCCCTTGTTACTACTTCCCCGGTTAGGTTTTCCCAACTAAATGGTAAGCGGCTAGGCTTCTGGAGATTTCTCTCTGGTTCGATCTCTCTTAACAATTCTTCTTTTCTCCCCACAGTTTCTCCAGCACTGACGTTCAGACCTCGACAGATCCCATCAGCAGAATCGATGTCTGTAGTCTGAATTTAAAATAAACATCTTTAACTGCGCATTGTCTTCCGTATTGTGTCTGCATGTGGGCAAAACATATAAAAACCATGACTGAAGAAGGCTCTGGCCAACAAAGCAGATACAATCGGTCGGCAGCTAGCCGCGCAGCAGGAACAATTAAATGGATTAGGTTTAGCAGTAAATTCGACACAAGAGCAACTCCAAACAGTCACCGCTCAGCTCAGTCAGCTGATGGCTTACGTTTCTTCCGCTTCCGCTCAGCCGGTCTCTCAGGCATCGGAGGTCCTGCCTCCCGCAGTTCAAACACCTGAAGACACCGATCAGATTCCGCTCTCTGAAAGCTCATCTCCGGCTCCTGAGAAATTCTCAGGAGAAAGTGGAGATTGTGGGGTTTTCTCTTCCAATGTAATCTCGTTTTCAACTGTGCTCCCCGAACTTACCCCACTGATCAGTCAAAGATTTCGTTTGTTCTTCGGCTCTTAACCGGTAGAGCTCTGAGATGGGCTGAAGCCCGATTTTCGGACTGTCAAGCGTTCGGGTGTTCGTTTAAGGAGTTTGTTACTGAATTTAATTTTCTCAGCCAAATTGGACCCGGTCAAATTATCCCGTTCTCTGCTCTCAGCGGGGCCGACGTGTTTCTGATTTTTCGGTAGAATTTCGTACTCTTGCTGCATCCGCTGATTGGGAAAGCAAGCCGTTAAAGGCAGTCTTTTTCCAGGCGTTAGATGAAAATTTAAAGGACGAACTACCCGACTGGAGGAACCTAGCTCCTTTGAGGACATGGTCGCTTTAGCCATCAGGTTGGATACCCGACTACGTAGCCGGAACCGAGGACGAACAGAAAGACCCCTACGGTCCGCGGGTCCACGGGTGCAGGGATCCACTACGCAGCGGCTTTTAGTTTCACCGCCTTCACCTCCTGAACCTATGCAGATTGGTCGTGTTCATTTAACTAATGAAGAGCGTCAACAACGGTATTCTGAGAATCAGTGCCTTTATTGTGGAGGTGAGGGTCATTTCGTTAAAGATTGTCCGGCACGGCCAAAAGATCGGGTCCGTCGCCTGTAGCGGGGAAGGCGGCGGACCAGAGTAATTTTTTGTTCCCCAAGCCTGTTTCGAACTCGTCTCCGTCCCGTCTTTGTCTGCCGGTTACTTTGGTTTTTGGTCAGGATAGTTTTGATGTCTCAGCCCTCATCAACTCAGGTTCTGATTTTAACTTGATCGACTCAGATTTAGTAAATCACCTCCGCATCTGGAGTGTGCCGTTCTCCACACCTCTCCAGGTGTCTGCTCTAGATGGGGAGAAATTAACCCTCATCACCCATCAAACTGAGCCTCTGGAGACAATAGTACCAGTAAGACGCTCTCCTGTGGTCTTAGGTTTGGCATGGTTATCTGCTCATAACCCACATTTAAATTGGGCCGAATCTCGGCTGGAGTCTTGGTCTCTCACTTGTCACTCTCGGTGTTTGCTCTCGGCTCGGCCAGTCTCTCATCCGCCTGCTTCTTCCCTGAACTGGGGGATGAGATTGATTTATCTCGCGTGCCTAAACAGTATCATGATCTCCGCCTGGTCTTTAGTAAGACTCGGGCGTGCTCTCTCCCTCCGCATCGCCCATATGACTGCGCTATTGACCTGCTACCTGGTGCTCCACTGCCTTCCAGCCAACTGTACAACATCTCGAGGTCTGAACGTCAGGCGCTCGAGAAATATATTGGTGAGTCTCTAGCGGCTGGATTAATTTGGCCTTCCTCTTCTCCTCTACGTGCGGGTTTTTTCTTTGTGGGGAACAAAGATGGATCCCTCCGGCCATGTATCGATTACCGGGGGTTAAATCAGATCACAGTTAAGAATAAGTACCCGCTTCCTCTTTTGTCTTCAGCGTTAGAACCAGTCCAGAATGCCGTCATTTTTTCTAAGCTTGATTTACGCCATGCTTACCATTTGGTCCGGATTAGACAGGGGGATGAGTGGAAGACCGCTTTTAAGACCCCACTGGGGCATTTTGAGTATCTTGTGATGCCCTTTGGCTTATGTAACGCTCCGTCAGTCTTTCAAGCTCTAGTTAATGACGTCCTACGGGATTTCTTAAATGACTTTGTATTCGTCTACTTAGATGATTTATTCTAGCAACCCCGATCAGCATCAGCATCATGTCCGTCTCGTTCTCCAACGCCTCTTAGAAAACTGCCTATTTGTTAAGGCCGAGAAGTGCGAATTCCACCTTAGCACAGTCTCATTCCTTGGCCTGATTCTAGAAGGCGGCCGTGTGAGATCTGATCCCGAGAAGATTAAGGCGGTTGTTGAATGGCCTACCCCTGATTCCCATAAGCAGCTCCAGAGATTTTTGGGATTCGCCAATTTTTACAGGCGATTCATCAAGAATTACAGTCAGATAGCTTCCCCTCTGCACGCTCTTACTTCCAACAAAGTCCTGTTTATCTGGAGTCCTGACGCTGAGGCCGCATTTCAGAATCTTAAGACTAAGTTTTCTCAGGCTCCCATACTGGTTCACCCAGATCCCCCTAAACAATTCACCCTTGAAATAGACGCGTCAGACACTGGCGTTGGTGCAGTTCTATCACAACACTCAGACTCAGACAATAAACTTCACCCATGTGCCTTTTTTTCTCGCCGGTTGTCTCCAGCCGAGCGTAATTATGACGTAGGGGATAGGGAACTGCTTGCCATCAAGTTGGCATTAGAGGAGTGGCGGCATTGGTTAAAGGGATCCGAGCAGCCCATAATCATTTGGACCGACCATAAGAACCTCGCTTATCTGCAGTCAGCCCGACGTCTGAATCCCCGTCAAGCCCGTTGGTCCCTGTTCTTCTCCAGGTTCAATTTAACCATAACCTACCGTCCTGGCTCCAGAAATGTCAAGCCCGATGCATTGTCTCAACAGTTTGCACCCCAGGAAGAGGAGAAGGAACCAGCACCCATACTACCCCCCACTTGCACCGTGGGAGCCTTACGTTGGGAGCTAGAGGACCGGATTAACCAAGCTCAAAGACTCGATCCTGACCCTGGCACTGGCCCCGCGGGTCCCTCTGGTTTACTAAATCCCCTCCCAGTTCCTAAACGTCCTTGGTTACATATCGCTCTAGACTTTGTCACGGGTCTCCCGCCGTCCCAGGGCATGTCCACCATCCTCACGGTGGTGGATAGATTTTCTAAGACCTGTCATCTGATACCTCTCCGCAAGTTACCCAACGCCCTACAGACTGCACAACTACTCATCTGTCATGTTTTCAGCCTTAATGGAATACCCACAGACATCCTCTCTGACCGGGGTCCCCAGTTCGTCTCTGAGGTCTGGCGGCACTTTTGTTCTGCTCTTGGTGCCCGCTACACCCTCACGTCTGGATATCACCCACAAACAAATGGTCAAACAGAGAGGATGAACCAACAATTAGAAATAATCCTCCGCTGTCTCAATTCATCTTCTCCCTCAGACTGGAACAGATTTTTACCCTGGGTCGAGTATGCATTAAATTCTCACGTTTCGTCTGCCACTGGACATTCACCATTCGAGATTTCTCTAGGATATCAACCACCTCTCCTACCCACTGACGAACAACGTATACCCTTTTCATCCGTCAACGATTACATTCGCCGCTGTCAAGATACCTGGAGGTCCACTGTCACTGCTCTTACACGCACCGCAGAGCAGAACAAGAGATTTGCCAACCAGCACCGGTTACCTGCCCCCCAATGTCGCCCCGGTCAGAGAGTTTGGTTATCCTCCAGGGACGTCCTGTCTAACCCATCGGCCAAGAAACTCGCTCCTCGATTTACTGGACCTTATGAGATTGAGTCTATCATCAGCCCCACCTCCGTGCGTCTACGCCTGCCTCCTCATTCCCGAGTTCACCCCATGTTCCATGTGTCACAGATTAAGCCTGTTTTGGAAAGTGAGCTTCGCCCTCCCTCCGAACCACCTCCACCCTCCCAGGACAGTCAGGGCCCCCGCGTCCGCAGGATCGTGGACGCCCGTCGACGTGGTAAAGGACACCAATACCTAGTCGATTGGGAGGGTCGCGGTCCTGTGGAGCGGTCATGGGTCTCTGGCTCGGCTGTGGCCAACCAGGACCTGCTCAGTGAGTTTTGGGCTTCACGCCCGTCCACGTCAACGTCTGGGTCGCCAGGAGGCGACCGTTGAGGGGGGGTAGTGTCAGGGTTATCTGTTTGGTCGGTGTTCTAACTCTGTTCTACAGCTGGTTCTAGTTGGCTGGGGGGCGTGGCCCACACCTGCGGCTCGTTTGGAGCAGTGCTCACTGGCGTCTTAAGGAAGACTCGGACAGATGGAAGACGCCAGAGCCTTACCCAGTCGTGGTACGACGTGGCCTCTGACCAGATCTTGGAAACCTGAACTTGTGAGTTTTTTCGTATCTCTGAAATCTGACTAATTTTGGATCTCCTGCTTTTTCTTACTTTTTGTTTGGACTACTCACCCGCCTTGACGTCTCGCTCGACGAACCAGCTCCTAAGAATCCCTGAAGCTCAGATGTTGCTCTGGCGTTCCCCCTCTTACTCACTTGGTGATACCAAGCCGGACCTGAGGTTCCCTTCCCTGGATTCTGCTGGTTCCTCCGCACTCTGGTTGCTCCATCTGTCACTCCTGCCTGCCGTGGCTCGCTCTGGATCCCTCGCCGACTTACCAACAGTCCGCCCTCCAGCCGCTAACCACCAGCTATCCGCCGTGAGCATTCGGTCTCAGAGTTCCCTTGTCACTACTTCCCTGGTTAGGTTTTCCCAACTAAATGGTAAGCAGCTAGGCTTCTGGAGATTTCTCTCTGGTTCGATCTCTCTTAACAATTCTTCTTTTCTCCCCACAGTTTCTCCAGCACTGACGTTTAGACCTCAACAGATCCCATCCGCAGAATCGATCTCTGTAGTCTGAATTTAAAATAAACATCTTAAACTGCGCATTGTCTTCCGTATTGTGTCTGCATGTGGGCAAAACATATAAAAACCATGACAGGTAGTAGTAGTATTAATAATAATAATAATAATAATACAAACACTTTGAATCTCATGATAAAAACACTTTGAATCTTTCCAGCCTTTCAAGATAGATCATGTGTTCCTCTGCTTTTAACCCTAGATGTTCTCAGGATGAAGATATGTACTGGAATTTAATTTAAGGAGCTAAGCAATTACAGTTTGAACTTTTGTTTTTCTTTGTTTTTTTTGGAAACCTGCAAAAGACTGGTGTGCCAGGAGATGGCAGCATAACAATTCATAATTTATTTTAAGAACCTTGCGATGCTATCCTTCCTAAAGATTTCCATAATAACAGAGCGCAGTCAGAACAGGTGAAAGACAGGGGTGCAGTCCTACACGCTTACCGTACACTGTCCATTGACACAGGGATTGTTTGTCTGACAGATGTTGCTTGTCTGGGTGCAACCAGTTGGACCGTAACCATTGCCAGTGTACCCTTGCGGGCATGTACATACAGGAAATGCTGAACCTGGTACATGTTTAAGAATGAAAGAGAAAAGAACATGCAGGTCCAGTAAGCTTTCGGTGATTCTATTCTTGATAATAACTTTTGTACAAGAATCAATTTATATAGTACAATTAATATATAAGTTACTTTGGACAGCATGAACATATATATTCTCAAACAAAATGGATGCTGAACAATATTTCAATCTCTTTAGTCAGTGTATCGGTGTTTTATCCTAAATCCTTGAGAACGTCTTTGTTCTAAAATTTGAGATGCTTGTTTTACCTGGGTTGGAGGAGCATGTAGCTAAAGGATAACATCCTCCATTGTTGGAAGAGCAGATATTACTTTGTGTGCATGTTCTCCCATCTCCCTCATAACCTGCACAAATGCAACATAAACATCATAAGGGGAAGATTAACTTCTTATCATGTTTGTACAACAACATTGGTGCATTTATTACTGATAATATTAGTACTTCTCCTGGCTGTGATTGCAATAAAAATTCTGTATATCTGTAGGTCTGATACTATGACAGCAACAACTTATGTTCAGTTATACCAGGAGGGCAAGGGCCACAGTGGAATGAACCCATAGTATTCAGGCACTGAACCAATGGAGTAGTGGAACAGCCACCATTATTTGTCAAACATTCATCCACATCTTGACAGCTGTAGCCATTTCCTTGCCAACCTGAAACATAAATGAAATGAAAAAGTGAGATGGCTAGTTTTCATGCAACTTTAATTAAATTAACTATATATTCGTTCAGATAGAAAAGACTGTTAATTTCAAAAGGGCTGCCTTCTGAGCTTTTTACCACTGATTTTTATACCAACCTACAGTCTTATCAAAAGGGAAAGCCTTATTGCTTTTGAAAGTATTTTGAAATGGATCAGAAACCTGTCCAGGTTATAATCTGCCGAGATAGGTACCAGACCCTTACGTTCATTCAAGGATAAGCAAATATCAATTTTGGCTGATGACTATTTGCACACTTTTTAACTTCTCAAGGAGTGTTTTGTCTGATACAGTTATGCAATTGAACAGTAATTTACAATGTACTGCAAAGTGACTGCTCTCTGTCTTCTTTGACTGGAACATTTAAATTTTATGGTCCCTTCAGACAGCATACGGTGCATGTGCTTCTACGCTCTGAAACCCATTATTTTCAGTGGCATGCGCCATGCGCCCAAAGGGCTGTGTCAAGCAAAGCACAAGCGCAGTACCACTTTGCAAGCTCCGCACACGCTGCAGTGAAAGTTCAATTATATTCAACTTTGACCGCTACGTGCAGTGAGTAAGACACACGCGGCCAATATAAACTGTACCATCTGGCCATCAGCTGGAAAGAACAGGAAGCAAAATCGGGAGAATTCCCTAAACTATAAGATGCAAGTTTATTAAATGCCTGACCAGAGAGGAGAACATTCTTGATCACTGTTACACCACAGTCAGAGATGCTTATCACGCCGTCCCCCGTGCTGCACTGGGCCAATCTGACCACGTCATGGTTCACCTGATTCCTGCTTACAGGCACAAACTAAAGCTCTGCAAACATGTAGTGAGGACATCAAAAATGTGGACCAGTGAGGCTGTGGAGGATCTTCAGGCGTGTTTGGATTCTACTGACTGTGACGTCTTCAGGGCTGCTACCAACAGTCTGGATGAGTTCACAGAGGCTGTGACATCATATATCAGCTTCTGTGAGGACTGCTGTGTTCCATCGCGAACCAGGGTGAGTTATAATAATGACAAACCCTGGTTCACAGCCAAACTCAGAAGGCTAAGGTTGGAGAAGGAAGAGGCCTTCAGGAGTGGGGACAAAATGCAGATTCAAAGATGCAAAATACAAGTTTAGCAAGGCGGTGAAAGAGGCTAAACGACTGTGTTCTGAGAAGCTGCAAAACCAGTTTTCAGTGAATGACTCTGCTTCTGTCTGGAAAGGGCTTAGGCAGATAACAACTTACAAGCCTAAAGCCCCCCACTCCATGAACGGCCGACACTTGGTCAACGACCTGAACTGCTTCTACTGTCGTTTCGACAGACAAAGGGACAGTTCTGCAACCACCCCCACGACACCACCCAACAGATCACCTCCACCTCCACCTCCTCCTCCTCAGTGACAACTCTTTCCATACACGAGAGAGATGTTAACAAACTCTTCAAAAGACAGAACCCTCGGAAAGCTGCTGGACCAGATTCTGTCTCTACATCCACCTTAATGCACTGTGCTGATCAGCTGTCACCAGTGTTCACAGACATTTTTAACACCTCACTGGCGACATGTCACGTGCCAGCCTGCTTCAAATCCTCCACTATCATCCCTGTTCCCAAGAAGCCAAGGACCACAGGACTTAATGACTTTAGACCCGTCGCTCTGACCTCTGTGGTTATGAAGTCCTATGAGCGCCTTGTGCTTTCACACCTTAAAGAAATCACCGACCCCCTCCTGGACCCCCTACAGTTTGCCTACAGAGCCAATAGGTCTGCAGACGACGCTGTCAACCTGGCCCTTCACTACATCCTCCAGCACCTGGACTCTGCAGGAACCTATGCCAGGATCCTTTTTGTGGATTTCAGCTCTGCCTTCAACACAATCATCCCAGCTCTGCTTCAGGAGAAGCTCTCCCAGTTGAGTGCGCCTGACTCCACCGGCAGGTATATTACAGACTTCCTGTCTGACAGGAAGCAGCACGTAGAGCTGGGAAAACATGTCTCTGACTCACAGCTCATCAGCACTGGTTCCCCCCAGGGCTGTGTTCTTTCTCCTCTGCTCTTCTCCCTGTACACCAACAGCTGCACCTCCAGTCATCAGTCTGTCAAGCTCCTGAAGTTCGCGGACCACACCACTCTCATCGGACTTATCTCTGATGGTGACGAGTCCGCCTACAGGTGGGAGGCTGACCATCTGGTTACTTGGTGCAGGGAGAACAACCTGGAGCTCAACGCTCTAAAAACAGTGGAGATGGTTGTGGACTTCAGGAAGAACTCAGCCCCAGCTACCCCCATCACCCTCTGTGCCTCCACAATTGACACTGTGGAGTCTTTCCGCTTCCTGGGAACTATCATCTCCCAGGAACTAAAGTGGGAGCTGAACATCAACTCCCTCACCAAGAAAGCCCAGCAGAGGATGTACTTCCTGCGGCAGCTGAAGAAATTCAACCTGCCAAGGACAATGATGGTGCACTTCTACTCCTCCATCATTGAGTCCATCCTATTTCCCAACCCTTGGGGAAATATAATGAAAAAACTGGACAAGTTATAGAGGAATTAATGGAAAGGAAAAATTAATGATGGGAGGGGAACTACAACCAATGTAAGAACAGGGATGGAATCGGTTATTGACTTAACAATTGTCTCAAATGCTTTAGCTGGTATATGTGAGTGGTTCATTGATATAAATTCAACAATATTAGTGATCATTATCCCATAACAATAAGAGTAGGATTATATTTAAATAATAATATAAAGGTCAATAAAAGACTGAATTTTAATAAAGCAGACTGGATTCAATTTAGATACTTGAGTCAAATAAATTTAGGAAAAGTAGATATGAAAATGGATATAAATGATGTAAATTTAAAAATTTGTAGGATAATCATGTAAGCAGCAGATAATTCTACAAAGAAAGCAGGGTGTAAAAATGATAAGAAAATGGTACCATGGTGGACAAATGAATGTATAGAAGTAATAAAGTTAGGAAATAAAGCATTTAAGGTAGTAAAAGTTAATCCCATTTATAAGAATTTAATTGATTATAAAAGAAAGCAAACAATGGTAAGGAGACATATCAAGAATGCAAAAAGAGAATTTTGGATACATTTTTGTAGCACAATAGGGAAAGAAACAAAAATAGAAAAAATTTGGAAAATAATTAAAAGAATGAATGGCATAAAGAGAGAGTTTCAATGTCCTATATTAAAGATAGATAATATAAATATAATAAAAGATGTAGATAAAGTTGAAATATTGGCAAGAACATTTAGTAAAATTCACAGTTCAAAAAACATTAGTGAAGAGGGAAGAAAAGGTAGAAAATACAAAACTTAAATATAAAGATCTATTAGAGAGTGTTGAAGAAACAAATAATTTGTTGAATGTTGAGCTTACAAAAGCCAAATTGAATTATGCATTTAGGAAGACAAAAAATACAGCACCAGGTAAAGATAAAATTTGGTATAGAATGATTGTCATGTTCGGCTTTAAATGTTTGGCCCACATGCAGAAACACTCAGGGAAAACAGGTCAGATCACAAGAGTTTATTTAACAGAAATGCGGGAGCACGAAGAAGATCTGTCGCCGCAGATCGGGGAAGCAGCGGGGAACCGAAGTCTGGAGACCCGGTCAGTCTGAAGGAGAGGGAGACACGGTTAACTGAGGGAGAAGCTAAGGAAACGTTACGGGAAGTCGTAAGCTTACCACAGAGCACGAGAACCGAACCGGGGAGGTAGTGGTGTGGACTCAGCCGTCCTGCGGAGGTGGTGACGGGCGTCCGGGAGAACTGTGGGCGGAGGCGGATGGGGTCCGAGCAGCACCGGCGGGTCCAGGGATCCGGAATGAACAGAGGAAGGAACCAGGAGAGTCCGAGGCGACCAGGGTGAATCCGGGGAGGGGGAGCTCGCGCCCAACTTGGTATCACCAAGGGAGTTTGAGGAGGAGATCGCCAGAGCAGAATCTGAGCGGTTGCGGATTCGGGAGCCTGGTCTTCACAGCACAGAGTCACACGAGAGAAGGGTTCCAAAGACACGAGTGCACTGGAGAGAACACAAGAAACACGGAGTAGATCCAAGACGGGGATCGAAAAACTCACGGGTCTGAAGCTCAGGTGGAGATCTTTGGCCTTTAGGCATACCGCGACAAGGTAACACTCTGGCATCCTCCCTCTGTTCGAGCACGGTTCTTATAGTGCGGCCTGGTGCTGCTGGAGTGTCTGCAGGTGTGTGCACTCCGCCCACCCGTTAACCACGAACACCTGTGGAGAGAGTGGAGGCAGCAGAGCCAGCAGCAAGCTGCACGGCCCTGCTGACTGAGTCCTGACACCACCCCCCCCTCAAGGGTCGCCTCCTGGCGGCCCAGAAGAGGAAGTGGAGGGAAGGGAGGAGAGGAAGGAGTCAATGAGGGAACGGTCAGGGATGGAGGAGCCGGGTAGCCAGGACCTATCCTCAGGACCGCGGCCAACCCAGTCCACGAGGTATTGGAAGCCTCTACCTCGTGGACGGGAGGCCACGATCCGTTGGATCCGGCATCCGTGGTGGTCCTGGGTGGGTGGAGGGGGTTCACAGAGGACTGGAGGTAACCGGCTTGATCTGGGACACATGGAAGGTAGGGAGGACGCGGGAGTGAGACGGAAGGCGTAGACGGACAGAGGTGGGGCTGACAATGGAGACTATTTCGTAGGGACCAGTAAAGCGTGGGGACAGCTTGCGGGAGGCGGCTCGGGAGGGAAGGTCTCTGGTGGAAAGCCAGACTTGCTGACCGGGGTGATAACTGGGGGCTGGGACTCGTTTGCGGTCAGCAAATCGGCGGTTCTGTTCGGTGGTGCGATTGAGAGCTTGAATGGTTTGGTTCCAGATGTCTTTGCTGCGCTTAATGTGTTCTTGAACTGAGGGAACGGCGATCTGTCGGTTGTCCTCTGGGAGTAATGGGGGCTGATAACCTAAGGAGACTTCAAAAGGGGATAGTCCGGTGGCGGTGGAAACGTGGCTGTTGTGGGCGTACTCGATCCATGAGAGATATTTGTTCCAGACAGCGGAGGGCGGTCTCCAGCTCCTGGTTCATTCGTTCTGTCTGACCGTTGGTCTGCGGGTGATAACCGGAGGTTAGTGTATACTGGGCCCCAAGGGCCACGGCGAACTCCTTCCACACCCGCGAGATGAACTGAGGACCACGGTCAGACAGAATCTCCTGAGGTATGCCATGCAGGCGGAATACGTGCCGAACCAGGAGCTGGGCCGTTTGGATAGCTGAGGGGAGTTTTCTGAGGGGAATGAGGTGGCAGGCCTTAGAGAACCGGTCAATAACGGTGAGTATAGTGGTCATGCCTTGGAACGAGGGGAGACCGGTGACAAAATCCAGAGCGATATGGGACCAGGGGCGCTCAGGGACAGGTAAGGGCTGGAGGAGACTTGCAGGGGGTCTGTTTGAGGCCTTGTTTTGGGCACACACGGGACACGAAAGGACAAATTGTCTTACATCACGGGACATCGTCGGCCACCAGAACCGGCGGGAAAGGAATACTCGGGTGCGATGGATGCCAGGGTGAGCGGAAAACTTCTCCGCGTGAGCCCATTGTATGACACGGGACCTGGCAGAAGAGGGGACATAGGTCCGATTAGGGGGGCCAGTACCCGGGTCAGGCTCTGACCGCTGGGCTCGGGAAATCAGGTCCTGAACCTCCCACTGGAGGGCTCCGCACACACACGACGAGGGGAGGATGGTAGCTGGTTCCTTCACGGAGTCAGGGGGTGAAAACATACGGGACAGGGCGTCAGGTTTTAGGTTCTTAGAACCGGGGCGATAGGAAATGGACAGGTTGAAGCGGGAAAAGAAAAGGGACCAGCGGGCCTGTCTGGGGTTCAACCGTCTTGCCGTCTGGATGTAGGCCAGGTTTTTGTGGTCTGTCCAAATGAGTACGGGCTGCTCGGACCCCTCTAGCCAGTGACGCCACTCCTCCAAGGCGAGCTTGATGGCTAGTAGCTCTCGATCCCCGACATCATAATTCCTCTCCGCCGGGGACAGACGTCTGGAGAAGAAGGCGCAGGGATGTAGTTTCTGGTCCTGGTCCGAGTTTTGAGATAGCACCGCATCCACCCCAGTATCAGAGGCGTCTATCTCTACAACAAACTGTTTCTTGGGGTCTGGGTGGATCAAAATGGGTGCTTTAGAGAACCTTGTCTTGAGGGCAGAGAATGCAGAGTCAGCTTCTGAGTTCCATGAATAAGAGGTCTTGACGGAAGTGAGGGCGTGGAGAGGTGCAGCGATCTGACTGTACCCCCTGATGAAGCGTCTGTAGAAATTGGCGAACCCTAGGAATCGTTGTAGTTCCTTTCTGGTCTCGGGTACCGGCCAGTCAAGGACCGCCTTGATCTTCTCGGGGTCAGATCGAACCCGCCCCCCTTCTAAGATGAGTCCGAGAAACGACACAGAGGGCTTGTGAAACTCGCATTTCTCTGCTTTGACAAATAACTTGTTCTCCAGGAGACGTTG
Organism: Fundulus diaphanus; assembly: GCA_037039145.1. Lineage (NCBI taxonomy): Eukaryota > Metazoa > Chordata > Actinopteri > Cyprinodontiformes > Fundulidae > Fundulus > Fundulus diaphanus. Next base: position 49,867,363 of record CM073137.1, on the reverse strand, counting down.
GAGAACTGCACGGACGTGTTGAAGGTGTTCTGTTGGGTTCTGGGAATAAATGAGAATGTCGTCCAGGTACACAAACACGAATATATTCAGGTAATCTCGGAGGACATCATTCACCAGGGCCTGAAACACGGCTGGAGCATTGCACAGGCCGAAAGGCATAACCTGGTACTCGAAGTGTCCAAGTGGCGTCTTAAAAGCAGTCTTCCACTCATCTCCCCGGCGGATCCGCACTAAGTGGTAAGCATTACGCAAGTCTAGCTTAGTGAAGATGGTCGCAGACTGAACCGGTTCGAGGGCGGATGAGAGGAGGGGGAGGGGATACTTATTCTTCACCGTTATGGCGTTTAAACCCCGATAATCAATACACGGGCGAAGGGAACCATCCTTTTTGGACACGAAAAAAAAAACAGCCCCTAGAGGAGAAGACGAGGCACGGATTAGACCAGCAGCTAAAGACTCCTTGATATATTTCTCTAGGGCCTGACGCTCCCCCTGAGAAATATTATAAAGGCGGCTAGACGGCAACGGAGCACCAGGCAAGAGGTCGATCGCACAATCGTAGGGGCGATGGGGCGGAAGCGAGCTAGCTTGGGCCTTGCAAAAAACCTGCCGGAGGTCGTGATAGCCGATCGGGACACTCCTTAATAAAGTGAGCGGGCGAAGCACAGTATAGGCAGAGCTTCGTGCTCATGCGTTTCTGCCGCTCATCTTCGGACAGCCTAAGCCGACCCAACTGCATGGGTTCCGGCGGGGAGGGAGGCGCTGCAGCGGGTCTGAGAGGGGTTCGCTCGGTTGGAGCCGGCCGGAAAACCGGCACTCTCTCGGGCCGGCTACTACCGCGCGCCCGTAAGCGATTATCTAAGCGCACCGCCAGCGCGATGTACTCCTTTAAGGTGGCGGGCTGCTCTACCCGTGCCAGCTCATCCTTAAGGGACTCATCGAGGGCCTGGAGAAAAACAGATCTTAAAGCACGCTCCTTTATATATATATATTATATATATATGTATATATATTATATATATATATATATATATATATATATATATATATATATATATATATATATATATATATAGACCATCACAAACCACACTCCATACTAGTAAGTGGCAGTAATGCTACTAAAAGTTTGTGCTGGTGCCAGATTCTCGAAAACCACTGTGTGAGTAGATCTTCCAGCATTCCTAGCCTGCCTGACTGTGTTTTGACTTCTGATCATTTTGGATTTCTGCTTGTTGCCTTGCTCTTGTTGGATTCTGTGGTTCTCATTTTCTGGACATAGACCCTTGCCTGTTCCCTGACTCTGCCTTTCAGCCCAGTCCATCTGTACCCCTACCCGTTGGATATCTGGATTTCGGACTCAGCCTGCTGGATTTCCCCATTTGTGCCTCTGCCTAGCCCGACCATCTGTGTATTACCTTGGACTGACTCAGTATTCTCCCCGCATCGCCGGCCCCTTCAGGAGAAGGGACTCCTTATTGGATTCAAAGCTGGTTACGGATCCAATTAAGGTTAGTGGCAACTCTGAAGCTTTTACACTTCTCCTGTGCAAGCTTTCAGCCACTATCCTGTCTCTCTCCCCTGCAGAGCTGCCATATCCGTTCCCTGAAGCTCCCCACTTTAGTTACACCTTCATTTTTAATAAACTTATTAAAATGTTCACCTGGTGTGAAATCTTTGGTCCAACTCCTAAGATTCATTACAAATATAAAAGGTAAGCATCTAAGATGAGTTTTTGTGTCAATACCAATGGAAAAAGTTCATCAACAGAGAAGAGTGTGAGTTTTGAGTTTTACCAGTAGGGCAGGCTCCACAGTAGAAAGAACCCTGGGTGTTGTAACAGGGAACAGGAGGGTTGGATGAACAAGGCTTGGTGGGTAAGCTGCACTCATCAACATCAGACACACACGCTGGGTTCCCAGCTGGAGCTTCCCATCCACTCTCACAGATGCATTGATATTTGGGCTGTTTATTGAAACAAATAGTAAAACTGAGACTCCTGTTTTTAAGAAACTCCCCCATACTGCCAAAAACTGGACATATGTGAAAGTCTAACTAATAGGTTTTACAAGGTGAAGTGGTGTGTGTAAAAGGCTCCTGGTTAAATTGCTAAAGTCAGCAAATATTTTTGATTAAAGACAGAACTGTTATTTATTGTTGTTTTTTCAACAAATATAACAAAGTATCGTAATCCACGTCAAATGATTACGATACTTTGCTAAGCCTGTGTCTGGATAGAATTTTGAGTACTACAGAAAACATAAATACAAAAACTAAAAATACATCAAACATTAAAAGTAAAACAAAATAAATGTGAATGTTTAAAACAAAAAATATTAATCTTCAAACACATCATAAAGCAGAGAGGTGGTGGTCATGCATACTGTATACAGTAACTGATCTCTTGTAACATACTCCTTTACCTTACTCTATTTTAAATATGAAAATGCTGTATGGTTGCAACTACAAATTATTGTTTTCATACACGAGTTTTATTAGATATTGGTACTGAAGGATTACCTGTCCAGATATCACCCGATCTGTGTCAATACATAAGCCATGTACACACAAGTCTTGTCCGCCATTCCTGCAGTCATCATAACGCACCGTGCAGAGACTCCCAGACCATTCCGGAGAACACTGGCAACTGCATTAAACAGCAAAACCCAAAAACACACTTTGAGAGGGGAGAGACTACAGTGTTAATGTTTTCACTGAAACCATCCAAAAGGATGACACACAGGCCATGCAGATTTGCTTGGGGGCTTTACCATCATAATTACAGTTGCTGTTTACACCACTTCCACTGCTAACACTAAAGCTAATGTGCATCTCCACAGTATTTAGTAGGCTATAAACAAAAAATATTGCTGCTATAAAGAGGATGGGCCCAAAACAAGCAAAATAAATACAGGACTTGCAATTGGCTGCATGGTTGTACAGTTGTTAGCATTGTTGTCTTGCAGCCAAAAGGATTGAAATGTCGGCCTGGGGCCTTTCTGCATGGACTTTGCATGTTCCCCCAGATGCATACGCAGTGTTGTATAAAGTACTGAAATCTGAGTCAAGTAAAAGTATAGGTACCTCTCCAAAATATGACTTTGGTAAAAGTCCAAGTCACTGACTGAAATGTTACTTGAGTTAAAGTCTTAAAGTATCTGAAATGTCTTGTACTTAAGTATGAATATTACTATAAAAATAGATGTACTCAAGTAATGTAATGAAAAGTATAAGTAAAAAGTAAAATAAAGCAAATGCGGTTTGAATGACATTTTTTAGATTTTGGTAAACTTTGAAGGTCAAATTCACTTAAAATAATATAAACAACCAAGTGCAGGAGAAATTTAGACCAAGTTCAGACAGAAAATACAACCTTTTTGTAAGCTTTCAGTTTTCCTTCTTCAACAGGGTTTCCGCGGGGCATTAAAAGTCATTAAAAGTCATTAAATTAATTTTTTTTAAATTAAGGCCTTAATTGGCATTAAAAGTCATTAAATGTGATTATCTGTGGCATTAAAAATGCCTTATTTTTTTCTATAAAAAATATGGTCATAAAAACAGCTTCGTCAGATATATTATATCAGATTTAACTGATTCTGCGTGTTTGCGCGGAACTGCTTCCGGTTGATCGTAAAGCCGTATGTTTTTAAAATCTAAGGAAAAGGAGCATGAGGCGGAGAAAGAGCTAGAGAATGGGGAAAATGCTAATTTCAACAAAAGCGAATGGAAAACGAGGAATTCGGGACATGGCTGCAGCCTGTCGACAGTAAAGATGACGAAGGATTTTGCCGTGTTTGTAAAAAAAAAATTAAGCTTTGCACAATGGGTGTCAATGCTTCACGATCTCACATGAAGTCGGACAGTGTAGTCCAGGGTGTACGCAGGTATACGCCGTATACCCACTTATTTATCAGTCAGAATTACGTATACCCACTTCTGGAGCGATATTTGTGTATTTTGTTTGAGCGCGCAGTGAGACAGGTGTTCAGCGTCAAAACTGTTAAACTCGACTTTGCTCGCGCTCGGTTCCTTGTCTGCCCATGACCTGCTACTTCCACGCTCAACACCAGCTGTGCGCGGCTCGCGGGATTCTGTCTGTGTGCTCTTGACTTCAAAAACTGTCCACCTCACAAGCCAATCACAGACAGGTTTCTTTCCATCCAATCAGAGTAGGGCTTGCAAATACTGCATTCAGATGGATTAAATGAAAATGCTGCAGCTTTTGGCAGAAATTACTAAACATAAGGGCGGGATTGAAGAAAAAACAACAACCAATGAACAGTTTAATATATTAGCCTAAAATATTTAGTTTAAAATAATTCCTTGAGTTACTAAGTGAGGTGTGAAAAATCTTTTTGTCTCTTTTCTTTCCAGCTTCTGGGTGATGATGCAAACATTTCTTGTGATCATAATCATCATCATTGTCATCATTATTTAAAGAGCACTTTAACACGAGGTACAACAAAATAACATCTAATAAAATGACTTGAGTAAAGAATCAACAGTTTAAAACAACAACAACAATAATAATAAGCTGTTTAAATCCTTAAAAACAAACAGAAGTTCTTTAAACTGAAATCTAAGATAAACAGGACACCAGCGAAGGGAGGCCAGGATGGGCTAATGTGCTTTCTTTTATGTTTTTCCATCAAAAGGTGTGCAGCAGCGTTTGAACCAGATGCAGACATTTGGGTGAGGACTGACCGATTCAGAGATAAAGAGAATTACACAAATCCAGCCATGATGAAATTAAGGCTTAGAGTAGTGTTTACATATTTTTGCCTTGAAAGAATAGGTTTTACCTTTGCTTTGTTCCTTAAATGATAAAAATGACTTAACTGAGGTCCCTTTTTGACTGTCAAGTTTAATATCACCGTCCATTTTAAAATCGAGGGGCTAAACATTCATTGTCAGTGTCAGGGTGCTGTCTGTTTGCTCTGGTTCTGGGTCTGTTCCCACAGGTGGTGTTGGTGACTGTGGGGGCGTGCCCCACACCTGCGGCTCATCTGGAGCGGATTCCACTGGCTTCTTAAGCAGTGCTGAGACAGATGGAAGATGCCAGAGCCTTAACCAGTCGTGGTACGACGTGGCCTGACCAAGTCCTGGAGTCCTGCTTTGTGAGTCTGCTTGATTCTGCTACTTTGGACTAATTTTTGGTTTCTATATTCCTATCACAGTTGCATGTGCTTGGATGCACTTACCTGTCCTGGGGTTTTGATGAAGAGTGTTCCAGTGGTTTTCAATGCTCAGATTTTGCTCTGGCGCTCCCCCTCAAACTTACTGGCTAATACCTAGTCGGGGTGAGGTTCCTCTTCCCGGGTTCCACGGACGCTCTTCACTTCCTGCACTCACGTCAATCCATCTGTCTACTACCGCCTGTGGAGGTTGCCTCGGGTTCCTTGCCAGTTTCCATCAGCCGCCCTCCAGTCACCACCCACACACCAGAGTAGACACTAGCTCCCTCGGCACTTACTCTTCCCAGTTCCTTGTTCTCCGACTAAGGGTAAGCTGCGCACTATCTGGCTCCATCTCTGGTTGCGACGCATGACTCATTATTCCCTCTTCCCTTGCAGTTAACCCCGCCCAGACATTCAGGCCTCGATCCCGGTGTCTAGCAGTCTCCGTCCTGTTTTACTTCCTGCTCCTTTAATAAACATCTTAAACTGTGTGTTGGCTTCCCGAACTATTTCTGCATGTGGGCTAGATCCTTAAAAAAACATGACAGTCAGGGTGTCTAAATCAACAGGATCAACAGTTTTTTTTGGGTGTCTCAACTGGTATATTTGACAATTCCTCATTTGCAAAGACAAAGAGATTTGAGTTTTGATGTTCTCATCGTCATTAACTTTATCTCTTTCTATAGATTCTTTCTCATTCAATTTAGGACTTCCCATATGCCTTATCATCTACGTCTATATTGAAAAACCTACAGTAAAGTAATGAAATGTTGATTCTGGATGTAGTGTAGGAATTCCTTCAATATAAACCAAAGAAAATTGTACATTACCTGCCAGCAGCTGGATAAAATCTTTGAAAAAAGACAACAGTATTTTCACACCTCATGTAGTAGCTCAAGGAAATATTGTAATCTAAGTGTTTTAGGCTAAATATTTTAGGCTAAAATGAGTAAACCCTAGTGATGGATTTTTGGGTAAACTAAATAGAGCAGTGTTACATGTCATTGTTTCTAAAACAGCATTTTTCTGAGCTGCGTCTAAAAGGGCAAACATTGAGAGTATACCCACTTCTCCAGGGACCACGACACCACTGCGGACAGCCACAGATAAGCTGCAAGGGGCAGACAACAGCTAACAATGTCAAGTTACTTCTCTGTAACCAATGCAGCCACGTCCGCATTAGCTACCGCAGCGCTGGAGCAAGCTCTACCGCCACTAATGTCGGGAAATCAGACGGTCTTCGAACAACATTTGGATCCAATGCAACACTGCATGTGGAGGTGCTCTGGTGTCTGAACACAGCCATCAACAAGTACTTATATATATATATATATATACTGTGTATATATATATATATATATATATATATATTAGGGCTGTCAAAATAACAGGTTAATTTCAATTAATTAATTTAAAAAAAATTAATGGATTAAAAAAAAATAACGCAGATTAATCGATGTCGTATAGGGGTTTTCAATAGGTGAGGCGCGCCTCCCCTCGGGGGCGCCAAAGAGTCACAGGGGAGGCGCATGAAGACAGAGAAGAAGACAGCGCTGCCGCTCAACTCTGCGAAACTATGTAGTGATATTCGTGCCTTCTGTTTGAGCGCACAGGAACCAATCCAAGCGCACAGTGAAACAACTCAACGCTCAAAACCGGTCTGGCATGGTCTGAAAAACTCTTCTCAACCCGCTGTGCTCACGGTGAGTTCCATCTCTGCTCGCGCGCTACTTTGCTCACGCACACCTGCTCGTTTCACACTCAACACCAGCTGTGCACTCGCTCGGCTGTTAAAGCCAATCACAGACAGTTTTTTTTCCCATTCAATCAGAGTATGGCTTGCAAATACTGCATTCAGATGAATTAAATCAAAATGCTGCAGCCGTTGGCAGAAATTATTAAACATCACCGAGGGATTGAAGAAAAACAAATAAAAAGTGTAATATTTTAGCCTAAAATATTTAGGCTAAAGTATTTAGACTAAAATATTAATATTAAGTGAGCTGTGAAAAATGTTTTTGTTTCTTTTCTTTCCAGCTTCTGGGAGGTTATGCAAAAGTTTATTCTGATCATAATCATCATGAATGTCATTATTATTTAAAGAGCACTTTAACACGAGGTAAAACAAAGTGCCAAACATCAGAAATACATCAGATAAGAGATAACAACTAATAAAATGCTTGTTTGTTAAAATAGCACTAGGTCTAAATTATGTATAATTAGCCTAAAAAGTAGATTGGAATATGGAATATGTTGATGTCTGTTAAATTCAGGTTATCTTTTTTATTATCATTTCAGTTGACGTTTCCTGTTGACGTGAGTTCAGTTTGACATTGGCATCTGTTTAGTTCAGTTTGACTGCTGTTGAAAACAGCACTTTAATGTATCTAATGCTGATTATTCATTGAAACATTTGAATTTAAATATCTTAAATACTTTCACAGCAAAAATTATATGCGATTAATTTAGATTAATTAATTACAGAGTATGTAATTAATTAGATTAATTTTTTTAATCGATTGACAGCCCTAATATATATATATATATATATATATATATATATATATATATATATATATATATATATATATATATATATATATATATATATATATGGGTACTTGTTGATGGCATTAAATATATTGTGTACTTCAGTTTGGTAAAAATCCAGGCGATTTGACAACACAGTCTTTTTGCCCCCCCCCCCCCCTCTACACCTGCCGCCAACACACCACACACACACACACACACACCAAATAAAAGTCAACTTAACTGTGTACTTCATGCCCTGGAAATCTTTGTATTTTATATATTTTAGTGCACTAGTTGAATCAGAATCAGACATACTTTAATAATCCCAGAGGGAAATTACTTAAACTTTTCTTGAACTTTTCTTCATAAGAGAACAGCAAGCACTGCAGGCAAAATATGGCATTTTTTGACCTATTGTATATTAGCCAGTCCCTGACAATTTTTTCCCTTCCATTGCAGGAGGTAGAATATGTTAGATACTTTGGGAATTCTCTGCCCTCTGAATCTGCTGGCGGTTCATTTGCCATCTCTGACAAAGGCTTCCTTTTTGCCATTAAACGCACAACATTCATTCGATCAGAATCAGTAATTTTTGTTGGCCATAACGCGGAATCATTGAAATTAACGGTGTGATCCATCTCTGAGCGACTATGCTCAGACTATCCAATCGAGCAGTAAGCCCCTCCACCTGCACTGTCTCTGTTATCGCTAGGGATGGCACTCTCTGTCCCCTCCTCAAACACACGTGTGCCCCACCCCAGCTCCCCACTTCAGCTGGCTCTCTTGCTCCGCTCTGTCTTCCAGACTGTACCTGGACCTCTGCCCTCTCCCTGCTTTCTGCTCTTTTGGTGCTAAGCTTAAGTATTTCTGTAAAAGAAAAGGTGTTTTCCCCCTTACACTAGCTAGCGGATGCTATACTTTAAAATCACATTGATAAACGCATTGCTTCTTACCTGGCTCTGGATGGGCATCATCCCTCTGCAATTCCGTTCCTGGACCTGTTCCTGACTCATCATCAGTTTTTAAAAAATATTTACTCATAAAATCCCTCAAGCCTTTGGTGTCATCTTCTCTTTTTCTCTTTTCTTTTCTGTGCACCTGTGATTCTTAGTTTGCAGCGGAACAAACTTTCAAAGTTGCAGCCAACCTATACCACAAGGTTAACTGAACCTGCTTTACTACTGAACCAGCTTCTTATCCTGTTGGTGATGATGAACAAGCCCAGGCTCGCGCTCTCTCTCTCTCTCTCTCTCTCTCTCTCTCTCTCTCTCTCTCTCTCTCTCTCTCTCTCTCTCTCTCTCTCTCTCTCTCTCTCTCTCTCTCTCTCTCTCTCTCTCTCGTTTTTTTTTGTAACGAGTAACTAAACCAAACATTGAAAAATGTATTGGAGTAAAAGTATGCAATTAAGTTAAAAAATATAGTGAAGTAAAAGTAAAATTTATCAAAAAATTTTATACTCGAGGAAAGTATAAAGTACTCCAAAATATAGTACAGTAGTGAAGTATTTTTACTTCACTGCTATACAACACTGCATACGAGCAGTGTTGTATAGCAGTGAAGTATCTCTGTACTCAGGAGATGAGCGGCTGAGATCTCGCGAGAGCTGTGAGCTGTGCGTAAGTAAAATGGCGGCATACATGTAGTTCAAAATTAAATCCACTCAGGTAAGTAATAACCAAAACCTGAAAATTAAACAAAGTAAAGTTTAAACATTAACAATTGTCTCATTTTCACGAGGGAACAAACTGGAAGAAGAGACGAGCCTGGAGAGCTACCTGGACGAGTGTTTTGACAACATCGTGATGGGGAAGAAAAAAAATCCCGCAGCCACAAACACATCTTCACTCAAACGAACCCGGTCTAGCTCTACCGGTACCTCAACTTCCACTCTGTCTCCCGACAGGAGCTACAGCGACGTCCTGGAGTCCATCGACAAAAAGCTTACCAGCCTGGACGCTCGCCTCGCCTTGGTAGAGGTGCTCCACAAAGAGTTCCAGGCTCTCAGAGAAGCGGTCGAATTTAGCCAAGCCCAGCTAGCTTCTGTTGCCGCGGAGAACGACGCGCTGAGAGGGAAAGTCACGGAGCTAACCGAGGGGTTGACGCGGCTGACCGGCGAAAATAAGAAGATGAAAGAATCCATTCTGGACATACAGTCGCGAAGTATGAGAGACAACCTCGTCTTTGCAGGCATCCCGGAGCGCCAAGAAGAGGACCCTGAGTTTGCTATACGTGAGTTTCTCCAGCAGAAGCTGAAAATACCGGCGGATCAGGTAAAAAACATCACCTTCCATCGCGTTCACCGGCTCGGAGGTAAGAAACCCGATAAAATCCGCCCTCGTCCGATTGTAGCCAAATTTGAGCATTATAAACAAAAAGTGTTTGTTAAAAGCTATGGCCGCGAATTGAGAGGAACGGATTTCAGTGTTAATGACCAGTTTCCTAAGGAAATCCTAGACGGTAGGCGAGTGTTATTTCCAATCAGGAAAAAATACATTAATGAAGGCGTCAGAGCTAACGTGGCAGTTGACAAACTTTATATCAATGGTCAGTTGTTCAGGGATCAGAAGATCACTCCTTGGCTTTATTAGATGCACAAAGGGTGGATTTATAGCTTGTCACGCTTGGAAAAAAAAAAAAAAAAAAAATGTGTTCGGAACACGGTGATAAAAAAATAAACGCACAGCTCAAGAGCACGTTTGCACGGTATGGTTGCTAGTCACGGTTGGGTACACAAGGCATGGGTGATGGTTATTTCTCTTTCATCTTTTCTCACTCTTTGCACTTTTTTAATTCTCTGTCTTTCTTTATATTATTCATCTGCTCCTCTCTTGCTGACCAGGAAATCACAAGCACGTCAGATGATGCTACCTGGCTCTTTGTATAACTATTCTTCTGAGGACATGCGCTTTTCAACTTCTCACTTTCACCTATGATGAATGTAAAGTTTGTGTCATGGAATGTGCATGGAGCAGGCACCAGGGAAAAACAGCTAAAGATCTCTAACCAGCTTACAAGATTAAAGGCAGATGTTGTCTTATTGCAAGAAACCCATAAATCAGATACAACTGTAAGTGATCTTAACTCACCTGAGTTCCCTGATGTGTTTGCTGCCTGCTATAACTCTAGACAGAGAGGAGTAGCAATTTTAATCCACAAAAACGTTAGTTTTAAAATATTAGACAAAATTATTGATCCCGAAGGTAGATTCATAATAATTAAAATATCTATTCATAACCAGAAGTTATGTATTGTTAGTGTATATGGTCCAAATGTTGATGAACCCTCATTCTTCCACAAACTCTTCCATGCACTTTCAAAACACGGGGATTGTTCTCTAATTATTGGGGGTGACCTCAACTTTGGTCTAAATGAGGAAATAGACAGGCTGAATGCAACAGGGTCTCAGCGTAGTTGGCAGTCATTAAATATAGTCAAACAATACATGAGTGATTTTGGTCTTTGCGATGCATGGCGTTCTCTTCATCCTAATAGTAAGCAATATACTTTTTTTTTCAAATGTTCACCACTCGTATTCTCGTTTGGACTATTTCTTAATCAGCAGTTCGCTGCTGTCGGACGTTTCAGATGCTGTAATTCATCCTATCGCTATTAGTGATCATGCTCCTGTTACTTTAACCCTAACAAATAAAAAAATAACCCCACAAAACAAGAGCTGGAGATTTAATACATCGTTGCTTAAAGATGAAGATTTTAATAAATTTTTCAAAGAAGAGTGGGCTTCATACTTAGAACACAATGATCTGCCAGGCACTTCAGCATCTATACTTTGGGAAGCAGGGAAAGCAGTGATGAGAGGCAAAATAATTTCATTCTCATCTCACAAAAAGAAGTTGGAAAACAAGAAGATTCAGGAATTAGAAGAAAAACTTAAGTTACCAGAAACTTCCCTGGAAGAGGGAAAGTTGGGCAAAATCCGTAAAATAAAACTAGAATTAAACCAGTATATTGAAAAACAAAACAAATTTCTAATAGAAAAACTTCGATTAGAAAATTTTGAACATGGCAATAAGTCAGGAAGCTTCTTAGCTAATCAGTTAAAAATAAATAAAGAGAAAACAACTATATTTGCAGTTACAGATTCCAATGGGAATACATTACATAATCCAGAATGTATAAATAACACCTTCTGTGATTTCTACAAAACTTTATACACATCACAGATAAATCCATCAGACAATGTCACCAAGCAGTTTCTGGATAAAATTACACTTCCTAAACTATCAGTTAACCAAAGAACGACACTGGACTCACCGCTGACAACAGTTGAAGTTCAGGAAGCTTTAACAAGCATGCCCAATAAAAAAGCTCCAGGTCCAGATGGATTCCCTACTGAGTTTTATAAAGAGTTCTGGAATATTCTGGCACCAACGTTCCACAGAATGTTGCAGGAAATTCAGGAAAATGGCAGATTTCCAGCTAATATGAACTCTGCCACCATCAGTCTTCTGCTTAAGCCAGGCAAAGATCCTATGTTGCCCACCAGCTATCGTCCCATATCCTTAATCAACGTGGATATTAAAATAATATGTAAAGCTTTTGCAAAACGATTAGATAAAGTCACTCCTTTCATAATCCACCCAGACCAAACTGTTTTTATCAGAGGAAGGCAGTCTTCCACAAATACACGCAGATTACTTAATTTAATAGATTATTCCTACAGTACAAATAATAAAACTATTATAATGTCTTTAGATGCAGAAAAAGCATTTGAGTGAGTAAATTGGAATTTTTTATTCGCTACTCTGCATAAATTTGGTTTTGGAAATTTTTTTATAAATTGGTTAAAAATTTTATACAGCTCTCCTACAGCCTATGTCAGGACAAATAATCAAACATCTTCCAGCTTTTGTCTCCAGAGGGGCACTAGGCAAGGATGCCCACTTTCCCCCTCACTTTTTGCCATTTTTATTGAACCTCTAGCAGCAACAATTAGACAAACAAAGGTTATTAAAAGTATAAAATGCATGAATATAGAGCATAAGATTAGTCTTTATGCTGATGATGTATTACTCTATCTTCAGCACTCAAACTCTTCCCTTTCTCAAATAATTAGATTACTAGAATCCTTCTCAAAGGTTTCTGATTACTCTATAAACTGGTCTAAATCTACAGTACTGCCAATTAATTGCTCTTTCCAAAACCCCCTAGATTTACATTTGCGCTCAGGAAACATCACATATTTGGGTATCACTGTGTCGTCTAAACTTGCGGATTTAGTAAAATCTAATCACATCCCACTTTTAAAAAAGATAGAAGATGACCTGGATAGATGGAAATCGCTTCCAATTTCACTCATGGGTAGGGTAGCTTCGATTAAAATGATGGTCTTACCTAGAATTAATTACTTATTTTCAATGATCCCCAATAAACCATCATCTGACTGGTTTAAATCTCTAGACTCTTTAATCTCTAAATTTCTTTGGAAAGATAAACCGCCCCGTATCAGCTTAAAGACGCTACAGAAAACTAAAGACAGAGGGGGACTAGATCTGCCTAACTTCCATAAGTACTACTTGGCAAATAGACTACAATATATCACTAAATGGATAAAGCAAAATCCTTTAGACGAGCCCTGGATAGATATAGAACAGAAAATATGCAATAATATCATGATTTCAGATTTGCCGTTTATTAGCTCAAATATAAAACGGCATACATGCTTTAAAAATATCAATATCAGCTCTACTCTGACAGCATGGTGGGAGTTTCTTAAAATGACAAAGTCGTCACTTATCCCATGCAGTCGTACACCCATCTGGAACAACCCTGACATCCTACAAAATAATAATATGATAAACTTTACATACTGGAAGAATAAAGGTATTGAATATCTGGAACATTTACTTGATGGAACCGAGTTCATCAATTTTTCCAAACTAAATATGCAATATGGCATTAGTAAAAATAAATTTTTGGAATATGAACAACTTAAATCTATAATTAGAAAAAAATGTAAGCATATTAAAGGTGGTTTACAAATTCCAAGTAATATATTAGAGTTCCTAGATTTAAACCCCCCCCCCCCAAACTACTGTCTAAATCATACAGGACACTGACTAAAATAGATGATTCAATATCTCTTCCTATTATGAAATGGGAAGAAGATCTATCAGTCAGCTTTGAACAAGACTTCTGGGCTCATATGTCTAAGAACTTTCAAATTGACTAGAAACACCAACTTACAACTAATACAATACAAAATCCTTAACAGAGTACACTACACAGGACAAAGATTATTCAAGATGGGTCTGGCACAATCTAACATCTGTCCACACTGCATAGGCAATCATCCTGATAATTATATTCATGCGTTATGGTTATGCACACCAGTCCAGAGGTTCTGGACACAGATATGTAAGGACTTATCAAAGAGCTTGAGCTGTAAAATTACACCTTCCCCATCAGTTTGTTTGCTTGGTAATTTTTAGGAAAGCCCGCTGGGGAATAAAATAGTTTACATGGTTTTTACTGCACTATGTATCGCAAAGAAAACTATCCTCATGAATTGGAAAAGTAAGGAGAATCTCAGTATGAATCAGTATAGAGATCTTTTGTTGGATCATATTAATCTTGAGACAGCATCTGCATCCACATCTGTTCGATCTCTTTGGGCTCCTTTGATTAGCACTATCACTTAGTGGAATGGGGGGCGGTGGGTTGCTTCCTGAAGGGCGCAGTGGGTGGGTGGAGGGGTTCCTGGGACTCTGGGGGCACTTGGAGTGGGGCGCTTGGTGGGTCTGACTCCAGGGTCTGTTGCCCCCATCTGGAAGGAGCTTGGGAGGCCTACGGGTGGTCCACAGCGCCGCTTGCGGCGCCCTTGGGGAGCTACGCGGTGACAGACGTGGGTTACTGACCTGGTAGCTGTGCTGTCGCTGGGTGGGTCCTGGGTGGGTCTGGGGGCCTGGGGTCCCTGGGGCGCGCCGCCCTCGGGCGGGGCGGGGGTTCCGGTTCCGGGGGGTGTGCCGCTTGGGGTCTGGGCCGGCGTGCGCCCGGGTGTCCGCCCCTGCACGGGGCCTCTGGCGCGCTGGGGGGCCTCGGGGCCTGTTGAGCTGGTAGGGGGGCATGGTCATTAACATCTCAGGGCAGATGCTCTTCCCCTTCTTTGGGTTGGCATTCTGCTAGTGGGGGGAGGGGAGGGAGGGGGAGTAGTGACTTACCCAGCTTGGATGTCTAGTGTCGAATGTATGGTGAGATGTTTGAATGTTAGTGTTGGGGAGGGGTTAAATCTACGGGTGGTGTGGGGGGGGGGGGGGTTTGGTGGATGTTCTGGTGGGCTTGTGTCCGGCCCCATGTCCCGGTCCTGGTCCGTGTAGTCTCCCGGTGCGGGTTTCACCTGGGGGGTGGGGTTCGGGATGGCTCGTGCGGGCTGGCTGGCCAGGGTCCCCCATCTTATTAACTTATTTTTTAATTTATTTATTTATATATAGATTATTATTATTATTATTATTATTATTAAATTTTTTTTGGGGGGGGGTTAAATACAGTAGGCATGGGGGGTGGGCTGGGGGAGGTAGAGGTGTTGGTCCTGGTGGGTGGTTGGCTGGCGGGCCCTGCGGCCTCTCCCCGGCCCCCGGGCTATGGTGGTGCCGCTGGAGGGGCCCCTTTCTCCGGGTGGGGCTTTCGGGGAGCGGGGGTGCCTATTGGAGTCAGTAGGGGAGCTGGCTCCCTGGGTTGGCTCCCCAGTCCTTTGCTCCCCATCCCCGGACTCCTCCCTCTGCCTGCGACACACATGTAGGTCCTTGGGGAGAGGGCGTTACTGGAGGTTGCCACCTTTTGGTGACGTCCCTCTCCCCAATTTTATCATGCATCTTAGACACTTTCACTCCAAACATTTTCACAACGCACATTCATGTAGGCCATGATATGGGGGGGTGGGGGGAAGACGTCTGGGGGGGGGCTTATGTTGTGTGAGCCTCGCCCCGGGTGGCTCCCTTCACCCCCTCTCGCATTTAGACATTGAGGATTCTGGGTAGTTGCTTGGAGGGGGGGCGCTGGCACCAGCTTTCTTCCGGAGGGGGGGGGGGGCTGTGCCGTGCACCCCCTTCGGTGCTCCCAGTTTTAAACACACCTGAGATCAACATGCAACAACACAACATCTGAGCGGGCGTAGGGAGGATCGGGGGTCTTTTGCACACCCCCGATCTCCGATCGCGGCACGGAGTCTGGGGCCTGGAGGAGGTGCGGGCCACTGTGTCCGGGGTCTTGGCGGGGGGCTGCTGCGGCTAGCCAGCGGCTTACCGGATCTGGGGCTGACGCCTCTGCTCTCCCCAGGAAGGGATGGGGGGCAGGGGTGGCTAGGGTAAGGTCGGGGTGGGAGGGGGTTTATTAGGTATATAGTGGGTGAGGGGGGGCTCTGGTCGGATGGCCCGTACGGGTCATGTCGGCCCCCCCTCTTTGGGGGGCCTGGTCCGGGGGGCGTCTGGTCCGGGGGCGGGGCCGGGGGTCGGGCACAGGCAGAGGTATTGTTGAATTGTGGTGACCCCCCCCCACTTGGGATTTTTGGATGTGAATACTATGTGGGAATGTGTGTACAGCGTCCTTTTTTTTTTTTTTTTGTCTGTGTGTGGCGAGTGGGGCACAAGGGAGGGATGGTGTGAATGAGTTTTTTTTTTTTTGTTTTTTTTTTTTCAGGTTCGGGTCCGGTCCGCTCCCTCTCCCAAGATCATCTCAAGTCTCCGATAGGTGCTGTTGTGCCATGTCAGGACGTGACAGACTGCATTTCCCATGATGCATGGTGGTCAAAATGGCCACCAACTCCCATCATGCAACGCGGCCCAAAATGGCCGCCGCCCTAGCAACCGATAACGTTGCTAGGGTAAAGTTGATAAAACTCGGTTGCACCTCGCAATCGATCTTCTTCCCTGGCGCCCTGCCAACCCGAGAAGACACACACACAGCTGTTTCCGTTGGGGCAATCCCACGCCACGTGCTCGAGTTTCTCGGTGGACCGAGATTTTTTCGAAGCAAAACTATTCCCTGTACAGACAGGAGGTCGACTCAAAAAGGTACCTTTAATTCCCTCTGATCAAATACTGGAAGCCGCCTTATCTCCCAGTGATCGAGAGAGGACGACGCGTTGTTTGGCCCAACAAGCGTCTAGGAGCCCAGAGAGAGAGAGAAAGACGAAGGAACTCTCTCAGTCTGGTCCCCGCTGCAGCCTGCGGACCCTGCGGTCGTCAAGACGCGTTCAGGACGTCGCGTGATCCGAAGCGCTCCGGACCGAAGCCGGGACTTTCACTCCGGACCAGCCCCGAGGCACCTCAAAGTAACGGGTTCTCCCCTTTTATTTCTGTCTCACCAACAGGGTGTTTAGAAGTGCCTGGGCAGACGTAGAAATTTGTAGGCTTAGGTTAATGCTTTTATTCCACGACGAAGTTGGAATTATTTTGCTGAATATTTTTTTTGTATGTGCATGTATTTTACATTTGATTTTGCTGTGTTGATTGTGGTTTATCTATAACCCCGCCGTGGGTCACTGTTTCAGTTCTTTTCCATCTTCCTCCATGCTTTCCCCCCTTTTCTTTCGCTTCTCCTTATCAGAGAATTTGATCGCTTTGTTTGAATCTTAGTTCGCGGTTTCTCTTTGAACCAGAGCGTAAACCACTCCCTCTCGGAGCGAGGTACCACCTCACCTTAGCGTAAGCGCGGTGATATCATTAAGACCTCCCCTCACGCTTCACGCAAATTTGCAGAGCATACGTCATCATAGTCGCCATCTTGGGAGGGTGTCGGATGACTGGGCTGTAGCTTAGCTGATAGCTTTGTAAGGCATCAAAGCGTCTGGTAGGACTCCCACAGCTGCTCTGTCTGTCAATGCTATGTCAAATGCCGATGTTCTGAATGTGGTTTAAACAACCGTGAGCTGAACTAAGAGTTGCAACCGCTCATTTTAATCCATTTGTTTTTCTTTCCTTTCGTTTTGTTTGTTTTGTTTATTCTTTTATCTCCATATATATTTTGCGTGTTAGTTAGTAGTGAGTAAGATTTCCAAAGTCGTTGAATCAGAGAATTACTGTAACAGGGAATTGCTTTTGGTTCAATAAAACACCACTGCGGAATAGAGTTGGTTTTGTGTCCAGTCTAATTCATAGTTGTATGGTTATTCAGAAATCAGAGCTAACCTCCTTTGGAGTTAACATCTGACATTAATACAGAGACAATATCATTGGATGGTGATAGACAAATAAGGATTTAAACTCTAATTGCAGTTACATTGGGGTTCTCACAGCCTGCCGGATAAACCTCGTCGGTCACAAGTCCGACCAGATCATTTATCCCAGCATAAATGAGTTCATAACAGCAAATTAACTAATGCATTAGTGGTATAAGTACTTACAAGCTTATAGCTAACATCACCACCATTTGAACTATATTTTGTTGTAGCGGAATTTTGAGTTGAATGATTTATTATTTAAATTATAATACCAAATTATAATTAATAATAATAATAAGCATATTCAACCATCTTCTGGCATAACATTTACTGGCGTCCTTGGGTGGGCTAGTCTACTTATTTGGCGTTCCTTTAGACTAAACTGAATAACCAGCAACTTATGAATTTAATGAACACAATCTACATTCCAGCATTTTGACTGCTCACCTTGCCAAAAGGGCTATTCAGTCATAATTGATTAAGGAAATACTCCTACTAAATATGTACGTGTTTGTGGTGGTTTGAGGTTGTTAACCTGAGGTTTGAATATTGATTTCTAAACCTGGAGTTAGTTAGACTGAACTGACTAGAACGTACAGCGCCTCCAGCGTCTGCTACTGATCAGTCATCTCCTGTGTCGTGTTCTGCTTTGAAAAGAGAGACCTTGCTTCCATCTGGTGGACGTTGTGTGTAATTGCATCATAATTGTTTTGATGAGGGAAACGATTCCCCATCTGCTGGACATTGTGTGTAATTACAGCTCAGTCTTCCCAAAAGTGAAGGGCACCCTGCCTCCATCTGGTGGCCAGGATAGGTAGTTGCAGTCACGGTTAAAAATTCAGGTGAAAGCACTCGGCTTCCCTGAATGGATATTTGAAAGTCAGTTTCATAAAACTTTCTTTATGGTTACTCCCTTTAATAATTTTTGTCAACTTATTATAATTTTTTTTATTCCTTTTGAATTTTTTTTTAAACTTTTAATTTTTGTTAAATTATTTTTCTTTCTTTTCCCCCTTCTGCTCATCATAAGTGGTCAAAGTTGATCTGTGATTTTGAAACTAAGGTTGCAATTTAGCGGTTTTTAACTGTCATTCTTTGCCACCTCTGAAGTTCCAAACACTTAGCTATTTTCCACACATGTGTAGAGCACCTGTTCGTAAATAACTTGCATCACAAACAAAGCCACAGCTTTATCACTTAATTACTGGCCGAAAGGTTAGTGGTCCATGTCACTCACAATTAATATTCTCAAAGTTAAACAAGCATATTAACCGTTCCTAAACATAGGAGTTGTAAGTCGCAGGGTTGATTTTCCCCTGCGCAGCCTAATTAAACGCACGTATTTGACCACACTTCCTGCAGTAAAGTGTCAGTCGTAGTGCGAGTTGCTGTTGACAGTAAAGTGAAGCCACTTAACAGTTGTTGTTAGCAGTTGTTGTTTAGCGCTGAGCTAAACTAAAGTGTATGCGTTGTTGCTTAGTGCTAAGCTAGAATACAGCGTTGTTGTTTGTTGTCTGTTGTTTAGCGCTAAGCTAAACTACAGTGTTGTTATTTATTTGTTGTTGTTGTGTAGTGCCAAGCTACAGTTGTTGTGTTGCTATCCAGAGCTGACAAAGAATGGATAGTAAAGGTTCTTCAGTCAAAGGAGCTGAAGGTCCACAATCCTCCATTGGAATGGAGGCTCAGGGTGTCATTAGCTCACTGCTTAAAATGACACCGGAGGACCAAGACCGCTTGAATCAGTTTAACATAGAGGACTGTGAGAGGAAAATTCAGGAATTGGTGGAGGAGGTTCAAAGCAAGCCAAAGGATAGATTGGTAGCAGATGTTTTTGGTGAATTATCTGCGTTATACCACCGAAGGTTAACGCTAGAGACCGATCTGCGTAACAGAGAGGTTGAGATGCGGATCGCAGCTGAGGAAAGAGCTAGGGAGCTAGAACAGAGAAGTGTTCAGGGCAGCTGTCATCTCACAGAGGAGCGAGAGGAGGATCTCATTAGCTTGCAGCCAGAAGGATCTGAGGGAAAACATGGGGATCACACCTGGAGGACATTGGATTAACTGGGCCCTCAGACACCTTCTGAGCGAGGGGTAAGCGAAGGTCAGGACAGATATAGCAGTGTGATACGGAAAGAGATGCCTAAACAACTTACGGTGGCAATCAGGACTGATCCACATGATGCAATTCATGGGAAAACACCTGCTTCCCACCTGACCCCTGACACTGTCTGCTATGATCCTTTCCCCCCACCAGGGCGACGGGAGCACCGTTCCTGGGACACAGGTAAACCCCACTCTTCTGAACTGCGTCCACGGACAAGAGTTCATGACAGGGAGGGTCCCCCGGCGTCCCACGAACGGCCGCCGATGCCAGGTAGGTGGTCAGAACCAGAGCCCCCCTGCTATCGTGGTTACCACAGGCAGGAGTCGTCAGGAGAGGACTCAGATGGACCAGCCCCGATCCCTGAACAGGGACTGCGGATGCGTCAGCTTGAGTCCCTGGCCCGAGACATAGAGCGTTTTGATCCTAGCAATACAGAATCCACCATTGATGACTATCTCAGAGAGGTAGAGCGCTGTCTGCTAGACTTATATAACCCCTCTGCTCGAGAAAAGTTGAAGCTTATCTGGAAAACCACGTCCAGAAGTGTCCATGTTTTCATAGAAAGCCTCCCTCCAGCTACACGTGACCGTTACTCAGCTCTTTGTCAGGCTTTAAGAGAAGAATATTCTGTGTTCACAGACCCAGCTTCTGCGACTCTTGGAGCTTTTGCAATTCAGCAAAAGAGAACTGAAGCGCCCAAGGAGTATTACCGCCGTTTACGGGCTGCTTACTTTCAGGGACGAAATGCTCCCGGCTTGGAGGAAGACCACACTTTCAAATCTTTGTTCCTCCATAATCTTCATGAAAGCGTGCGTTATGAGGTTACCATGCATTGTAGAACCAAGAGACTTACCATGCAGGAAATCAGGAAATACGCGCAGGTTGCATGGGAAACACGGGTCCGGCCCAACAAAGGAGCCGACAGTGATAAAAAGGTTCTACAGATTCAGATCGAACCAGAAAAGAGGTTAGGTCTGGAGGGACAGGAGATGCCTCCCTTCAAACCTAAAACTAAATTTGGTTCCAAGAAGCAACACAGTTTTGAACCGCAGCAGAAGAAAGCTTCTCATGATAGGAGAGGTCAGCATGACAGCATGGAAGGTGAGAGGTTTCAAAAATGGCACAGGCCGGATCCAGCCCGACACGGTAAGCAAACTGACTGGTCGGGAAAGCCGAAAAGCACACATGACAACAAAGGCTGGAACCTGCGTATGGAAGAGTCAATGAGAAAGGAGATGGAGGAGACTTTTCGCAGGTTGCTAGCTGACACAGTGCGTCAGATCGCGCCGCAGCCGTCCTGGCCACCATCCAATCCTGCCGACCCTCCTGGGAAACCAGGCCCAAAACCCACGTCAGCATGACTAGGCGTGGACCAGGCTCCCCCTTCTAACAGAGTTTATCTGATTAAGTGGGGGAACCAACCAAAAATTCACCAACAACCTTCTAAGATCCCATCAGCAGGTGATCAGAAAACCCCTTTTCTAAGGTTTTTAGGTGAACTAAACCATCGTGAAAACACGCATCGCTTATACTGCTCGACAGTTATAGGAGGATGTGTCACAGCAAATGCTCTTTTAGACACAGGTTCCGAGATCAGTCTAATGTGCTCAGATTTGTTCGATGAGGTGACCAGAGCTATGGTGTCTCTTGGGAAACCGTTACAGGTGGAGACCTGTAACGTGGGCATCACCAGCTACACTCAGGATCAGTCATGCATCACCAAACGGGCGTGGTTAGACATCACTTTCCGTGACATGACCCTTGTTCACCCCATCTACATCTGTACTTTGGACACAGAACCTTTTCTTGTGGGTCAGGATCTGTTGAACAGGTTAGCTCCACTCATTGACTGCCATCATGGTCATCTTTGGGCCCAAGTGGGGACCCCCAAGCCTCTTACTTCTGGAAGTGGACCATCCGTCCCTATCCACCAGGTGACCTGCTCAGAAGAGCCCAAAGAACTCTTAGCACCATTTCTGCCTTCAACAGAGCCGATTTCAAAATCCTCTGCCACACCACCGCTTCTCAGCGATCAGAGAACTTCTCTCTGCAGCCACACATCTTTCCTTTGCTCACTTAAACACTCTGGAGGTGAACCCTATAACCCCAGAGTGGCCGAAGGTGTGCACCTGGAAAGCACATTCATGCCAGACGTGCTGCTGGCTCTTTGGTCAGAGAAATCTGCGATCAGCAGAGATCTGTACAGCTCTCTGTGCCGTGAAAAGCCCCATCTGGCTGAAACAAAACACAGCCACTATTTGCTCTCAGCAGACTGGCCTCGCCGGCTTCTGAAAGCAACGGGGGTGTGCATACTTTATGCACAGATTGGCACAAGGCAGCTCTCTCATCCTTTCAGCATTGTGGAGAATTTACATCCTCCAGTGTTTGTTGGTGCTGATTTTCTGGTACGGCTAGGTGCACAGCTGGACACTTGCAATCAGGTCCTGTGGGCTCAGGCTCACGTGACCCCAAGTTCCTTCCTGGGCACCCCTGAAGTCATGCGATCAGGGCAAACAATCCCACAGGCTTGCCAGGTGGCTAGCGAAACAAACATGCTAATACCACCACAGACTGCAGGTGTACCTATTAGATTAGCCATCCTGAAAGGACAACAAATACAGAACACAAAGGTTTTCTTCCAACCCCTTTCTTATTTCCAGGAATCCAACCTGGTCATCCGGGGCACACCCCTGCTTGAGCTGAACAACCGCTCAGCTTACCTTCTAGTGGAGAATCCAACCCACATGCCGATCCAAGTGGTGGCGAAGAAACCCCTTGGGGTGCTCATCGAAAGCTCTTTCCACGACTTTGAGCTGAGCATTCCCGTCATTGGAGACCTGCCTTTATCCTTGACCGGCAGACAGGACTCTTCAGACACAGTGTTTACTTTCCCTTCCAACATGATCCAAATCAGGCGACATGAAGCTCTGCCTGCTGGATCTATTTGTGGTGCTACGCTTGAAGCTGAAGGAAACCTGTTGGGGTATGCGATAGCAACCAACCCAACAGAACCGGCACCAAATCAACCAGAGAACCAGAACTCATCCACTGAGCCCTGCCCTAGTTTCAAAACAGAAATTATGCAGCAGCTGGAACAAGCTGATGCACTGACCACTGAAACAGAGAGAACAGCACTTAAAGAGCTACTCCATGAGTTTCAGCCCATTAAGCCCAAAGATTCAAACGAACTTGGGATCACATTGACACTCGTCCATGACTCACCAGTAAGAGGACACAGAAGCTGCAAAGCTAATCTGAAAACTCTCCTACAGGTCTTCAACGGCCCAGGACACCCAGGAGTATGTACAAGGCTGCTTAACCTGCTGCCAGTTACAACCCACACGACCGCTAGACCGAGCCCTGCTTCAGCGAAGGGGGGTTACATTTCTGTGGTCACATCTGCAGACTGACTGGATCGGTCCAGTCCCCAAATCGTCAAGAGGTAACAGATATCTTTTGACAATAACATGCGGCTTCACAGAATGGGTCAAATGTTTGCCGGCACCGAACGACACCGCCGTCACCACAGCAGCCCTGCTGCTAAATCGCGTTGTCAGCCGGTGGGGCCTTCCCCTGCCCATCGACTCGGACAGAGGAACGCATTTTACGTCAAACATCATGACCGCGCTTTTCGACATTTTGGGCGTGGAAGTTAAATTCCACATCCCCTCACACCCACAGTCATTGGGACAGGTGGAGCGAATGAACCGCACCGTGGTCAGTATGTTAAAGGAACATGCCAGCAGCCATGGCAGGGACTGGGACATAAAGCTTCCCTTGGTCCTAATGCTAATCCGCTCTACCTCACCATACTCCACAGGGGTGACACTTTTCCAGACGACGACAGGGAGACAAATGACACTTCCTCTGAATCTCATCTACCAGCCCGAAGACGTCAGTGTGACAACCGTCTACACGGCACACCAGTGCGTCGCTGATTTAAAAGACCATCTCCAAACGACTTTCACGTGGGCTCAAAAGAACCTAGAGGCCAGCGTGCAAAGTCCGGAGCACAAATGGGTTCATGCGAACCAAATTAAACCGTCCACCAAACTCTCCTCACAGGGAACGGAGCCTAACTCCGCCCCCGCCGAAGAGAACAATGCATAGCATTAAACAGGACAAGTGCATGTTCAATCAGGACATTTTAAACGTGCACTAATAAAACAAATGTCCATACATAACTTCACGTCTATAAATTCACACTCAGCAATAACACCATGCATTTCTTTGGAAACGCTCACAGAAGTGGTAAAGAATGACATGATGTATACTCAGGTTGTTAGAGATTTAATGCAGGACCTCACTCGAGAGGTTAGCTCATCCGTAAATAGCCTTGCTGAAGGACGGATTCCTCCGTACTTGGTACCAGTAGATTTGGTTGAAAAGGTTCTCAAATCTGCCTCTAGTGAAACACTGCAACCACCACAAACACACCTGGCTTACAGCCTAGGTAGTGCAATTCCAATATTTGTAAATCCTGACAACTTGGAGATAGGATTTATGCTAAACCTTCCCATCATTGAAAGAGCTAACGTGTATAGGCTTAAATCAGTATTGAATGTCGGTTTTTAGCAAGGTGAGACCCACGTACACCTACAAACCCCCTCGATGCTAGCCTATCATGATGCCGACCCCAAACTTTATTTAGTCCCTAATTTGGATTTGTGTACCAAAACCAAGGACATCCACTGGGTATGTCCAAGCAATCCATTTTCTGTTCCTCACCTCAAGGTGCTGTAGTCCACATTGGAAACATGGTTCTGCATCACCTTGACGTTGACAAATATGACTCAGAGATTGAAATAATAGATGTCTTTAAGAGATACAATTTCAGCATTGATGTCGGCATTGAAAGACAGCTTTTACTTGCAGGCACCCAGCTGATTAAATTCAGTCTCACTCCATCAGAGTTGAGCTCGGTCCCTCTGCTTTGCTTCCCCAGAGCTACAGAGTCGACCGACACTCACATTATGACCATTATTGTGGTTCTCCTTGTATTTGGATGGGCCATCACTACTGCGATGGCATATGCAGCATACAAGCAGATCAAACAGTTGCAAACCAGGATTGACACCCTCACCTTCGTCGCCCCCAGGTTCGTAACATCAGCTCCTCAAAGGCCACAAGCTGATTAGACTACGAACCGCTGTCTCTCTCCTTTCCCTTTTCCCTCTCTCCTTTCTTTGGTTCAAAGTTCAAACCTTATGACCAATGAATGTATTGACAATGGTGATTGTGAAGTTTGCATCTTCTCTTTTTTTTATTTACTTATTGTTTGCCTTATTAGCCAATAGACATTACTAGCTATAGCTTAGTCTGCCCAGGCTAGGTCACTGACCCAAGCACAATAAATGCTTTGTTTTTTTTTCCCTTCCTCTTGGATGATGAACTGAACTGCATGAATCCCGAAGGACTACTAGAAAGACTATTAGGTTGTTCCATTCATGCACAACGGATCTTCGTCACGCCAGAATGGACTTGGTTGTAGCTTTAAAGACTGTGACCAGCATCCCACTCTTCAAAGCTAAAGGGGGGTATGTTGTGCCATGTCAGGACGTGACAGACTGCATTTCCCATGATGCATGGTGGTCAAAATGGCCACCAACTCCCATCATGCAACGCGGCCCAAAATGGCCGGCGCCCTAGCAACCGATAACGTTGCTAGGGTAAAGTTGATAAAACTCGGTTGCACCTCGCAATCGATCTTCTTCCCTGGCGCCCTGCCAACCCGAGAAGACACACACACAGCTGTTTCCGTTGGGGCAATCCCACGCCACGTGCTCGAGTTTCTCGCTGGACCGAGATTTTTTCGAAGCAAAACTATTCCCTGTACAGACAGGAGGTCGACTCAAAAAGGTACCTTTAATTCCCTCTGATCAAATACTGGAAGCCGCCTTATCTCCCAGTGATCGAGAGAGGACGACGCGTTGTTTGGCCCAACAAGCGTCTAGGAGCCCAGAGAGAGAGAGAAAGACGAAGGAACTCTCTCAGTCTGGTCCCCGCTGCAGCCTGCGGACCCTGCGGTCGTCAAGACGCGTTCAGGACGTCGCGTGATCCGGAGCGCTCCGGACCGAAGCCGGGACTTTCACTCCGGACCAGCCCCGAGGCACCTCAAAGTAACGGGTTCTCCCCTTTTATTTCTGTCTCACCAACAGGGTGTTTAGAAGTGCCTGGGCAGACGTAGAAATTTGTAGGCTTAGGTTAATGCTTTTATTCCACGACGAAGTTGGAATTATTTTGCTGAATATTTTTTTTGTATGTGCATGTATTTTACATTTGATTTTGCTGTGTTGATTGTGGTTTATCTATAACCCCGCCGTGGGTCACTGTTTCAGTTCTTTTCCATCTTCCTCCATGCTTTCCCCCCTTTTCTTTCGCTTCTCCTTATCAGAGAATTTGATCGCTTTGTTTGAATCTTAGTTCGCGGTTTCTCTTTGAACCAGAGCGTAAACCACTCCCTCTCGGAGCGAGGTACCACCTCACCTTAGCGTAAGCGCGGTGATATCATTAAGACCTCCCCTCACGCTTCACGCAAATTTGCAGAGCATACGTCATCATAGTCGCCATCTTGGGAGGGTGTCGGATGACTGGGCTGTAGCTTAGCTGATAGCTTTGTAAGGCATCAAAGCGTCCGGTAGGACTCCCACAGCTGCTCTGTCTGTCAATGCTATGTCAAATGCCGATGTTCTGAATGTGGTTTAAACAACCGTGAGCTGAACTAAGAGTTGCAACCGCTCATTTTAATCCATTTGTTTTTCTTTCCTTTCGTTTTGTTTGTTTTGTTTATTCTTTTATCTCCATATATATTTTGCGTGTTAGTTAGTAGTGAGTAAGATTTCCAAAGTCGTTGAATCAGAGAATTACTGTAACAGGGAATTGCTTTTGGTTCAATAAAACACCACTGCGGAATAGAGTTGGTTTTGTGTCCAGTCTAATTCATAGTTGTATGGTTATTCAGAAATCAGAGCTAACCTCCTTTGGAGTTAACATCTGACATTAATACAGAGACAATATCATTGGATGGTGATAGACAAATAAGGATTTAAACTCTAATTGCAGTTACATTGGGGTTCTCACAGCCTGCCGGATAAACCTCGTCGGTCACAAGTCCGACCAGATCATTTATCCCAGCATAAATGAGTTCATAACAGCAAATTAACTAATGCATTAGTGGTATAAGTACTTACAAGCTTATAGCTAACATCACCACCATTTGAACTATATTTTGTTGTAGCGGAATTTTGAGTTGAATGATTTATTATTTAAATTATAATACCAAATTATAATTAATAATAATAATAAGCATATTCAACCATCTTCTGGCATAACAGTGCGGAGCCCATCCCCCCACGTCCTGCCCTCCTCCGCTGCGTTGGCGGGCGCCTTGGCCCTCTGGCGCGTTGACGGTCCTCGGGTTTGGGGCGGGTTCCCGGGTGGGCGCCGGCCCATTCCCGGCGGTGGCTTCGCGGGGCCTGGCCCCCCGGGGGGCGGCCGGGGCCCCTGCCGCGGGGGCGGGGCGCCCCTGGGGCCTCTGGCCCCCAGGGCCCATGGCCGGGACCACTTCAGCGCGGCCGGCTGCCGGCGGAGCCCACGGGCTCGTCCCCGCGGCTCTTGGGGGCGTCGACATTGCGGTGGCTGGGGGATTTCCTCGGGGTCGTCTCTCCTCTTTCCTCGGGGGGGGGGGGGGGGGGTTGCAGATTTCCTGTGAAGGCCCCTCTCGGGCGCACTGCTTTGGTGGCCCCTTTGGGAGTCCGGGGTTACGGGTCCCCTGACTCCTGCCTCTGTGCTCAGGGAAGGTGGGTCTTCGGTTCTCCACAATCACTATCAATATATTTCCTTCTGGATAATTTTCACCTAAACTAGTGCACTTTCACAAACTCCTACAGGGGCTGGGTCCCAGGTATTAAATGTTCACTTATATACAGAAAGGCTATAATTTATTTATTTACTTTCTTTTACTTTCTTTTTTAGGTATCACATTACACATGTCAGCTTAAATAATAATACATATGATTTAGCAATGGTATCAAGGTGTTACTCGATTGTATCTGTTGCTTTATGTCTGTTGGTTGTGCTGTTCTTTTTGCGTCTCTTTACAGGTGATGGAGCAGACAGAGGACGTTCTATCATTCTCTTCCTTTTATCTCTTCTTTCTTTCACCTCTTCTCTTTCTTTTTTTTCCTTCTCTTCTTGTTCTTCCTTTACTCTCCTACTTTCCCATTGTAGTGTCCACATAATTTGAAATTCTCCCCGCAGGAATCACAATAAAACTATGTACATGCATAAATCAAGCGGAGCACTATGCGAAAGCTGATTGCTCCACTTGTGAAAGCCAAATCTGTCGAGCTCTATTTGGCATTAAGACATCAATTCTTATTGCCACATTGCTAGACAGGACACTGGGGACAGAAAAAAAAAAGGTAATTCTGATAAATTTTATGACAAATGGCTTCCCTTTCTTACATTCTTCCACTCTCTTCATTCCCTTCCTTCTGATTGACCCCTCCCTCCCCCTTTTGTTCGTTCTTTTTTTAAATTTTTTTTTATTTGTCATTTTTTCTTTCCTGAGGGGCTTTATTATTTTCTTTCAGTTGCGTGGTGTACTGTTCGTAACACTTAATTAACAAAAACGCCCTGGGAGGTTGATTGTATGCCTTGTTCTCAACTCTTCAAGATGCACAGTATCTTTATGGTGCCAATATGTACATATTGTTAATTACTATGATGCCCAATGTGAAAAGGATGTACACATGGATACACATCTATATTGTAATGTGCATTACATCCTTATAAAAATATGAAAAGAAAAAAAAGCAGCGCAATTCTAGAAACCTAACAAGTGTCACTGTGATGGTACATACAGACAGCATACTTGAAGGAGCAATTAACGATGTTTCACCACTAGATGGAGGTTGAGCATTGTCTGTAGATCAAAACAAAATGTGTATCAATCAACAGCTTTCTCTAACTCGCTCTAGCACTTGGCAGCCATTTTCCCTTCTCCCCTATCGGCTTGTATGAGCCTATTTGCATGGGATAAATACACAGCAGAACAGATCACCTTTCAGAGGAACATGTCTGGTTAAGAAATAAGTAACTCATAACTTTATAATGCTATTACCAAGATAACGTTTTGATCCGATGGGCGTGCTCTCCGCCATTTTGTGTCTGGCAGTGGCATTTTATGGCATGGAGTGGGTAAGCCCTGAGTGGCAGCTGTACTCACCTGCACATACATGAATGCGTGGCCGGCCCAGTTATGTAAACAAGAGAATGGAGAACAACTCAAAGAGCGTGTGTGATGTTTAACCGTAGTCCATCTAAAAAGATACCTTTAGTTCTTCACAGAACTATTTTATAGTTCCTTTTATCTAAAGTAATGAAATTTCACTTATTGCTCCTTTACATAAAAAAAAACATTTCGTGTGTTCCAAAAAACATAGAAACATGTAGTGTAATAGTGCTGGAAATCTAAAGACTTACATAAACGATCCAGGGTTGTTGACACAGGTTGCCCCATTCTGACATCCCTGCAGTGTTCCTGAAAACACTTGGCATTCATTTACATCACTGCCACAGTTAGGCCCCTAACACACAGATGGAAGAAGCATAAACATAATACAATTTATTATTAACTGAAACTGATATTAAATCTATGTTTGCTGTACACATATCCATACGGTATGGAACTCACAGCCCAGTTGCTTGGGCACAGACAGTGATACGAGTTTAATAGGTTCAGACATGTTCCTCCATTCTGGCATGGGTTACTGCTGCAAAACACCCTCTGGACTGTCTGGAGGAAAAGAAAGAAGGAAAACAGAACTTTCTGTACACATTTTTAGTGTTGTGGCATGACCACAAACTTCTTCTCACCTGTTCAAGGTCAGTTACTTGTTTCCCCAGTGCTGACACCTACAAAAAGCATAGAAAATCTATTTCTGGTTTTATTTTTCTTCAACGTTTTTATACTGCGTCAATTCACACCACATCATCTCCGGAGAAAAAAAATCATAATGGCTTTTACGATGTAATTATTTACTATTTTAAATTATTACTGCAATGGAAACCATAAAATACTGTGTTAAATAAATTTGTAATCGAACAGAAAATGTTATTTTGTGACATACATAAAATTAACAGTAAAGGTCATTTTTGGTTACATCCAAATTAACAGGTGCAAATTGAAATTCAAAATTGTTATGTAACATTTTAAACTATCAAATAAAATCAGAAAATTGTTTACTATCAGACGATATAGCTGGGAAACTGTGAGTGAACACCATGGGTTTCTCTTAGTATGCCTGAAATATCAGAGCTGTGACAGCTCTGCTTTTGTACTTTAAAGCTTTTATTGGAACAAACACTATTCTAGATTAGAATCTTCTCAATTCACAACATTAAATCAGACGGGGAAAAATTACTCCAAAATTAAGTGTTAAAATGAGACAGAGAAATGGATATTTGGGACAGTGAGCCATAAGTCTCAAAGATACTTTAGTGTGTTTAGTGGCTACTCAGTCCCGGTATTTTTTGTAGTGCTTGTCCCTCTACTAGTTATCTTAGATAAGCTAAGTTTCCTTTGATATGGCACCTTAATCGAAGTCTGAAACTTCCCAGTGTCGTTCATCATACCTGTTGGAGATTATGTGACTACAGAGACTGGACTGCAATATCGGTTACCATAGAGATTACAGATATACAGACTCTGGAGGCCAGAGGCTAACATACTTAGATTGGACAGAATGAGTAATTAGGGGAAACGTGTTAGCTAGGACACGTCTACATTATAGTATCCTCTCCACCAATGTGATGAACGGAACTCTGTAATCATGCTGTAAACACCCCTGGATGGGTGTACACAATTGGTCCTATTTAAGGTCTGGGTGAAGAATGAACGTGAGGCTCGCTCTGAGTCTCACTCTGTCTCTGTCTGTCTCTCTCTTTCTATCTCTGTCTCAGACGTCCGGAACTGACATCAGCGTTGTTTGAGAAACCAGTACTGGAACTAAAGCATCCCTCTGCTTTTTTTATTAAATATAGTAAAATATAAATATAAAATATATAATATAAATATGGTTTTCATGAGTCTTTTTACTCTACAATAACTAAAAACAAATAAAAACACCACATTATTCAGTAAAAGAACCTGGGGTGACCGCAGCAAGGTCAAGAGATTGTAACAAATGGTGATTCCGCCCAGTCTGAGAGTGGTGTTTTGAATTTTTGAGTCAGCAGAGGAGATGACATCACAGCAGCAGCTGTGAAGAAAGAAAATAAGGTGAGATTCCCATTTTTTTACTTAAATCTCTGGGAGCTGTCATATCAGATCCTATGTGTGCAGATCTTTTGTAAATTTATAAGGGCAGAGGAATGTTTCCGGATAATTGTTTGTAAACGTGTCGGTGAAATGTAGTTTGCGTGCGGTTACAATAGTGATGAGTCTGAGGGACCCTGGCAAGGTCCCTGAGAAACACTGTAGCCTT
This sequence comes from Fundulus diaphanus, assembly GCA_037039145.1. Taxonomy (NCBI): domain Eukaryota; kingdom Metazoa; phylum Chordata; class Actinopteri; order Cyprinodontiformes; family Fundulidae; genus Fundulus; species Fundulus diaphanus. Next base: position 49,835,887 of record CM073137.1, on the reverse strand, counting down.
GAGAATGTGGGTTTAGAGCTCCCTTATTAGGCACATAGGAAAATGCGTCTTGCTCTGTGTTTAATATTAAAGCTGCCATTCTGACAAACAGGCACGAGGTTGACTTGGGGTTAATGTTTGAACATTCTTAATCGAAACCAAGTTTTTCTGTAAAGATAAAAGGAAGAACTTCGTCTTGATGGGGAGGCACCAAGTCGTGGGTGGATATTGGGTTTATATGGTTCCCTAAGGGTCTCTTAATGACACTTTAAAATAGACTTATCCACAGATACTTCATGAAAGTGATGATTGATTTTTAACAGGTCAGAGTACGCGTGTGATTACTTAAGGTTCAATAGTCCTAGGGGTCCGGCACCAACTCCTAAAAGAGACAAGTAATCTGGGAAAGCGGGTTTCGAGTCCCACTGCTATATGAAGATGAAAACATAATTTTTCATCTACACACAGTAGAAAAGCCACCCTCTGAACAACGGGCGCGCAATCCGCCAAATCGGATATTGGGTTTGGAGGGCTCCCTAGCAATCTCATAAAGATAGTTTAAAAGCTGCCTATCCGATTAGAGAGACCGTATGAATTAAAAAAGTTAAAGGAAACTGGCCAAAGGAAGATAATGATATATATATATATATATATATATATATATATATATATATATATATATATATACTGTATATATATGTGAAAAAACAGACCTGCGTGTGCGTGTTTGTATGTCACAAAATCTCTCTTCGTCTGTGTTAAAATTTTAAATACCATGGTTTCAAAAATGTTTATTTGTGTTAAGGGACTGTAGCCCTTCACGCAAATCATTTCAGATACCTCATATATGCATGAAAGATTTAGCTAAAAGGAAAAAAGGGGGACTTTAATAACATAGCGTTTCTCATTACATGTCCAGCCCAAATTAAATTGACAACACGGGAGATTAACTTGGCTTGAATGAAAAATATGTCAAGTTTGGTAGAAATTATTGGAACTGAGGATAAGTTCTACATAAAGGCTCGTTTGGAGCTTAATTATAGAGTACATTAAACCAGAGACGTTGGAGATGTATTCAGGGTTACACTATGAAATTGCACCGAGCCTGTATTTCACAATGGATTCATGACGGCTGTAAAAATACCGGATTAGAGGCTCTTATATTGTGATTTTGCAATATTAATAGAATGGCAAACAGCAACAAAGCAGAAATCGTCTCACTTCTTTTTAGCCCTAGGTAATATGAAAAGACTGAAATTATGAAATTGCTTGTAACAATGATGATTCATCACAAACCAGTCCATTTGAAAGAAGGCTTTAATATGCTTTGAGAAGTGATATACGAGGAGAATATGAGAAATTATGTGCATGGTTTTTGATTTAATACATGTATAAAACGGAGGTAGAACGTGTACTTTGTCTCTGATCAAAACAGTATAAAATTGAATTAAAATTTGTGTTTTTAAGGGAGATTTTTGACTAAGAATTTTACTGCAACTACGAGAGAAATTTTGACGAGCTTCAAGATATCAAAAGGCCACGTTAAGCACGTCATCTAATGCACAGTCATTTGATGTTGTCTTGTTGCGCTGGGCTGAGGCGAACCTCAGAGGGACAGTTTGGCCTGAACAGAGACAAAAAGATATGATTAAACAAATCTGACCAGAAGTTAAACCAAGGGAGAGATTGCTCAGCAAGCTCGGTGTGTTTTGGCCTTGATGGACTAGAGAAAGAAAAGATTTTCAGATGATGTCCACAGGAGAGGTGAAAGGGAATTCTTAATAAATATTGAAGGACACAAAGTGTCTGCGATCAGATTAATTAAATGTAGGCTAGTCAATATAATAAGTGAATACATACGTTGTAAATACATGAAAGGGCTTACTGTTTAGAGGATCTTGTGTTTTTATTTACAGAGTTGTGGTCTGTTAAGCATGATGATCAAACGATGTTATAGGACAGAGTTTCTGGTCCTGGCAAAATGATGGGAGCTTCAGATCTGAAGGGTTATAATTCTATTTTTTTTTCTGTGTAGCTCATTATTGATCTTGGTTTTGTTTTAGGCAGTGTTCTCGATGTGCTGAAATTTCAGGGGAAAACTATAATCATTGCAAAAAACACTAGAAGTTCAGGGACCTAAAGAGAAAATAATTGCTTGTGCTCATGAATAATTATATTGGATAAAATGTAAGTCAGTTTACTCTAAAAGTTTCACCCTAGACCAACTGAGACTTGGAACATTGTATTTATTTAAAACCATTATTAACTGAAGTTGCGTGGTCGAATGGACATTACACTTGCTGTAAGGATGTTGTGTGGCTGACCAGAATTTGGACATGGGGGCCATAAAAAGGACTCTTAAAATGGACAAGTAATGGCAGGGGCTAAGACAGAGGCACTGGAGGACCTGTCAGCAACAGGAACAAAGATGAGTTCGGCAGATACACCTTCTGCATTTCACTTCAGATTTTCTTGTACACAATTAAAAACAAAACACACATTAGAAAAACACATTGATGAATGTGTTAAGGTGAAAACTTTTAAAGAGGCAACATTTAGCTTCATGAAAAAATAACGGGCATGAGAATTAAAAGGGGACACTGCTAAGAACATTATTTTGCACCATAATGTTAATTTACGTGATGGAAGCGTAGAACAACTTAATAAATAATGTGACCATAACCAGCTTTGACAATGTATCAATACTGGTAATTAAAGCAACAAAGTATGATACATAGAGGGGCGTTTAAGCTTTAAAATGGGTAATAAAAATGTATCCAATTCAGGCGCTATGAGGAAAAGAATATAAATGAATAAACCAGAAATAAGAATAAGAAAAACTTATGGGTGGAGATATTGAAATGGGTATTACATCAACAGTTAAGATAAAGGCAAAGGCAAAGGCAAAGGCAAATTTATTTATATAGCACAATTCAGTACACAGACAATGCAAAGTGCTTTACATCATTAAAATACAGGAAATAAAGCAGAAAAAAAGTAAGTAGGAAAAAGCAGTTGGATTATATATATATATAAAAAAAATTGCATTCGACTGTTTAATTAGTGCAGTCGAAGGCAGTCCTAAACAAATGAGTTTTTAGTCTTGATTTAACACTAGGAGTCCCAGAGAATTTCAGTTTTCTTGCAAGCCCCCCCTCCCCTTCAAGTTTGTGTATTCACTCTACCTTGCTAACTGTCCCTATTGTAATGCAAATAACCTGTGACAGGTCCTAGTTCCTGAGCTGAGAACAGGTCATAGCCATGCTTTTCCAACAAGGCAAGGCAGAGCCTATTTCTATTGTCCATTCACCAACAGACTCATGTATATTGCAAAGCTCACTATATGAACGAAAGAATAATTGTATTTTGTCTTGTCTCGCCTTTTTATGTCATTCAAAATTTAATCTTAGAGAATGACAAACAGTATGCCTTTAGTATTGGAGTAACATTTATGTCACACAAGGAACAGCCGTAGTCCCCCCACCCCCGCTTTCAGGTAAAACACTCCTCAACAGAGAGGCTTGAACTAAAACCAAAACTGAAGGGGGTGGAATGGTTCTGAGAGTTGTGAAGTACTGTTGGGGGGACTGGAGCCACATACCACCCCAAACAGCTCAATTTTGAAAAACAACAGACAGAAGGTATAACTTCAGAAAGTTTTTTTTTTATTTCAGATAAAGAAAAGCAGTCTACATATGGATAAAGCACTAAATATAAAGTGGAAAAATGTAAAATACAATTGTCCCATCTAGCAGTTTCCACATTCCCACAGTGAGCCTTTCCTACATTTGCCACAGGTAAATTTTGCCGCAGTGGACACAACGTTCAGTACTTCTGTTGTTATTGCAGAGTATGCGCACCTGGCATTGAGTCTTTTTCTGCTGGGAAACTCTCATCTCACGACGTAGCTGGTTTTGCTCTTCCTCTTGTGTCTTTTCCTGCAGGAGCCTGTTTTTGAGTTCCTCTGAAAGCTCCAGCATGTACAGTGGACGACTTTCTTTGGATCCTGTACACGCTGTGTACAAAACATGTGCATTTGTGGGGGCCATGTCAAGCAGGTTATAAAACACAGCCATGGGCCACCTCCGTGTTCCTGCACGCACAGAGTAGTTGCGCAGTTTCTGGTCCATAATATCAACACCACATTTGAGCTGGTTGTAATCAACCACAGTGTTTGTTTTTTGTTTTTGAATGTCCACAATTTCCACTTTGTGATGCATGGTACTCAGAAGACAGACAGATTTCTTTTTTTTTGTCGCATACACCGTCAGCAAGGCACTTCCAGATTTGAACACCTGTGTGGAGTGCAACTGGCGCCCCGAGGTTTCCTTTGCAGTTGCTGGTAGCTCCCGACGAATTTTGTTGATGGTGCCAAGCAGAGTTGTATTTTGCTGAAGGAGCCTGTTAGCCAAAGACAGAGAGGTGAAGAAATTGTCCATAGCTACAGTCCTTCCCTTGTCCAAAAATGGTTCCATCAATTTTAGAACAACGTTCTCTGACAACCTCTCTCCTTTTGGACGAGTGGGATCTTTTCCCAAGTAAGGGATGGCATTACACATGTATTTTGTATCCAGATCTGCTGCAATCCAAAACTTGATTCCAAACTTGTCAGGCTTGGATGCAATGTACTGCAAAAAGGGGCACCGAACCTTGGACGGAAACAGCTGCTCATCCACTGTAACATGCTGTCCTGGACTGTAGGACGACACACAGTTCTGAACAAACCGCATCCAGATGTAAGAAATTGCTGCAAATTTGTCATTGTGTATGCGTTCCTTGCGGGTGTCCTTGTTGTCAAAACGAAGGTACCGTCTTATTTCAAAAAACCGGTTACGAGGCATTATGGGTTTGATATCTGCGTTTCTGAATTTATTGGCCCACATGTGTCGCATGGGACCAATGTAACCCATGGCAGCCCTTCGAAAAAGGATTGCGAGGAAAGCCATCAGCTCGTAGATACTCATCTGACAGCTGGTGTGTGTTCTGCGGGCCTCGTGGACTGTGCAGTCTCTGATGGTCAGCAACATGTTCACATCCAACAAACACAGGAAGCTGCGAAGGCGACTTGTGATTTTGCGTTTCGCAGAATCTGTTGGCCCTCCAGATCCATTGAAGGCAGTCTGTGGGGTTTCAGGAACAGAAAAGTCTCCAACTTTCCAGTGGGACCAAACAGTGCCATCTTTCGCCTTCTCTGTGGATCCAGGCATTGTGCCAACATCAGCAGTTTTTTGTTTTTTGCAAGGAGGGGGGTTACCGCGCACTGTGTCTTCCTCTTCATCTGATGTAGCCTCAGTGTTTGAACTGTCCCGCTCAATCATATAATTGACCACTCTGCTCCTGGTGCGTCTTTGGAGGGGAGGATTTGCTGGTGCAAAAGCAGTCGCATTCTCATCAGAATCATCCTCTTCACTTGAAGAATCGGTTGCGCTGTTTTCATTCTGAAATGCTAAGTCTCCAACAGATCCACCATCAGATTCGTAGTCTGACATGCTCTGAAGCATGGCTAAAGCCTCCTGAGCGTTCATCCTTCTTGGTCGCCTTGGTTGTGCTATGGTGAATAGACCCCTTGCAACCACGTGACTCCGTTACCCAGAACCCCTTGCGTGGCGGCCATATTGGTTGGCATGCCATTTTCTACACAACGCACAATATTCAAGAGCCGGGCGAGTTTTTCCCCTTTTCGGGCCGATTCTTCAGCCGTGCAAGCATGTTTTGAATCGGGCCGAATTTCAGCTTGATCGTACAGGGGGGAGGAGGAGGGACTGGCTTCTCACGACTACCTCCCGATCAGGAATCGGACGATCGGTAAAAATCAAACATGTTTGAAATTCAGTCGGCTGTCGTGAGGTTTTCGTGAGCGCATCCTGCTGTTCAAGCAGAGCTACGAGGGAGCGCCCTCCCCTCCTCTCCGTCCCCGCCAGGGGAGGGAGGTGAGCGGGCGTCCCTGAAGCGACCTCCGCCCGGCCCGCTCGCGGGGGAGTTGGGAAGGGAGAGCGCTCCGGTCCGCGCAACGCGCTGGCCGCCTGTTTCGGCACTCCTCCGCTCGCGGGGGGGCGGGCCGGGCCGGGCGACTTGCCGTGCCGCGCGGCCGCCGGTGCGTCTCGTCCCTCCTCTCTCCCCTCCGTTCCCCCGGTGCCTCCTGCGGGCCTCGCCAGAGCTGGGATCGACCCCCTGCTCTGGGTCCCTGTCACCCACCGTCGCTCGCCTGCCTCTGCCACCACAGCGAGCGTCGCGCCGCACAGATCGTGAGCGGTGAACTTTTTAAACCCCGCGGTTCCGTCGCACAGTTTTTAGATGTATGTAAGTACCACGACTGAAAAACTCGTACAGTGTATGTATGCCCGGTATTTGCGGACCCTTTGGCTCTTCCTGATAAGGATTTTTCTAGCAATCCCGATGATTGGCCATCAGTTTGCTGTGCGGATCTGGTGAACTACCTTGTGTTGTCACCCACCCCAACGTACAGTGGCGATCAGATGAAGGCGTACAAGAGTTTGGGAGCGCACAAACAGTTCACTGCCGGATGGATACGTGAACTGTCTGTTTTTTACCTGAATGATGTAGCAGTTGTCCGTGGAAGGGTGAGTTTAATGTTGTTTATTCTCATAACTTGGCTGCATATAGTCCGATAACATCTGACCCTAAACTGTAAACATTGCTTTGGCAACAGGGATGCAGTCTGTTTGCACCATATTGAACAATCAGTGAATAGTCTTTTGTATACATGCGAGTAAAGAGGTAACTGGGCCAGTGCAGTGGTGGGCTGTCACGCTAGCCTGCCCACCAAGATGGAGGCTCGCACCCCCGATCACGTGACTGTGACGTCAGATGCAAGGGGTCTATTCCGGGTGAATTCTGAGTCTGTGTGCTGTGCCTGCTCTATTTATCCCCACAGAAATTCTGTAAATTACTCAACTCCTTGAAAAAACTCCTATACAACACAAAGGGAGGCAGCTCAAACAAGGAAACCCCAGCACACCAGCTGAAGTCACCAAACCACATTCTTACAACTGCCTTTTGATTTGCAAATGGCGCTCATTCCACCAGAGGAGAGCCGTTAACACCTTTGGGGGGATACTCGATACAAACTAGGTGCAGACTAAAGTCTGCACTTTGGGACTCTTAGTGTTAAAGGAACTTAGGCTTTCAGCATTTTTACAGTTTTCTGGAAGTTTGTTCCAGATAAGTGGAGCATAGGAACTAAATGCTGCTTCTCCGTGTTTAGATCTGGTTCTGGGTATGCAGAGTAGGCTGGAGCCAGAAGACCTTAGTGGTCTGGAGGGTTGATACACTGGTAACAATTCTAAAGATAAATGAATGAAAGAATTTTTCAATATAAGCAGAATAAACTTTGTAGCTTTGCAATCTCTCCTTTGCATCTGCTGATGCAAAGGAGAGATTGCGAACTCCGCATATACGGGATATCTTGAAGTAAACAGAGGCGCTGTCATGGTGCAGTTTTTGGCCTTCCTGACTTTGAAGAGTTTCTGGCACTTTCCACCTCCCATACACCCCAGTTCTCCACTCTACGTTGTGATCAGTTCCACCGCTGTCCCTAATTAAGCCCGGACTCATTCCACCTGTCAACACTCCTACTTAACACTAGTAGTCCCAGAGAATTTCAGTTTTCTTGTCTTTCTCAGACAGCCTTTCTCCTGTGGGGCGGGAGGGATCTTTTCCCAAATAGGGGATAGCATTACACATGTATTTTGTGTCCAGATCCACTGCAATCCAAAACTTAATTCCAAATTTATCAGGCTTGGATGCAATGTATTGCAGAAAGGGGCAACGAACCTTTGATGGAAATAACTGCTCATCAACAGTAATATGTTGCCCTGGACTGTAGGTTGGTGAAGAACTAAGGGGGTGGACCTGTTTCTGTTGAATTTGCATGTTATCTAAGCCATTACAAGGCCTTTGTTGGGCAGTAGTATAAAGCTTGATACTCCACATTACTCCAGACTTTTTGAATTGAGAAAGCTTCCTCGATAGGAAGCGAAACGTCTTCAACTACGGAAAACAAGTCCAGTTGCTTTGTTTTTTACTGTTTCTGGCCTGGACTGTAGGACACACACAGTTCTGTACAAACTGTTGCCAGATGTTTGAAATAGCAGCAAATTTGTCCGTTTTCACACGTTCCAAACAAGTGTCTTTGTTGTCGAAGCGCAGATATTTCATTATCAGGTGCGGATTTACCATTTGGCGAAACTAGGCAGTTGCCTAGGGCCCCCAAGTTCCTGGGGCCCCCGATTATCCAGCCAGGCTTTGATAATGATGTTGTTCCACCAGACAGAGAGTCCAGCATCATCCACTCTGCTGGTAAGCAGTCAGCACAGTGTACTTCCTGAAGATTACCCAGGTCTGGCCAATCAGCTGTCTGATCGTGCACGCTGCTCAATAGTACTGAGGGGACCGCTCCAGGTGAAGAACAGGATCTTGCCAAGAAATGGAGACGGGGGCAGATTTACTTCCAGCTATTATTTCATTGAAATAAAAAATGGAGAACAGATAAGGAGATCATGGCTTGTCTACTAGAAAAAGGGACAAAAGAAAACATAGAGGAAAACAACAAGAAAATGGATAAGAGAGGGACAAAAGGTAGAAAAAATAATGTATATCTATTCTATTAAAATTTTTGTATCTGTATAATGGGTCTGTTTTATGTGTTGTCTTCACAATTCAGAGGGCCCCATGCCTTTCTTTGCCTAGGGCCCCAAATTTCCTAAATACACTCCTGTTCATTATATCTTGAAACCGGTTTCGAGGCATTGTGGCTTTGATGTGTGAATTCCCAAAGTCTTTGAACCACAAATCCCACATGGCGCCAACACTCCTTTGTGCTGCCTTCATAAACAGAACTGCAATGAAAGCATTCAGCTCATACAAACTCATTTTCCAGCCCTGTTTTGTTATGCGACCATGCTGGACTGTGCAGTCTCTGATGGTCATCAGAATACCAATATCCACCAAACAGAGGAAGCTTTGGAGGCGACTTGTAGTTTTCCGGCTTGCAAACTCAGTTGGTCCTCCAGTATATATATATACGCACGTGTGTGTGTGCGTGCGTCTGCGTGCTCTGCTGCAGCGTCGCGGAGGAGAGATCGCACTGAAGTGACTTGAGTTATATATACCCCTTAGTAAATAGGGCAGATGGTCATTATTGTAGAAATATTCTTCCTTTCCCTCTCTACAGCTATTTTCATTGTACAGATCAGTTATCAGCTGATCGCTGTGCGGGTGTCTGCAATCATTCCGGCTTGGCGACACTGATGACGTAGACCTAGTTATATTTAATTACAAATATGATTTTTTACCCCCTGCTCTCTGGTAAAAATCTCGTCAACAGAGAGGTTTGAGCTAAAACCGAAACTGAAGAGGGTGGAATGGTTCTCCAACGACAGGGGTAATGGGGCATTTACATCTGAAAAGGGATTCATGAGTTGTGAAGTAGTGTCGGGGGGACTGGGGCTGATGAAAATTCTCGTCTCTCTGGGCTTTCTAGTGTTAAGCTCACCTCAGTCAGCTCTTCCCCGCCGGATCGTCTGCTCACAACTGCTCTCAAGCACCTGTCGTCACTCTCCTTGCTGCTGCTTTCCCGCATGCACCAGCCTTCATCCCTCGTCATCATCCTCACCGCCTTCCTCCGCCCCAAGCCTGCTGCACTCCCCTTCCTCGTGCCTGCCTGCGACTCTCAGTGCTCAAAGAACTCTCTTTCTGCTGTGCTGCCAGCTCTACCTCAACCCCAATGCTCTCCCGTCTTCTCAGGAAGCTTCATGGCTACACAGCGCAGCACCCGCAGTCCTCCAGCTCTCTCCAGTTCGCCCGCTCCACCATCTCCATCATCCCTTCCAGTCTGGTAAAGACTGTTGGTTTTCATCCTCCACGACCCATCTGCCTTCAATAAAGCTCTTAAACTAAACTCTGTGTGTGGCTGAGTTCAGGTTCATGTGAACACTTTCTGACAGGCGCAAATAAGAAGAAAATAATTAGGATGCCGCTAAGATCTGCCACTCCGGCAGACATCAATAAAGCGCCACTAAAGTAAAAGGCTTAAATGGATGAAACTGCGAAATTAGCATAATGACTCGTTTTGCTAACTACAAGTGGTGAATTGAGGATTAAAGCAACAGTGAAAAATTGTTTTTAGAATTACATGCAGTTACCTACAAGATTTAAGGAGAGTTAATATCTCTCCGCTCGAACCTAAATAACACAATAGTTCTCCTTTTAACCAGATGTTAAAACATCCTGATGAATGAATACATGTATTAGTGAGTTTAGCCAACTATTTGGCTAGGGGTCTTTGGGCCAGGATAATTTAATGATTATCCTCTTACATACAGAAAAGAAATAAGGCCAATTAGTTTAGTTGGAAATTTTGGATCAGGTCTGGATAGTAGATCTGGTCAGGATACTGACCAGATCTGGATACTGACCAGATCTACCCCTGAACACAAGGTGATGATAAAAGGATAATAGCTTGAAGATGATATCAATGAATGAAGGTTGACTCTGAAGAACATTAAAGCTGCAATGGCACCCAACATCGGAACTCCTGCTGTGCAAAGAGCATCTTGAACAGGACTATGCATGACTGCTTTGCTTTACAGGTGTAATGGTCTCGGCACTGATGCCTGGTCTGATCACTCTTTTCACACACCTGCTTAGCTCCGCCCAGTCGTCATTACCACTCATCTGATCCACCTCCATATGTCACTATATAACCAGCCTTCAGACCAGTCATCAGTGCCAGATTATTTCAAGCCATCCGGTGAGACTTATTCCAGCATTTTTTGTTTCTGACTACCTGATCCTGACCTGTCCTGTTTTTCGACCTCTGAGCCTGTCTTATCCAGTCTGTCCTGTTTGCCTGACCTGTCTACCTGATTTCTGCCTGACATGACCGCCTGCCTGATCTCTGTCTGCTTGTGTACCGACCGGATCCGTTACTTGACCTCCGAGCCTGCCTGCCTTCATCCAGCCTGTCTGCATTATCGTGTTCCGAACCTGGAACTGTGACCCGACTCCGTCTTGGATCGTCCCTTGGCACCTCACCGGACTTCTGATCTCCTGGCTCTGACCACCGACCTCGTCCCCAACATCGACTTTGGCTTTGTCCTTCTGTACCTCCTGCCTGTCCCCCGACCACCGACACATCTGGGACTCTCTGAGCCGCTTCCGCCGTGCCACGTTGGCATACAGCCGGCTTGAACCTACTCCTATTACCAGACCCGAACTGGACATTAAGACCAAGTTAGTGACCTTTATGTTCGTGATAAACCACTCTCCGAAAGACGTGGTCACTAACCTGTTGTCTCCATCCGCAGAGGTTCCTGCCGTAGACACCGACGCCGCTCGCCCCGTTTCAGTATTTAATGAACTGTTTAAGAAACCTAACTGTTTGTCCGCCTTGAATACTGGATCCTTCTGTTCCGAGTATGACAACAGGTGATGGATTTCACTTGCACGGGGTCATGAACGTAACCTTGACAGGTTGGCATTCAGGGAACACACCTATGACACACTTTAGGACTCTAGAGGGACGAACATTTAAATATGGTGATTCAGCAGTATGCATCTTGGGGTAAATGGGGTCTAGCGCAGGACACTTAACATGAAGTGATTTACTGGGGTTACAACGCTTCATGATTCGGCCAACAAGGGAAATTGTGGAGAGACATTTCACACACAGGGGTGTGGAGACACCCAAGACAAGTTGCTGTGGTTTGAACTGAAACTGTTATGAACATATCACAGGCAGTGAAAGTGTTTCGACGGCCGAGGCACTTGGAACCAGGTTGGACACAGGAGACGACGAGGGGGTCCCACAGGGATTACCTGAAACCTAACATTGACTTTAAACATTTTTGAGATTTGCTGGGGTTGCCATCCTGACCAGATCCACGCTCAAAACACAAAGATCCAATTACAGAGGCCTAGACAAATACGGACGCGTTCATCCAAGAATTTCTTTAATCCACAGATTAAAATGCAGCTACTAAGGCTGAACAGAGAACTAAAAGAGGAACGAAATTAATGCGGATGATTTAACCACAGGTGGTTGATATTTAAAGGTTTTTGAAGGACCTACACAATTTCTTCAATATTTACGAAAGACAGCGATTGATAATGATATGGAAATGCTAATTCTAGGGTGTGAGAAAACTTAATTTATTCACATGATTAATCTGCTGGGACAAGATGTGGTGCTAACATAAAATAAGGATTTACGGATCACTGGGTGATGAAATTACACAGATACTGCTGCCTAACTTCGAAAGAACTGTAGGAAATGCAATAGTAATAATAATGGATGTGTGAAGGTGTAAGAAAATCACTCTGAGTAATATCTGCTTAATTTTTTTTCTTCGAGGTTTAGACTGAACACATGAAAAGTGAGAACAGGATACTTAATAAAGGGCTGAATCGTATACGGGTTAAAAGTGTGATTGTGTGTATTACCAATTATACAAATGTTAGATGAAAGAAGCAGGTTTAAAGTCTCATAAAATTTTTATCTAGAGTTGTATGGAGCAGTCAAATAAACAGGGGGAGATGTTTTTGAAGAGAAACAATGGGTTACTGTTAACAGGATGATATTACAGTTTGTATCAAACACACTCAGACGGGGATATAGAATACAACCAGGTTTGAGTAGATAAACTGTCTGTTAAAACCAACAGAAATTATTAAAAGAGGCAATTAAAGGGGTTAGAATTGCTCTTTGCTTTAGGCAAAAAGGGGTATTCAATTAGAATTCCTTTGGTTTAATGCACGTCAAGCTGAAACTGATTCACAGAACTACTTCCTGTCTCCTCCTTAGGCTACGCCTACTTCCTGAATATCAACCAATTATGACTTGGTGTGCCCTTGGGCGTGCAAAGACTTCCATTTTCTCAGCTGAGCTTTTCAAAATAAGAAAAAAGATATATAGGAATGCTTACGATTAAAATGTCCATTAAAATCCTGGAAATCTACATAGTGGTGCATCTTTTACAAATTTAAGGGTATACTGTTTGGGTTTTTAAGAATGCATGTAAAGTATTTTAGAGCTGGTTAAGAAAGGATTTTCCGAAAAGGCATTAGTATAATTCTTTGTTGAGACTGACTATGTGTTAAATGACATAAGATGAACCTTGACACAGTAGCCGGGAAATGAATAAGATGATAAAATTAGGTTGCAGAGAACTTTCAACTGTCAGACATTGAAAGGTGAGACACACGGCTGAATTCGGTTAAGAAAAAAGAAAAACTGCTGCAGATGCATTTGAACTTTAAGATTTCTCCTTTAATATAAGTCATGCAGAATGTAATAATTACAGTGCAGGATTTTAAGATGAGAGCTAAATAATTGTGATCAAGAATATCTTGGAGGTTAAAGTGCTTGGAGGACATTTTTAATAAATGACATATGGATGGGAGCTTGATGAGAACACTAAGTACCCATTTGTTTCTGTTTTCGAGCAGACAACAAAGCCTCGTGTCTGCTGACCATCTCAATGCCAGAACTGAATACTCATTGCCATTTAGGTCAATCCTCTACTGCAAGAGGAGGAACAAAAAAAGGACTTACGAAGTTTGGGAAGAAGAAGTCAGAGAATGATTTTTTTATTCTCAAATGAAGAACAGTTCCCTGAGAATGGCCTAGAGCAGGGGTTTTCAATAGGTGAGGCGCGCTTCCCCTGGGGGGCGCCAAAGAGTCACAGGGGAGGCGCGAAGAATGTGCTGGAGAAGAAGATATTTGTGCCTTTTGTTTGAGTGCGCAGAAACCAATCCAAGCGCGCAGTGAGACAACACGTGCCCGCTCAAAACCAGTCTGGCGCGCACTCAACTCTGAAAAACTCTTCTCAACCCACGCTCTGTCCTCGCGCTCAGTTCCATCTCTGCACGCGCACGCGACTTTGCTCGCGCGCTGGACCTGCTCACCTCACGCGCTGGACCTGCTCACCTCGTGCGCTGGACCTGCTCACCTCGCGCGCTGGACCTGCTCATTGAACGCTTAACACTAGCTGTCTCTTTTCTTTCCATCTTCTGGGAGGTGATGCAAAAGTTTATTCTAATCATAATCATTATCATTGTCATCATTATTTAAAGAGCACTTTAACAAAAGGTAAAACAGAGTGCCAAACATCAGATAAGAAATAATATCTAATAAAATGCTAAGTTGTTAAAATAGCAATAGGTTTAAATTGTGTATAATTAGCCTAAATATGTAAATTGGAATATGTAATATGTTGACGTCTGTTAAATTCAGGTTATCTTTTTTATTATTATTATTTCAGTTGACGTCTCCTTTTGACGTGAGTTCAGTTTATCATTGGCGTCTGTTTAGTTCAGTTTGTCTGCTGTTGAAAACAATAGTTTATGAATTTGCTCTAATGACAGTTCAATTTTAAAAGTAGGCCCTCTGTCCGGGATGTTTCAGTAAAAGTAGCCTGTAAGATGGAAATATTTGGATGGATATTTTATTAATAGGTCTTTTTTTAATGAATGTACTTTGTTAAAAGAAATACAATAAAAAACATGTGTTGGGCTATCAGTTGTTTTTGAAACACAGCATTCCAGGAACACGAAAGAAAGATGCATTTACTGCAGGGACTTGTGTGGGGTAGGTTTGTGGTTGGGGGGGGGGGGGGGGCGTGGTTATCTTTACCTATTCCTAGGGGAGGCTCACCTTCAACGAATTTGAAAACCCCTGGCCTAGAGGCTTTCTTAACACTAGAATTACCAGAGAAGGGTCATTTAACATTTCTACCTTTGGAGCCCAGAGACGGGTCAACTGACATGAAGGATTTTAATTAGCATCCTATAAGCAGTTGTGAACCGGCGCTTTTGTTCTGTAAATAAGGCCATTACTGGTGCACCAAAGGAAGGGGGAAGCTTAACTCCCTACTAACTGTCTAGTTAGTTCTATTCAGTATATTGTATTTTATAATATAAAGATTATATATATTATATTTAGCTTAGTTTTATTTTAGCAAAAAAGCACAATGAATTAATTTTAATATTTTAAATGGAGATATATTTTACAGCCAGGTACAGCTGTGATCAATGACCAGAAGTATTTGTGTCTAAGTCAAGAGGACTGAAATTCCAGCATGAGAAATATACAAAAGAACAACAGTTATTTGTTTGAATGCTTTTTATTTTTGTCATTGAAAACAATACAAAAAATACAAGAAATAAAACAATTCCACACATATTTACACTAGGCACAGTGGGGGGCTGCGTGTGTGTGAGTGGCATGTCCTTGTGTGACTGGCATTTCAGCACTCACTCAGCAGTCTGTCTGTACTGTCGGAACATACCTGGCACTGCCAGGGTATGACCCTGGTGCATTTGCCACATGTGTATTTGTAGCAGTCAACGCATCTCACAGTTGCACAATTGTTCCTGCATCGATGGTTGACCTGACACTTTGCCCTTTTGCCTGAGCTGGGTGTAGAAGGTTGTTGCCGAAGCAGCTTCTCCTTGTGTGCCTTCTTCTCACTCACATGAGAGTTACCCAACTCTTTGGCAAGCTCAACTAGGAAGTCCACCCGTCTCTCCTGCACCCCAATGCATGCCTGATAAAGCACATGTGCATTCAGTGCTGCCATGTCAATCATGTTGTAGAACACGGCAACTGGCCATCTCCGTGTTCCTGCACGCACGCTGTACTCCCGCACCATTTGGTCCATCACATCCACACCGCACTTTGTTTTGTTATATTGTGTGACCGTGTTTGGCTTCCTTTTGGTGGTATCCTCAGTCTCAGCCACGCTGTGCATGCTGCTGAGAACGTAAACGGCCTTCTTCCGTTTGGGCGCATACACCGTCAGCGTGGCACCAGTGGTTGAAAACACCTGAGTGGTGAATTCAGTGCGATCCATCTGTCTAGCGGACTGAGGAATTTCCCGTCGTCTCTTGTTGACTGTGCCGAGGATAGTGGTTTTCTGGCTAAGCAGTCGTTGTGCAAGTGACAGTGATGTAAAGAAATTGTCCGTGGAAATTGTCAGGAAAATAAAATAGGTAGGTTGAGAAATCTAACCTGAAGACAGCTCAGAGTCCGAATCCGGTTGAAGGTCTATATCGTCTCCATCTGAATCACAAGGGCTGGCACTGCTCAGAATCAGTTCCAATGCCTCCTGAGCAGTGAACCTCTTCTGCATTTTGTTTCTTGTGAACTAAATAGATGAAGCAGTCACCTATTTATCCTCCACAGCACAAAAGGTTGCATGCAAATTTGCATGTGCAAAGTCTCCCAGATCTCTTTTGCTACACCTTTTGCATGATTTTTTTGAGGTGGAGCAACACAATTTGGTTAGTTTTCTACTGTAGAGCTGCCTCCATCATAGATCGCACCCACCCCCAACATGGACTATTCACACGTACCTTCTGGCCTGACAGTACAGAAGTGTGGAATGCTTTTGTGAGTTCGGCTCTCCTCCCCCCCTGCTGATTCCTCAGGCAATGGCCACATTTACAATTGAACAAGGGATGCTTATTTGAGCCACCAGAGTCGTCAGTTTGGACTCAGGGTCTTTTGACCCTCTTTCGGGACATCAGGGGGGGAGGTTGAAAACCCTGGTAATGCTAGTGTTAACGTACTGACTTTTTTCATATTGTGTTACTGTGTTTTTAAACTGCTCTGTTCCACTGACATACATGATCCTGTTTGATTTCCTGTGTTATGACATTTATACTGTGATGTTGCATTATGTTGATAAATATACTTTTATGATAAAGAATGGAAACTGTCTGCTTCGGACACACACCAAGACCTACACTTTATGAAACCTTTTTGGTTTGACGTAGGCAGAACCAGGATCTGATTGGCACCTAAAAACTTGGTAATGATCATTTTCAGATTCAATACGGAGTATTCTTGCTCAGATTGGCCGAGAGCAGGATTTCCCTGGGGTTCTCATCAGTTTTTACCGTCTCTTAGTGGGGATGGCATTTTCTGATGGGGAAAGGCCCTGCCCGCCCTGTGATGCCCCCTACTGGTACTCCTGGATTTGTAAGGTGTGGAAGTGATGGATGTATGTCCATGGAATGGAGACTGGAGGGTCAAGTAGGAGGTTTTTCGGGGTGGGGGTACAATAGACTGATTCGACCTTGGTTACTGAACAGCCTTAGCTTACCTAGTCTAATGTAAAATTAAAATAATGTATGCATAGGACCCTAAAACAGGCCTAACTCAATTATGTTGTGCCATATTACAGCCATGATCATCAAAATGGTTGAGGTCAGACTGAATTCTGACCACACAGCCACAAAGTAGGGAGAGTCAGCAAGGCCTGCCCTCTCTCAGCAGGATGCGGACCACTCCCCACAGATAAAGGTCAGAGCACCTCAGGAATCTCTCTTCTGACCAGACCCTCTTCTGCAGCTCCCACACTCCTGACCAGCTGCTCAGACCACTTTCTCCTGGAGCTCCTGAGGGAAAGGGGGGGCTAGCCAGCCACCCAGTCCCCTTCCTCAGCAGCCATGTGACTCAAGGCCGAAAGCCCACAGACCAACCGTTCTGTGGAACTCATCTGCTGCTTCAATGGAATGACCAAGAGGGAGAGGAGGACCTGACTGAATCCGGATAAACAACACACTGACCGGGGCTAAGTTGCACTCTGACTGCTGCGCAAACCAGCCACAAAGTACAGATTGCCGAAACAGCTTTGTTTATTCTTGTCGGCCTTTACAGGGAAGCGAAACCCAGACGGAGCTGAAAAGCAGGCAGAATGACCTGCTGTCGAATTCTGAGGTAAACCTGCTCTAATCGTGACTGCAACCGAGTCAGACACTGTCTGCAGGACATCAGGCCTCCGATTCCGACCACATGTTGCTGCTGTTAAGCCATTTGCCCGCTGCTGGACGAGCAACGGTTCCCCTTTTACTGCCTTCTCGGATTAGCAAATTGGACTGGACTCACATGAGGCACCGACAGGTTTGGGCAGCGAGCTGAGGGACAAGTTACATGGTTCATTTGGAAATGTTTTGTAAATCGTTGTGCACATGGTGCCTATAAAACAAAGGGCTAACTAAATAGCTCATTGCTAGCATTCGGTACCATGTCATTGTCGAGTGTGTTTTTATGGTTGTAACAAAGGTTATCTCCACAAGGGTTTCATAGATGGGACATTAATGTTTACGTTATCCAGCCCACTCATTATGACTAAAATAAAACCGAAGCTTTTATTTGTTAGCGCCAAATGTCCGCTAGCCAAATCCTATTAGCTTCTGTTCGCTCCCGATTTCCGGACATTCAAAAGGAACTTGTTTAAAGGCATAAAGCTTAACCGTTCTGCTCGGCCATCCTTCGATAGTGCTATGAGCCTTATTCCCGCAGTAATATCGAATATTAATGTCAGTTTTAAAGGCAATTTTGATAACTTCAGACTTTAACCGACTTAGCGACTGATCGCTACAGCGACCCCTAGCGCCCAGAGGTAGAATCGCATAAACAAAGGCAAGCGATTCTGAAGTAAATGATTTTCAGGACAAATCGGTCCTCAGAATGTCATTTACTCAAAATAATGTTCTGGTTAACTCAGGATTTGCATTGTGAATGGGTTGAAACATGTCAAATGTTGTTCTGAATTAGTTAAGCTAATTTAACCACAACTCACATTCTTTAAGGTGAACTTTGGTTAACTTAAACAAAATATTATTTCATCAAATAATGTTTTGTTTAACTCAGGCTTTGCATTGTGAATGGATTGAAACACATGCCAAACTCCATTCCATGTATTTTTTAATCAGATCTGCAGTGAACGGGATTCACTGACATTCTGATTATGATCAACCACTTTTGTTTGTCTTTTGGTTGTTTTGCATGTAAAAAGTTCCTTAGCTTAGCTTCTTTTTGTCTTCATTTTGCTTAGTAGTTTAGTTAAGATTCACTAGCCAAGTAGAGAGGATTTACTGATTGAAGTATTCTGTTAATTCAGATAAACAGCATTACATAGTGATGTTCTCTGGATGTTCATTTTATTTCTGTTATTAAATTATTCAACTTGAAAAGAAGTTGTCACTCCTTTATTCTGTGTGTGTGCAGGGTTTGCTGCTAAAAGATCGCTAGTGCACGAATTCATCCCTTTCAACCATTGTCTTGATATCAGCTTAAGAGCTGATCATCACCAGACAATACTTAACAGACAGAGGGTTATTTAATAAAGATTAAATACCTTTAAACAGTGCATAATTGCACAACATTTTGTTGAACCCTAAATTATAGATAAATCCTGAGACTGTGGTCTTGAGTGATAAATAATGAATTATGAATTATTCAAGCTGATTGGTGGTAAATGTTGAAATTGATGTTTGTTCAGACCATTTTTTTGGAATTGCTTTCATTGTGCTGTGCCTTTGGGGCACACCAGCAGGGGGGTGTAACTGTGTTTGTTATGATGTGCTTTTGGGGCACATCAACAGGGGGAATTGTTAGAGATTATCTGACTACATATGTGGATTACAGATAAACGGACTCTGGAGGCCAGAGCCTAACATACTTACATCAATGTGATAAACGGAACTCTGTTATCATGCTGTAAAGACCCTTGAATGGGTGTACACAGTTGGTCCTATTTAAGGTCTGGGTGAAGAATGAACATGAGGCTCGCTCTGAGTCTCACTCTGTCTGTCTCTGTCTCTGTCTCTCTCTCTCTGACTCGGGCGTCCGGAAATGACGTCAGCGTTGTTGTGTGAGAAACCAGTACTGGAACTAAAGCATCCCTCTGCTTTTTAGATTAAATATGGTAAAATATAATTATGGTTTCATGAGTTTTTTACTCCTACAGAAGTCTACAATAGAAAGAACACATTATTCAGTAAAAGAACCAGGGGTGATCCCTTCAAGGTCAAGAGATTGTAACTAACGCTAATTTGTTTCACCCAACAAATATTAGATTTATGTTACCTTGGTATTAAGTTGGTTGAGATTGTTGGTAATTTCAGGGGGAATTGCTCCTCCTTGAGACTTGATGTCATCAATGTCCTCTTTATTGGCTTTGATCTTAAATAAGGAACAAGATAAGATTAAAAGCATGTAATTTAGGTGCCATATTTACCAGTGTGTTAACAATATTACTATAGACAAAATTATGTGTTAGAAATAAAACAGTTTCACTGAAATAATTTGTGCAACAAAGTCTTATCCTAAGCATCACCAATTTAAAGAAATGTTCTTTTTTTCTGTGTTGAATATGAATGATAGCTTAGCTATTGCTATCACAATATATCCTATAGGCAGGAGTCACACTGATCTCTGTGTTAATACAGATGAGATGTCAACAATCTGAAAAAACACTCAAAACTTGATAACACCAGTTTTTATTAGAGACGTGTAATGTCAGAGTAATGTAGTAGTCACAGTTCTTTAGAGAAGAAAGAGAGAAATTCCATCATTGTCCCACAATGGGGGAATTTGGGTGTGATAGTGGCAAAGACAAAGACAGAGTTACACACAATTAACAGTAATGAAAAAATAAGAAAAAAGAACAACGTAGCATAATTTATAGTTAGTTTTAAAGAAACACCAAGAATAAAAAGTAAAAAGTGAATACCACAGTAAATATTGCACAATTATTCACAATATGGCATAATATAATAAGATGCAATATTCAAGTTTAGAAATTACATTTCTAGCAGACAGGTGCACAACAAATATTTAACATTCACATCACCTGGAGTTAGCCCAGAAAAGTATTTGGTTGATAAAAGCCCAAAGGTTATGAAAGTTACAAGGGGTAAAAATACGTGGGACACTATATTAGCTGCAAGTTAGTTGCAACTACAGGTTGCTCAAGTGCGAGCCACCAGAATTGACAGACTCCTGGATAGATGTTTTCAGAAAGAACTGAACGAAAGTCCGGTTGCCTCCAATTTAAGCCTGTTTGCTGATCCTGATGATAATTCCTTCTTCATCAGTTTCTTTCAGCAAAAGATATTTTGAACATCAAGGATAAATCAGTGAGACTAATTTCAAGGCAGGGGCTAAAACAGTGAGTAATTTTAATAAGTGATGCTTACCTTTTTTTCAAGGTAGCATGTTTTAAATAAACATGCTCATTGCATGTTATATTATCATTTATAAGTCACAAGATCTGTCAGGGTGCAATCCTGCCTGCTGCACCCTGAACCTTCCAGAACCTTCCTCCTACTGCTCAGCTCCACTAATCATCCTCACCTGTTAAACCTTCAATCAGTCAGAACTTAGTCCACCTGCAAACCTCTCCATATAAACCCACCTCAGTCTCCTGTTCACCGCCAGTCCGTCTCTCATCCTCCTGTGAGAAGACTTTGCTCGCTGCCGTTACCTCTCCGCTGAAGTAATCCTCCACGTCTCCTCTGGTCCTTGGCAACCCCAGCACCTCCTAAGACTCTCCGGTCAAGCTCTGCTCAGGGTCGGTTCCAAGACCACCCGCCAGCCTTGGGTCCCGCTTCAAGGCGCTGCCGGTCCTCCAGCTTACTACGGTCAGCCGGCTCCACAGCATTCTTCATCCACCCACCCCGGTAAAAGACTCTGGTCCACCTCATCCACGTTCATCTTACCCTGCAATAAACTGTCTGAACTGACGCTCTGTGCTCTGTGTGTGTGCTTGTTCGGGTTCACCGAGACAAATATGACAGCACGGACTGGCCAAAGATGAACCCAGAACACACACGGAGCCCACGTGCTGGAGCCGGTCTGGTGTCTCCAGTACCTCCCTCCCTGGTCGTTTCTGTGGAGCTCTGCCTTCAGGGAATAAAGCGCAGCCAGACCATGGTCGCTAACTTGGACTCACCGCAGCTGCGGGCGGAAGCAGCGGCCATGGTTCGAGCTAGTTTGGAGGAACATGACCCTGGCACGACAGTGTTCTGCATTTCCGGAGCTAGTGGACCTTGCCCAGGGGATCGATTGGGACTTCTGGACGGGAACACCTCCGCCAATCGGCTCTTCCCTTGCCACCAGCCTGTCCGCTGCTCCCGCTGCTGCTGCTCCTCCCGCAGCCGCTGCTCCAACCACAGCTACGACCACAGCCTCTCCCTCGCTGCCCCGCTCCTCCCGGTACAGACGCCATTTTCGCCAGAACAACAGCACAGCTGCCGGTCTGCCTGAAGCCCAGCAGGATCCCACTGCGCCTGTTCCGCCGACTGGGGCTGACGTCGCCTCCTCCTTCCGGGTGGGCCTGGCGGTGTTGCTGCGGCTTTGCCGGGTCGGAAGGGATGTTTCCCGGTTCCCAGATGTCTCGGTCGCAATCTCCTGGATGCCCAGCTGTTCCCTCGGGTGCGGGCCCGGGCAAAGGATCGGTGGGCGGCTGTGCCACCGGTCCGGGCTCCGCAAATCGAGATGAGACAACTGTCTCCAATCTCCCATCTCCGCCAGCCATTTCCAAGCTCCCATCGCCGCCGGCCGTCTCCAAGCTCCCATCTCCGCCGGCCGTCTCCAAGCTCCCATCTCGAAAGTGCCATCGCGCTGGCCATCCAGGGTCCGGCTCTGCCGGTTGTCGCTTAGGCTCCGGCTGCTCACGCCACGGCCCAAGCCTGCGTGGGTGTGCAAATACTAGTCCCGCCGGCCGAGGAAAGCTCAGGCCCGCCGGCCAAAGCAAGCGCAGTCCCGCCGGCCGAAGCAAGCGCAGTCCCGCCGGCCGAAGCAAAAATACACCCGCCGGCCGAAGAGAAAATGGACCCGCCGGCCGACCAGAAAATGGACCCACCGGCCGACCAGAAAATGAACCCACCGGCCGACGAGAAAATAGACCCGCCGGCCGACGAGAAAATGGACCCGCCGGCCGACGAGAAAATGAACCTGCCGGCCGACGAGAAAATGGCGCAGCCCGAGGCCTCCGAGGGTGCTGCTCCGCCTCAGCCCGAGGCCTCCGAGTCCTGCGAGGGGGTCCAGGGAGACCCGCCTCCTCTCTACGTTCCCGAGTCCTGCGAAGGGGTCCAGGGGAACCCACCTCTGGTCAAGGGTCTGGAGTCCACTGAGGGTCGACCTGCTCTGCCGGCCGACAAAGGGCATGCTCCGCCACAGACTCTGCTCTGCCGAGGTCGCCAGTCACGACGCCCGCCACAGACTTTACTCTGCCGATGTCGCCAGTCACGACGCCCGCCACAGACTCTGCTCTTCTGCCGTCGGGGTCGCCCTCCGCAACGGCCGCACCTGGCTCTGCCTCGCCGGGGTCGCCCACTACAACGCTCCAGAGTCCTCCTCCGGAGACCTTGCTGCTCCGCCGCCTCCCACGTCCGGGCCGTCCTCCGCCAGCTCATCTGGTCATTAGCCAAGCAGCAAGCCGTCGCCAGAGCCCTCCGGCGCACCCAAGTCGCCGTCTGTGCCCTCTGGCGTACCCGAGCCTTCGCTGCCAGCGCTCTCAAGCCATCGCCAGAGCCCTCCGGCGCACCCAAGTCGCCGTCTGTGCCCTCTGGCGCATCCGAGCCTTCGCTGCCAGCACACCCAAGTCGCCGCCTGTGCCCTCTGGCGCTCTCAAGTTCCCGAGTTCCACGCTCTCAAGTTCCCGAGTTCCACGTTCCCGAGTTCCACGTTCTCAAGTTCCCGAGTTCCACGTTCTCACGTTCCCGAGTTCCACGTTCCCGAGTTCCATGTTCCAAAGTTCCAGCGCTGCCAAGTTCCTGGGTTCCAGTACTGTCAAGTTCCTGAGTTCCAGCGCTGTCAAAGTTCTTGAGTTCCAGCGCTGTCAAAGTTCCTGAGTTCCAGCGCTGTCAAAGTTCCTGAGTTCCAGTGCTGTCAAAGTTCCTGAGTTCCAGTGCTGTCAGGGTTCCTGAGTTCTCTTTGCACACATGGCTCCCGGGTACCTTTGTTGGACACTAATCCCCCATCCGTGCCTCCCTCCGCCCGCCCTGGGTGGGTCGTTCTTTTTGGCCCGTCTGGTATCCGGCCTTGGGGGGGGGGGGGGGGTGATGTCAGGGTGCAATCCTGCCTGCTGCACCCTGAACCTTCCTCCTCCTGCTCAACTCCACTAATCGTCCTCACCTGTCAAACCTTCAATCAGTCAGAACTTAGTCCACCTGCAAACCTCTCCATATAAACCCACCTCAGTCTCCTGTTCACCGCCAGTCCATCTCTCATCCTCCTGTGAGAAGACTTTGCTCGCTGCCGTTACCTCTCCGCTGAAGTAATCCTCCACGTCTCCTCTGGTCCTTGGCAACCCCAGCACCTCCTAAGACTCTCCGGCCAAGCTCTGCTCAAGCAACCCCTGCACCTCCTGTGACTCTCTGGCCAAGCTCTGCTCAGGGTCGGTTCCAAGACCACCCGCTAGCCTTGGGTCCCGCTTCAAGGCGCTGCCAGTCCTCCAGCTTACTACGGTCAGCCGGCTCCAGCATTCTTCATCCACCCACCCCGGTAAAAGACTCTGGTCCACCTCATCCACGTTCATTTTACCCTGCAATAAACTGTCTGAACTGTGCTCTGTGCTCTGTGTGTGTGCTTGTTCGGGTTCACCGAGACAAATATGACAAGATGTAATACATTATATTGAAATACTTTGCTTACAGCACATAGTTTACATCCTGAATCCAATTACTGCTGTCCTCAGGCTACTTTCTTGTCTGTGACTCTTAACTTGTTAATCATTCTCTGACTTATATGATTAGCAGCAGGCTTTTAGGTGTGTAAAATGTTATAAGATCAGATAGTTACAGAAGTTTAACTGACATTTATACCTGTTTACATAACGAGTGTAGATTTAATTAGTGCAAATAATAAAGTTAGGGTCCTTATTTCCTACATAAAATCAGAAATTTTAAAGACTGATTAAAACATTGGCTCTCACAGAATGAAATATGCCAAGATGGCTTATAGTGTCAATCTCTGAATTAAATAAAGACATTTTTTTCTTGTGTTTAGGAATAATTTAATGGATAAAACATCCTTTACCTGCATACCTGGAAAATAATCACTAACGGGTTAAATTAGTAGTTTGTCCAAACACAACAAAATGGTCTGCAAGTAAGACCTGCATTCTAGTGATTTGTAGCTCTGGAATGTACAGAAGATTTTTTAACGTGTCCTCTTTAATTATAAATTTTATTAGGAGACATTTTCTGGTGAGGGAATAACAGTTCTTGAGGACTCATAATTTTATCTTGATGGTTTTCTTTTTAAATATTAGTAAACTGTCTTTCTTACTGTTTAATTTGTTCTCCATCAATCAAATTGTCAGTGCATGAAAGCTTTTGGTGACTTGTAACCCAAAATATTTTGTTGAATTTGATCACATCAACATGTAAAGTCCTGAACTGATGACATCTGAGCTTACCTGACTTAGAAGCTGTGTGAGGTCTTCATTACCCACTTTAACCCGGCCGGATGATGAGGGCTCGAAGCGGATCTCTTTATTGTCACCCGTTGTAAACACAAGGTGACCATTATTTGACATCATACGAGGCCTACAAAACAAACATTCCATTTGTATTTAAAATAAATCCAATGAAATACAAATGTATTTAATTATCTGTATGATTTGGCAAGCCTACTCTCTAGAATAAGTTTTAACAAAATGATTCAAAATAAGGTAATAGTTTTTCACACATTTTATGCATCTGCTCCATCCAAACTCACTGTGTCACTTGTGCATTGTCCTTTGGCTCTCCTGGCAGTCCATACAACATAAAGACAAGGAAGACGAACAGCCATGTAGGTTGCGGTGTCCCAGCCATAGAGACGGTTTCTTGGACGTTCACTCTGAACAGCTCCTGTGCTGCAACACTCTAATACTCACTTCTGTTAGACTTTGGCCTAAAACCAAAAGCATAAAAAAACCTTTGTTTCCTAAAACACTATTGCCATGGTCTATTTATTATGGTTTAACTGTGGTTTATCATTGCGTAAGAATACATTTCACATGATTCTAAGAGATGAGTAACCTGTTTCATGTGACTATGACGTCATTTTAGGTAGGTATTTTACACCACAGAGTAAACTATAGTTAAAGATTAAATAACATAGATGTATTCTATAATTTCTATTTGTTCATAAACAGATCACTTATAATATCATATACACTTTTGTATAACAGTGTGTTCAATTATATATAATCATTTATTATGGTTATGAACAATCAAACTAAATCTAAGATTAGGTTTTCTAAAACAAAAGTAACATCAGAATTTTCTTTCTCTTAACATAAATAAATATATTCTAAAATAAATGTAATTGTTAAGTTTAACATTTGTAATACCCCGTAGGGTTTCCTTCTGGGTACACATTAACTGTAGTCCTGAGACTGGCAAATGACACCTGCTGACTCCTCTCACAGTTTTGTGCACACACAAGCAAGATAAATGAAAAATCCTGTGAGACACCTCACCTTGCTTGAATGCATTTGTGTCACCAATACTAAAGTGCTTTCATTATTCAAGAATCTAAAATACCATACTTCTTATGTCACATTAAAAAACATGAACATGATAATGTAAAGAACTTTGGATTAGTCTATTTTGCTTTTGAGTTGTGACATCTAAAAATGTATTTATGTTTTTGCCTCTAAGTCATTCCTGTTTCTCTGATTCCTCTTACACATAAACCGGTATGGTGTTTCGATGAAATTCTTAATCTGGGGACACACGGAAAGACTTTCACAGTTTTGACAGATTTTGAAAAAAACTTGGTGCTCATACAAACAGACCGGTTTTTGTTTCACAACTGAAAGACTGAGAATCTCTCACTTAACTGAACCTGCTGAGGGATCACAGACTATAGGATGTTTCAGACCAGCTAAAATCAACTGAACTAAAACTCTTGTGAAAACTTTCTCAAGTGTGACTGTTTAGAAAAAAACAAAAGTTGGTGGCAATAATACAAAATAGTCTCAGAACTCAGACCTGTTATATTTTTGTCCCACACCCCCATAAATTGAAAGAGATATAATATTAAACATGTCAAAATGATTTGAATAGTGTTGATGTTTTTCTTTTTTCTACTCATACTGAATGTTTAGAACAGGTTTTGGAATGAGTGTCACTGTTGGCCTTAGCCTAAAACGTTGTCATTTGGATTTTAGCAGAGAACAATATCATGCTTGGGCTGGATTGCACAAAAACATAAAAAATATGATAAACAGGTTCTTTCTATGTATAAAATATTTCACGCAGCAATGTGTTTGTTAAATTAAGTCCCGTTACTTTTGTGTTTAATAAATGGTGTCATTTATTTGACTGGACACAGAGTAGGCTTAAATATTTATTAAAAGTAATAAGAAGGTGACAGGCAGATAATGGCAGAAGTGACTGGTGGAGGGCTGAATAGGCTAGTGCTGGCAAAATAAACTGGAGATGCTAGGGCAGGGTGATGATGACTGCATAAGATGGTGGTGGCTAAGCAGGCTGGTGGTTGGCTGAGGAGACACTAATCCATTAAGATTAGATTAGATTAGATTCAACTTTATTGTCATTACACAGGTACAGGTACAAGGCAACAAAATGCAGTTTAGGTCTAACCAGAAGTGCAATATCAGCAAGTGCAGGATAAACAATGGTTCCATAAGTACAGGACATGGGTTTTTACTGAATAAATATAGAGATGGATACTATTATAAACAGAATTTTACTGATAGATTTGTCCTATGAATATAATATATAGATAACTAGTATTGTGAACTAAATTTCCAGATGGATATGTACCGAATATAATATACAGGTGAATATTACTATAAATAGAGTTTTTACAAATAGAGTTTATAAGTGAATATGTACTATGAATATATGTACAGATGGCTATTACTATAGGCAGAATTTTGAGCATGATATACAGGTGGCTATTACTATAAAATGAATAAATAAAGTTCGGACAGAAGCTATCTAAGTTAAAGTGCAGTGAAAGGTAATTGTATATTACAGTTAAAGTACGGTATTGCAAATGTATATGTAAACAATTGGTACTGTGAATAAACAATCGGCAGTGCAAATCAATATTCAGTCAAGGTGAGTAGTGCAAGATGCATGTAAACAGTTGTTACTATAGTAACAGTCAGGAGTGCAAGTGAACATTACAGTCTTGTAAATGACAAAATGGAGGTAGGTGTGAGGAGGGAGAGGAGAGTCTGTCAGTATATGAGGGGAGTGGGATCAGCGAGGATTAGAGTTCAATAAAGAGACAGCTCTGGGGAAGAAGCTGTTCTTCAGTCTGCTGGTCCTGGTCCGGAGGCACCTGAAGCGCCTGCCGGAGGGCAGGAGAGAGAACTGTCTGTGGGCTGGGTGAGATGAGTCCTTAAGGATGCTGCGGGCTCGATGTAGGCAGCGTTTCTTCTGGATGTGCTCAATGGTGGGTAGTGGAGTCCCAGTGATGTGCTGGGCGGTTTTCACCACCCGCTGCAGTGCCTTGCGCTCTGCAACAGAACAGCTCCCATACCACACTGTTGCACAGTTGGTCAGGATGCTTTCTATTGCACAGCGATAGAAGTTCACCAGGATAGTCGAGGACAGCTGATTTTTCCTCAGTGTCCTCAGTAAGAAGAGGCGCTGGTGAGCCTTCTTGACCAGGCAGGAGGTGTTATTTGACCAGGACATGTCTGCTGAGATGTGGGTCCCCAGAAACTTGAAACTGAAGACACACTCAACAGCCATTCCATTGATGTGGATGGTGTCGTGCATGCCTCTTGAATCTTTTCTGAAGTCCACGATGAGCTCCTTCGTTTTGGTGATGTTGAGGAGCTGGTTATTTTCAGTGCACCATGTGGCCAGGTGCTTGATCTCCTCCCTATAGGCAGTCTCATCGTTGTTGCTGATGAGACCAATCACCGTAGTGTCGTCCGCAAACTTGATGATGGAGTTGGATGCGTACACAGGCTTGCAGTTGTGGGTGAAGAGGGAGTAGAGAAACGGGCTTAGCACACAGCCCTGTGGTACACCAGTGTTGAGTGTGATGGACGTGGAGCAGTTGGAGGCTGATCGGACATTCTGGGGTCTGTTGGTCAGAAAGTCCAAAATCCAGTTGCACATGGAGGTGTTGATGCCCAGATCTCGAAGTTTGGCTATTAACTTAGCCGGGATGACAGTGTTGAATGCTGAGCTAAAGTCAACAAACAGCATGCGTGCATAAGTGTTCTTATTGTCCAGATGTGTGAGCACAGAGTGCAGTGCCATGGAAACTGCATCCTCTGTGCTCCTATTGCTGCGGTATGCAAACTGGTGTGAGTCCAATGTGGATGGTAGCAAGTATTTTAGGTGTGCCAGGACCAGCCGCTCAAAGTACTTCATTACGATTGGTGTGAGTGCTACAGGGCGGTAGTCGTTAAGGCACTTTGGGCTGGAGTGTTTTGGCACTGGCACAATGGAAGTGCATTTGAAGCATGTTGGTACAGCTGCATGGGCTAGAGACTGGTTGAAAAGGTCTGTAAAAACCTCAGTGAGCTGCTCCGCACATGCCCTTAGCACGCGTCCAGGGATGTTTTCTGGTCCAGCTGCCTTGTGCGTGCTGGTTAACCAGAGGTAGTCCCAGTCATGACTAGAGTAGGCAGTCGATGAGTCCCCAGAGAGGGCAAGTGCTTGATCCACACAGGAATGCTGGAAAAGCAGACAGTGCACATATTGTATGCACTGGGGTAAAGTGAGGGCAGAGCAAGCACAGATATACAAGACAGGCAGGCTGAGCACACAATCCCTGGGGAACAATCATGCGGGCAGGGAGACGATCTGGCACTGACCGGCTGTGAGAGGCAGGTATATGTAGTCTACTTGATGATAATGAATAGCAACAGGTGTAGCAGATTGTGATACGTGGAGCAGAGTTTGAGGATGAAACAGCCAGCCAGCCCAAAAATATATAAACAAATAGCAGATAGCATGACAAACCCCTCAGGGTTAATTCCAGATGCCCCCCCCCAAAAAAAAAACAAGACCAATAAGGGCAGCCAAAAGTCCAAAACAAAAAACTGTGTCTTGTGGCAGCCATCGGTGACAGTGCAGGACTCTAGGTGGCCGTTGCCGATGGTGCAGGATTCTTGGCGGCCATCTGCGACAGTGTAGAAATATAGGCAGTTGTCAGTGACAGTGCAGGACTCTTGCCAGCCATCAGTCCCTCAGGCAAAGGTAAGAGCGCCTGATGGATGGCTGGAACCTGGCAGGCTGGACCCCTGGCTGAAACCTGGCAGGGGTAAACTTGTCTTCAGAGCAGAGCTTGGCGTCAGTCTTAGTCTGGAGCTTGACGTCTGGAGAGACCTGAACTTGGCGCCTGGCGTGACCTGAAGCTTGGCGTCTGCTGTGACCTGAAGCTTGGTGTCCGGCATGACCTGAAGCTTAACATAAATAAAATGCACATCCTGAGAACACCATTATATAATGTTTAACTGAA
Source organism: Fundulus diaphanus (assembly GCA_037039145.1). Lineage (NCBI taxonomy): Eukaryota > Metazoa > Chordata > Actinopteri > Cyprinodontiformes > Fundulidae > Fundulus > Fundulus diaphanus. The sequence goes on along the minus strand of CM073137.1, from coordinate 49,805,643 downwards.
TTAACACTATATTTTAATCAACAAATCCTCTCTACTAGGCTAGTGAAACTTGACTAAACCTACTAGAGAGCAGTTTCAGTGGGAGAATTGTTTCAACTATTATCATAACGCAATCTTTACAATAGCAGACACAAGAAGGAGGGTAGCCTTCCCTCACGCAGGGAATGATTGAAATAGAATTAACAAAGACTTGTGAGCAATGTTCCTCCTAATATTTATGTGTCTGTGCATACACACAAACTCTCTGAACATTCACTTGACCTCTGTGAGCAATATCGCACGTGCACACTGAGGCTACATCAGACTTATCTCTGATGGTGACGAGTCCGCCTACAGGTGGGAGGCTGACCATCTGGCGACCTGGTGCAGGGAGAACAACCTGGAGCTCAACACTAAAAACAGTGGAGATGGTTGTGGACTTCAGGAAGAACTCAGCCCCATCTATCCCCATCACCCTCTGTGACTCCACAATTGACACTGTGGAGTCTTTCCGCTTCCTGGGAACTATCATCTCCCAGGACCTAATGTGGGAGCTGAACATCAACTCCCTCACCAAGAAAGCCCAGCAGAGGATGTACTTCCTGCGGCAGCTGAAAAAATTCGACCTGCCAAGGACAATGATGGTGCACTTCTACTCCTCCATCATTGAGTCCATCCTCACCTCCTCCATCACCATCTGGTACACTGGTGCCACCGCCAAGGACCAGTGTTGTATAGTAACGAAGTAAAAATACTTCACTACTGTACTTAAGTATATTTTGGAGTACTTTATACCTTTCTCGAGTATACATTTTTTTGATAACTTTTACCTTTACTTCACTATATTTCCGAACTTAATTGCATACTTTTACTCCGATACATTTTCAATGTTTGGTTTAGTTACTCGTTACAGAAAAAGCGAGGCATGGGCGGGCATTGGGGGGCCGTGCCTGTCCTGGACTGGAAGCGGATTTATTAATTTTTTTACCTCGGAGTGGCCATCGTTCTATTAGTACCATCTTTGATTTGTCAATCATACAATTCAACCAATCAAATCAACGACTGAAGGCAAATGCTAGCCAATTACAGCTGGAGAGGGGCGGGTCGCTGGCTCAGACATTCATAGCTTTCAGAGAAGCCGCGGCTCGGCTGTGGTCACCGTCGGTGTCGGTAGAGCGGGATGGATATTCGGTCTGATTACCAAACAATTACAAGAAGTGACAACGAAGCAAGCGAGAGCGAGCTGGAAGCAGCGCTATTAATTTCAGTTTGAAACGTCAGCATTGAAGTCAACACTGGAGTAAACATCGACGCTAGGAGGGTTAGCTAGACAGCTAGCAGCACAAGGAGCAGAACCAGGCAGTAAAACTGCCAAACTGAAGAAACTTGGGTTACTTCAGGCAGAAGGGAACTCTGCTTTGTTCTGATCCTTGTTCTCCTAGCTGCTGTAATTACAGAATCTGTTCTAGTGTGAATTTTTACTTCAGTGTTCAGCCTGACACCAGCGCTCATGTTTATCAGCATGTAGCTTATGCTGGACTTTTTGCAGACACAGTGCTACAGGCTGCTGTATCTCACTGATGGTTTCCAGGCCAAACCAGCATAAAACCTGCCCAACTTAAAAGAAAAAAACAAGCCCAAATCTCAAACTCGCTCATGTTAAAAGCACAGAACTATTAAACACATAAGAATATGCTGTTAGCACACTACTGTGCTGAAGCAAAAAAAAAAAAATCTTTGCGCATACGGGCTCCGCACAAAATGTACAATCAGACAACCAAATAACACACAAGATCACTTTAACAATCATGATATATCAACTGGAAAAAGGAAACTTTTATCAATAGCTTCCCAACATGAGTTGTAAATCTACCTTAATATAAACTTAATTTCTCTTACAGAATATAGCTCAATCAAACATTTCTCTTTCACAGCCATGAAATATTTTTAAGTTGATCAGTAGAACTCAACCCCTCTTGGGTATTTACATTGACCAAACACTTGATTAACCATTATTCTTTTCTTGTTTTATTATAACAATCAATATTATTCATTATAACTATTATTCATTGATGTCAGATTCGACAGATTCGACTTATTTAAAAAATAAATTGATCAGTAAAATGAACTCCCCCCACCCCAACATAATTTTTAAAGTGCATAGCACTGACCTTACTCGAAGAAGGAAAACTGAAAACTTACAAAAAGGTTGTATTTTTTGTCTAAACTTGGTCTAAATTTCTCCTGCACTTGGTTGTTTATATTATTTTAAGTGAATTTGACTTTCAAAGTTTACCAAAAATTAAAAAATGTCATTCAAACTGCATTTGCTTTGTTTTACTTTTTACTTATACTTTTAATTACATTACTTGAGTACATCTATTTTTAAAGTAATTTTCATACTTAAGTACAAGACATTTCAGATACTTTAAGACTTTTACTCAAGTAACATTTCAGTCAGTGACTTGGACTTTTACCAAAGTCATATTTTGGAGAGGTAACTATACTTTTACTTGACTCCGAGATTTCAGTACTTTATACAACACTGGATTTAGGAACTATTTTAACTGGTTCTACAGTTGTCAATAATCCTACATCTGTTGGTGCTGTAGACCAGTGGTTTTCAATAGGTGAGGGGCGCCTCCCTTGGGCGGCGCCAAAGAGTCACAGGGGAGGCGCGAGAAGACAGAGAAGAAGACAGAAGAAGACAGCGCTGCCGCTCAGCTCTGTGAAACTATGTAGCGATATTTTTGCCTTCTGTCTGAGTGCGCAGGAACCAATCAAGCGCGCAGTGAGACAACTCTCAACGCTCAAAACTGGTCTGGGGCGCGCTCAACTCTGAAAAACTCTTCTCATCCTTCTTTCCTCGCGGTCAGTTCCATCTCTGCTCGCGCGTAACTTTGCTCGCGAGCACCTGCTCATTCCACGCTCAACAACAGCTGTGCACTCACTCGGCTGTTTCTGCGTTGCAACTTCAAAAACTGTCCACTCCACCAGCTAATCACAGACATGTTTTTTCCATCCAATCAGAGTATGGCTTGCAAATACTGCATTCAGATGGATTAAATCAAAATGCTGTAATATTAGAGTTACTAAGAGTTACTAAGTGAGGTGTGAAAAATATTTGTGTCTTTTCTTTCCAGCTTCTGGGAGGTGATGCAAAAGTTAATAATCATTGTTATCATTATTTAAAGAGCACTTTAACACGAGGTAAAACAAAATGCCAAACCTCAGAAATACATCAGATAAGAGATAATAATGAAATGCTTGGTTGTTAAAATAGCAATAGACCAGTTCATTGTAATTGTTTTGTTGCGGGTTTTTCGCGCATGCGCGCCGGACTGCTTGGCAAAAAGCTAACACAATGGCGGACGCAAACAGAGAAACTGACGAGTTCTCCGCGTATTTTTCTTCTTTAGATAACGTATCACAAGATCGTTTTAAGACTAAGTTGATGGTTGATGGTATCAGATTGCCAGATCCACACAGCAAAAGCCTGAAGGGACGGAGTGAGTCTGTGAAATGCTGGCCAAGGGTTCCGTACCCCGACATATACAGCTGCCTTATAAACACGCAGGCCAGTACAGACGAGAGAGCATGGAAGCATGAAACCACTGGACGGCTACAATTATTTTATATCAGGACATTAAGCGGGTCAGAAAATGGATGGATGGATGTTCAGACATGTTTGTGTAACATAAAGCGGAGTCGGAAACAGACCGCGTCTCAGCAGAGAGGAAGACCCGCCACCAGTAGGTTAAAAAAAAACATTGTTCACTACGGATTATTTTGGTGTTTATGTCTTGTTAAAATGGTTGGGGGTGTCGGCGACGTTGCAGTGTAAACACAGACGTACTAGCGCGCGTGAACAGGGGTGTAAATGCAGCCGCTGTCTGGTGCACATTATTGTACACTGATTGCACGAAGAAAACTAAAATGATGCGGCCTGCTGCTGCTGCAGCGCATCGACTCCACTTCTCCCGGCCCCGTCTAGCGATCGCCATCTCCCCTCCGCCGCTATTTAAGTAGAACAATGACTAGTGCAGAATTAAGTTGTATTTACCGGAGATGAAGTGTAGACTGCAAATTCTGTCGTAGTATGATGGCTCCCCGAGTCCATTGGGAGTGTCTGCCTGCGCTCTTTTCATTGAAAATATCCATTTCTTTCTTCGTCCTTCCTCCTTCGGTAAATGACAGAAACGTACATCCAACGATTTGGAATGCCTCTCTGTGCAACCGGGAGCACAACAAGTGGTAGACATTGTTTAGATTCCAAAAATAAACTAACTAAAAATACGCTCTAAATCACCCGTTTTGTCACAGTAGTAGACGAGAACAGTACTGTTTTTGCCAACCACCGTGACCCGGATGTAGCACTGACGTCACGCTTGAACTGGTCTATAGATTTAAATTGTGTATAATTAGCCTAAAAAGTAAATCGGAATATGGATGTGTTGACGTCTGTTAAATTCAGGTTTTCTTTTTTAATATTACTTCAGCTGACGTCTCCTGTTCACGTGAGTTCAGTTTGACATTGGCGTCTGTTTAGTTCAGTTTGTCAGTTTATGAATTTGCTCTAATGACAGTTCAACTTTAAAAATAGGCCCTCTGTCCGTGATGTAAAAGTAGCATGTAAAATGGAAATATTTGGATGGATGGATTTTATGAATAGGCCTTTTTTTATGGATGTACTTTGTTAAAATAAATACAATAAAAAACATGTATTGGGCTATCAGATGTTTGTGAAACACAGGATTCCAGGAACACAAAAGAAAGATGCATTTGCTGCAGGGACCTGTGTGGGGTAGGTTTGTGGGGGGTTTTTTTTGGCGGGGGGGGGGGGGGGGCATGGTTATCTTTACCTATTCCAAGGGGAGGCTCACATTCAATGAATTTGAAAACCCCTGCTGTAGACCATAAAGCATTTGGGGTGTCTTTTAAATCATTTTCATCAGATTCTGATAGCAAAAAATGTTGGGTTATTTTATCTCATGGTAAATCTTGGACGCGAGGCTCTGCATTGAAAAGAACTTTGTAAGGCTGTTTCCATAGTTCTGTGCTAGGGCTGTAGAGCCAGCCTGTTTTGTGTGGACACGGCTGAAAATCAGATGTGCTTTCTGCAGCTTTTAAACGCAGGCCTGTGTCTCTCCACTGTGCTTCATTGGTCTTAAACAATGACAAATATGGAACCCACGGTAATCTATACATTTTTTTGCATCTGTGTAGGAAGCATAACGGTAACTGCTGCAAATGAACTCCCATCTGTGTACACATTTTGTGTAGCCACAATTATAGTTTCCTGTTTAAGAAACTGTTTTGCATACCTTTCATCTGGAGTTAAGCATACATTCACAGTGGTGTGTAGATCAGCTAACGGAATTTCATCCTCTGGATTTGACAATGTGCATTATGCATGAGTTCGCTTTTCTCTTTTATTTGGAGCAGAGACAGTAAGCATAGTGCATAAAACACAGGAGGATTTTGTTGCAGCGACATTACATGTTCTACACGGACAGCTTTCATTCCGCCTTGCTTTGGGAAAACTGCAATGTCTAGTCTTTCCATTAAGTCCCGTCCTAACAGATTAATGGGGCAAGTTGGTGACGTTACTACAAGAGCATGCAACCTTTTTCCTGTTTGAGGGTCTTTTATTTCTATTGCTTTTGACATCCACTCTTGGGATGTTTGAGCATTTGCTGATTTTACAAAAATGGGCATTTTAGAAGTTCTTAGTCCTAGGTTATCTTTTATACATGTTTTGCAGGCTCCCGAATCACATAAAAGAGTAACTGGCTGTCCATTAATTGTAAGTACTATGTATGGTTTTTCTTTTAATCCATTTAAAAGCTCCCATGCTCCATACACATCAACTGTTTTTAATGGCTCTGGATCCCCATTTGCTCTAGCCCCTAGTCACGACTCATGTGAAGAACTGCCCCTGCGGCCTCTTCCCCGTCCCCGCAGATGAGGTGCTTGTGTCTGATTGGGACATTCCCTGGACCAATGGTCGGGTGACCCGCAATTCCAGCATCCCTCATCTGTTGTTAATGGTCTGGGCTGAAAGCCCCCTTGGTTCCTATGACCGCCCCAGCCTCCTCGGAAACCTCCTTGATGCCGTCGAGGCGGTCCGGCGGCTTGGAAAGCAAATATTTCGTCTGGGTCACATATAGGCTCTGCCCGGAAAATTTGTGTCCCCCCTCCAGACGCACCACCTCCCTTTTTAGCGTGTTTCTCGGCGTGATGCGCATATTCCAAAACTGTGGTTACATTAGACGTTGCCAGTGTAACTAAATATTTTTTAACCAATGCAGATATATGCGGATGGAAACCTCCCATTAACATATTTTTTACTTGTTGCTGATATGGTGTGTCATCTCCGTCAGCGTGCAGGATGCCACTGTGAAACCTATATTCTTTTTCAAAACGTATTTTGAACTCGTCTACGTCTTCCCCTATTTTTTGTTTTATGGACCCCAAATGTCCATTATCCGCCCTCCTGCGGAAAACTGTACGTGCTGCTTTTGCTACAGTTGTCCACTGCTGTGTCTGCTCGTTCCCCATTTGCGCTTGATGTTCAAATATTCCGCTCTGTGGGGTTCTGCCTGTATAATTCGTTCTTATTTTTCCCCAATGTTTTCCCACTGATGACTGTAAGGCTTGTCCGAACTCATGTCCATTTAAACCATATGAGTTATAAATTCCCTCCATCTCTTGGATCCATAATTCTGGATCTTCCTGCGGAGAAATGACACCTTCCACGGCCTTCCTAACTTCCTCTAACGACCACGGACGGAAAACTGGGATTGTTTGAGGCTGCTGAGATCCTACATAAGGAATTTCGACCTGCACCATAGGATACAATCCTTTGGACTGGTCTGTAGATAACGAATGATCTGATTTACTCAGTGCATCCAGGTCTGGGTACAGATTTGAAACATCCTTGGGGGGGTTTAAGGGATTATACGGTGGTGGTCTGCCTTCTTCAGTTGCTACCATGGTTTGCGTTACTGAAGTAATGTTCTGGTGGGTTCTTTTTTTTTTAGAGCCTAAAATTGTAGGGGGCCAAATAGGTGATGAAGTGGGGCTTTGACGCGCCGCTCCATCGGCCACCCCACCCCCTCCTGCTGGTCGGGGCTGTCTCGGCCTACGGCCGTGCGGTTGCGTTTCATTATCTTCAGGGCGCACGAACATTACAGTTTTCTGACGGTCTGCTTTATTTTTAGCTCGCGCATCCTGCCTATTTTTTGCTTGAACTAACCAACAGCGCGCAATTTCAAGCTCTTTTATTTTTTTCTGTTTTTTTTTCTGTTTTTGCACTAGCACTTGTCTCTAGCCGACACAAAACGTTTTCCCATTGATTCACTTTCATATGGAGCCAGATGGGTCTCGAAATCCACAAATGCACAAAAAATCCACACACACACAGGACAAAATCCACGCATGCACAGGCCGATTCATACGTGCACAAAAAAATCCACACGTGCACAAAAAAATCCACACATGCACAAAAAAATCCACCCGTGCACAAAAAAATCCACACGTGCACAAAAAAATCCACACATGAACAGGCCCGATTCATGCGTGCACAAAAAAATCCACACGTGCACAAAAAAATCCACCCGTGCACAAAAAAATCCACACACACACAGAACAAGACCCACACATCCAAAGCTCTAGGCTTTAAACCTCACAGCATTTGTGTGTGGATTTTTGAGACTGTCCTGCCGTCTCGGGATTCGCACAAGCATTTTTTTAAACAGAGAGTGGTTTGCAAGCAATCAGAAGCCTCCCTTGTATAAGCCAATCACTGGAAAGTACTCCACGTGGGGTGACTTACTCATAAGCCAATCACATTCAACCTGTTCAGGAAGCGCGGTCTATGAGCACAATGTGCTCTCAGGCTTCAGCGGGCAGCAGCCGCTTGTCTCCCTCTCTCTCCGCAGGTGTTTGCTCATGAGCGGAGGCGCCCAGCTGCAGGGGTCCGCCTCCACCCCTCCGGCCTCAGAGGCGACGTCGAAAGCCGCCTCTCTGCTCCCTTCAAGTCGCTCCGGATCCGCCCGCAGCGATCCTTGGTCTCTGAGCTCACAACATCTAACTCCGCGGGCCTCTTCCGTCTGATCTCCAGCCGGCCAGCAGTCATTCCCTCCGAGCTCTCATCGGCCTCGCCGTTACCTGCTTCTCCTGTGCTCTGACGGCTGATGGACCCCGATTTCGGCCAGCGTCTCTCAGCTGCTCCCTCCTCTCACACGCTGTGGGAACCAAGCACTCTTGAGAAATAAAAATCAATAAATTCCATCTCTTGTGATCAGCTAAGATAAAACGAATATAAAATCATGCAATAAATAACATCTGTAAGGCACACTTGTTTTTATTCCATTTTAATCTTGTCAGGGCTCAGCAGGCAGAGCCGTGCAGCTTTGCCGGCTCCGCGCTCTCCTCCTCTCCTTACTCACAGGTGACAGCAGTTGACCGGTGGGCGGGACTGTCACACCTGCAGCGTGTTCAGCGGCGTCTCAGCACACTATAAGATCAGCGCACGGACAGCGGGAGGATGCCAGAGTGTTACCTTGTCGCGGTATGCCTAAAGGCCATCAACCACCTCCTGAGCTTCAGACCCGTGAGTTTTTCGATCCCCGTTTTGGATCTAATCTTTGTCTCGTGTGTTTTCTCCAGTGCTCTCGTGTTTTTGGAACCTTTCTCTCGTGTGACTCTGCGCTGTGAAGACCAGGCTACCGAATCCACAACCCGCTCAGATTCTGCTCTGGCGACCTTCCCCTCAAACTCGCTTGGTGGTACCAAGTTGGGCACGAGTTTCCCCTTCCCGGATTCACCCTGGTCACTCCTGGTTCATTCCGGATCTCTGAACCCGCCGGCGCTGCTCGGACCCTGCCCAACCTCCGCTCACCGGTCACTCTGTCATCTGCTTCTCAAACATCAGCTGAGCCCATCTCACTCCCCCCGGCTTAGTCCCTAGAGCTCCGTGGTAAGCGTACGTGTTTAGTTGTACTTTCCTTTATAGTTAGTCTCTGTTAACCGTTTTCCCCTTTACCTCACAGATCCCGTGTTACCTGCCCGAGTCGGTCCCTGCGTTTCCCCGGTTCTGAGATCCTCCCTGAATCCTAGCGTAAAGATCAATAAAAACTGTAAAAACTGCTTCCTGTTTGCCGGTGTTCTCTGCATGTGGGTCAGACATCTTAAACCAAACATGACATCTGTTAATTTTTTAAAGATATTTGTAAAGACAAAAGTTTGGATTTTTCTTCAATAGCTCCCTGGTCATGTGACTCACTGACTCAAAACCTGTGTTAAATTGTTCTATATTAGCCTGATGGGCCACACTTTTATTCCATTTTAAGCCTTTTTATATTTTAAGATTTATTTATAATTAAATATTTCTTCAATCGCTTCCAGGTCACTGACTCGAAATCTGTGTGAAATTGTTATACTACTTTAGCCAGATGAGGCACAGCCTTGATGTTGTTGAAACAAAGGACAGTCAAAAAACTGGGGGCTTGCAGGAAGCACACATTGTTCAACATGTCAAGTCAAAGATTAATCAAAGGAAAACCAAATATTAAGAATTTTTTTATACATATATATACACACTCTGGTTTCTGGACCTCCATTTACAGACTGTGGTAGTGTATGACTTGTCAATGTGTAAATTTAAAGCATAAATATGGACAAACTCCTGGCAGTCTTGAAGTATTAATTTATAGATTAACACCCTAATCTGTGAGAGGAACATCTAATGTATTACTATAAAACTGAACAGGTATCTTGTGTTGTATTTTAACAGATCCAGTGAGACAACTTTGAAAAGATGGTTCCATTCCCGGTGTCTTAGAGCACAGAACATGAAAATGTAAAAGGCAGCTGGAACTGTCCATTGTGCAACTAATATGCAAACTTTACTCAGTTCAATGTTCAAAATAAACACTTTAGAGTAATGTTGTCAATGAAACTGTCCTTTGTTTCAACAACATCAAGGCTGTGCCTCATCTAGCTAAAGTAGTATAACAATTTCACACAGATTTCGAGTCAGTGACCTGGAAGCTATTGAAGAAATATTTAATTATAAATAAATCTTAAAATATAAAAAGGCTTAAAATGGAATAAAAGTGTGGCCCATCAGGCTAATATAGAACAATTTAACACAGGTTTTGAGTCAGTGAGTCATATGACCAGGGAGCTATTGAAGAAAAATCCAAACTTTTGTCTTTACAAATATCTTTAAAAAATTAACAGATTTGTCATGTTTGGTTTAAGATGTCTGACCCACATGCAGAGAACACCGGCAAACAGGAAGCAGTTTTTACAGTTTTTATTGATCTTTACGCTAGGATTCAGGGAGGATCTCAGAACCGGGGAAACGCAGGGACCGACTCGGGCAGGTAACACGGGATCTGTGAGGTAAAGGGGAAAACGGTTAACAGAGACTAACTATAAAGGAAAGTACAACTAAACACGTACGCTTACCACGGAGCTCTAGGGACTAAGCCGGGGGGAGTGAGATGGGCTCAGCTGATGTTTGAGAAGCAGATGACAGAGTGACCGGTGAGCGGAGGTTGGGCAGGGTCCGAGCAGCGCCGGCGGGTTCAGAGATCCGGAATGAACCAGGAGTGACCAGGGTGAATCCGGGAAGCGGAAACTCGTGCCCAACTTGGTACCACCAAGCGAGTTTGAGGGGAAGGTCGCCAGAGCAGAATCTGAGCGGGTTGTGGATTCGGGAGCCTGGTCTTCACAGCGCAGAGTCACACGAGAGAAAGGTTCCAAAAACACGAGAGCACTGGAGAAAACACACAAGACAAGGATTAGATCCAAAACGGGGATCGAAGAACTCACGGGTCTGAAGCTCAGGAGGTGGTTGATGGTCTTTAGGCATACCGCGACAAGGTAACACTCTGGCATCCTCCCGCTGTCCGTGCGCTGATCTTATAGTGCGCTGAAACGCCGCTGAACACGCTGCAGGTGTGACAGTCCCGCCCACCGGTCAACTGCTGTCACCTGTGAGTAAGGAGAGGAGGAGAGCGCGGAGCCGGCAAAGCTGCACAGTGAGCTACAACCGTAGTTTGCTCAAAACGAGTCTCCCACCGCGCTGGGAGAATTACATTGGACTCTATGCAGAGCTCGCTGCTCCGCAGATGCTTAGGGACCGTCTGCAAGTTGCAACCCCAGAAACATAATTATAGAGAAATATTCAACAGCGTCACCAAGGAGAGGTGGATTATTATCAAATTAGTTTCATATGTATCTGATCTCATGTATATCATACCACATTTATTGGATTTGAAAATAATAAATTTTTTGAGGAATTTCCCAAAGCCTAAATGGCAGTTTAGGGTAGTTTATACTGATGAGGGAAGAGTCAAGAATGAAGGACCGGGGAACCCAGGAACGGTCTTCAGGACCATACCCTTCCCAGTCAACCAGGTACTGATGGCCACGCCCACGAGGACGAACACTCACAATACGGCGCACTGTGAATGCCGGATGTCCGTGAATGGTTCGAGCGGGTGGAGGGGGTTTGGCCGGAGGGCACAAAGGGCTGGACTGGACAGGCCTTATTTGAGAAACGTGAAAGACTGGGTGGACTCTTATATGGGAAGGCAGCCTAAGGCGCACAGAGGAAGGACTAATGACAGAGTCAACAATGTAAGGACCCAAGAATCTGGGGGGAAAGCTTTCTAGAGAAGTCCTTGGATGACAGCCAAACCCTTTGCCCAGGTACATAAGTGGGAGCTGGAGTTCGTTTGCGATCAGGAAGTCTCTTGTTTTGAAACGAAGTGCATTGGAGTGCTTCTTTAGTTTGGTTCCAGATTCTATAGCAGGAGCGGAGGTGAGACTTGACAGAAGGAAAGACTGGATCGGGGAAAGACGATGGTAGGAGTGTGGGCTGGTACCCCAGCGATGCTTCAAAGGGGGAAAAACCAGATGCTGCAGAGATATGGCAGTTATGCGCATATTCGATCCAAGGAAGGTGTACGCTCCAGGAAGTGGGGTTTGAGGCACAAACACAGCGGAGTGTGTTAGCTAACTCCTGATTCAAGCGCTCACACTGACCATTAGTTTGGGGGTGGAAGCCGGAAGACAGGCGGGATTTAGCTCCGAGAGCTGAACAAAAGTCTCTCCAGACCCGGGAAATGAATTGTGGACCCCTGTCCGAGATTATTTCTGACGGGATGCCGTGAAGTCTGAAGACATGATGGAACATAAGCTTCGCCGTTTCAGCAGCAGAGGGAAGCTTGGAGAGGGCAACCAGATGACAAGCCTTGGAGAATCGGTCAATAATAGTGAGAATAGTTGTTTTACTCTTGGAAGATGGGAGGCCTGTAAAAAAATCCAAGGCTATATGGGACCAAGGTCGGCTAGGAACAGAGAGAGATTGAAGGAGTCCAGAGGGAGGTTTGTGACTGCGAACACATGTCGGGCAAGCTGCTACGTACTCTGTGACATCTTTGTTCAGAGACGGCCACCAGAAGTAACGTCGTAAAAGCCCAATAGTACGACTGACCCCTGGGAGGCAGGAGAACTTTGAGGAATGCGGCCAATCAATGGCTGCAGATCGAGTGGAAGAGGGAACGTAAAGACGGTTCGGGGGTCCCCCCCAGGATCTGGCTTGCTGAGCAGGGCCCTATGAACAGCTCCTTCTAGGTCCCAGGAGAGTGCTCCTATAGCGCAGGAAGTGGGAAGAATGCATTATGTGTTGTCATTTCTGCTTTAACTTTCTGTTCTCTCTCTTTTCTCTTCATAGTAGGTACACCTGGTCTGGCGTTCTGCTAACTGTGACATCATCCAGAGAAGACGGCTCACCCGTTACTACCATCTAATGTAGAACAGATTACTAGATCAATGTGTGCTTCTGTGCTTTTTTGTCTCTCTTGTTGTGTCTCTGTTCTGTAGTGATGGGTCCGGCAACACCAATGCGTCGGCGCATGTGTCGGTCTCATAGAGCGAAACCCGTGTCGATGTGTGTATTGCTACGGAAAAGTCACGTGACCGATACAGGAACTGTTTCGGTCACGTGACCAATACAGCACCTGTTTCGAACTGACTGACGCGGCAAACTGTTTCTGTTCCCTCCAAGCTGCACGCGTGTGCATTCGCGCACAGCAGCGCGCACAGCAAAGCTATGCTGCGCAGTAAATAAAATCCAAGCTGAACTGTAAACAAAATAACGGTTAATAATGGTTAATTTTTAACCATTTTGCAACTCTGGTGTGATGGTGTACCACAGTCTCGCTCTGTGAGCGCAAGGTGCTGATCGGAGCGCACCACTGATTGATGGGTTGGGCAGACGCCTTTATGGTTGGGCGGGTTGCGCTGTGCGTCTTTGTTCTGAGCGTCGTTTCAGAAAAAACGGCTGATTTACACTGAGTAGAAAGCTGCTACTCTGAGTAGTTCTTCCTCCCTTTGTCATACTCAGCATGTCCGATTTCAGAACAGATGATATCAGTCAGGTAACTAAACACAGCGCCCGATCAACCATTTGTAAAAAATAAAAAAGCCAGTCCACAAGCATCCTCCTTCACATTATTTATTGACTGTTTCTAAAAAAAAATCAAATATATGTTTAATTCAAATGAAAATATAAAATAATACAATGCAACATACAATGATTTAAATTGTATTGTGTATACTTGGTCATCAAATCAGTGTCAGTTAACTCTGTCAACCGGGTTGCCTGTAGGGATTTTTAAGGTCCAGCAGGTGTCAATATTCAGTGACACAGTATCGGCACAGTATCGGCACAGAGTGGCAATGTGTCGAAACGTTTCATGACGCCTCATTGACCCATCACTACTGTTCTGTCTTCTGTAACCCCAGTCGGTCGAGGCAGATGACCGTTCATACTGAGCCCGGTTCTGCCGGAGGTTTTTCCTTCCCGCTAATGGGTGGTTTTTCTTCCCACTGTCGCTTCATGCTTGCTCAGTATGAGGGATTGCAGCAAAGCCATGTACAATGCAGATGACTCTTCCTGTGGCTCTACGCTTCCCCAGGAGTGAATGCTGCTTGTCGGGACTTTGATGCAATCAACTGGTTTCCTTATATAGGACATTTTTGACCAATCTGTATAATCTGACCCAATCTGTATAATATGATTGAACTTGACTTTGTAAAGTGCCTTGAGATGACATGTTTCATGATTTGGCACTATATAAATAAAATTGAATTGAATTGAAGAATGGGCTCAGGGCATCAACTAAGTCATCAGAGGCATATTGTCGGGAGAGGGCATCAGGTTTAATATTCTTAGAACCCGGCCGATAAGTAATAGCTAAATTAAAACGAGAGAAAAATAAGGACCACCGATATTGTCTAGGGTTGAGCCGTTTGGCGCCCTGGAGGTAGGTCAGGTTTTTGTGGTCTGTCCAAATGACAACCGGGAGTTCTGTGCCCTCTAGCCAATGTCTCCATTGTTCCAGGGCAAGTTTAATGGCAAGCATTTCCCGGTCACAGATGTTGTAATTCCTTTCAGTAGGAGTGAACCTCTTTGAAAAGAACGCACAGGGATACAATCTGTTGTTAGATTCAGCCCGTTGTGACAGGACAGCTCCAACGCCTGTATCAGATGCATCAACCTCCAAAGTGAACTGGGCTTGGGGATTGGGATGGATGAGGATGGGTGCGTTCACAAACCTTTTCTTGAGTTCTGAGAAGGCCCTTTCAGCCTCAGGAGTCCAAATGAAGGGTCTTTTTGTCGACGTGAGGGCAGACAGGGGAGCAGCAATGAGGCTGAAGTTCCTGACAAAACAGCGATAAATGATAGCAAACCCCAGGAAGCGCTGGAGTTTCTTACGGGAGTCAGGAGTCGGCCAATCTTCAATGGCCAGAATCTTTCCTGGGTCTGTCTTCATCTGTCCACCCTCGAACACAAAACCCAAAAAAACTGTGGATTGGACATGAAATTCACATTTTTCCGCTTTGACATACAGCCTTTTTTCCAGCAGTCTCTGAAGCACTTTGCAGACGTGATTGTGGTGTTCCTCCAAGCTGTTTGAAAAAATCAAAATGTCATCCAGATATACAAAAACAAATAGATTGAGAAAATCCCTTAGAACATCATTGACCAGGTTCTGAAAGACTGCCGGGGCGTTAATCAAACCGAAGGGCATAACCAGATACTCAAAGTGGCCGATGTGAGATTTAAAGACCGTCTTCCATTCGTCTCCCTTGAGAATGCGGACGAGGTGATAGGCGTTGCGTAAATCCAGTTTGGAAAATATGGTAGATTGTTGAACAGGTTCAATAGCGGAGGAGATGAGTGGGAGAGAGTATTTATTTTTGATAGTTATCTGGTTTAAACCTCTGTAATCAATACAGGGACGAAGGGTTTTATCTTTCTTAGCTACAAAGAAGAATCCTGCCCCCAGAGGTGAAGATGAAGGTCGGATGATTCCGGCTTGGAGAGAGTCATTAATATATTTTCCCATGGCCTCTCGCTCCAGTCTGGAGAGGTTGAACAAACGCCCTGAGGGTAGGGGAGCACCAGGAAGAAGATTGATGGCACAATCGTAGGGGCGGTGAGGAGGAAGAGAACAAGCTCGTTCCTTACTAAATACCTGCTGAAGATCATGATATTGGCAGGGAACGTTGGAAAGGTCGGGGACTGAAACAGCAGGGTAGAGCAGGGAGGCTGGGAGGAGGCAGCTGATTGTAAACACTGGTTCAGACAGGATGAGCTCCAGGACTATCCGTAAGTTCGACTAATTGATTTGGGGATTGTGTTTCTGCAACCAAGGATATCCCAAAACTACTGGGAAATCTTTAGTGGGAAAAACAAAAAGGCTAAGCTTTTCAAGATGATTTCCTGAAACCTGAAATGGGATTAACTCAGTCCTTTGAGTTATGCTAGCAAGGGAGTGACCATCCAGGGCCGTAACACGGACCGGGGATGGCAGATCAATGACTGGTATGTTGTATTGCTCAATAAGATCGGGACTTATTAAATTTTGTTCTGAACCTGAATCAATGAGTGCAAGGACAGGGAAGAACTGATTTATTATCTTAAGGGAAGATTGAACTGAAAGCCAAGGGTTTTTCAAAAGATCATAATTATTGTCACCCGCCAGGACCCCCAGAGTTACTGACGGGCCTGGTCTTTTGGGCGAACTGGACAGGAGGAAATGAAATGCTGGGGGGAGACACAATAAAGACAACTGCCAGTTGAAATTCTATGTTGACGCTCCTCAGTAGAGACTGACATTTTTTCGGGAATCCCGCGGGTCACGTGATTCCCACGGGAATCCCGCGGGATGGGAGTCAACATCAGTAAATATCACGTGATTGGGACGGTACAGGATTAAATATGAACGGGAGCAGACGGGAGCGGGAGCAAACCAACAACAGGTACAATTAACTAGGATCGATGCCAAAACATTAAATAAAATAGAAAATCAAAAATGTAGGTTCGCCGCCGCCATTTTGTAGTTTTTTTTCCAAGAAACCGAAACTATAATGCAGGTCAAAGAACTACACGACCCAGAAGCCAACAGTGCATCCGGTTTATTTTTTCCGCCAGCGCTCAAAAAACAGAATGGGAGGGGGGGGGGAATCAACCGCTAGTGGCGAACTCAACCTGGAAAAGTTGGATCGGCAACGCAAAGTCAAAAGTAAGGACTTATTTATTAAACTCACAGCGCAACTGTAAAGTTGCAAATATTAACAAACTTGACGAGAGTTGAATGTCACGGTGTTAACACTCAGTACCTGCTTGTAAAACGTGTTTCCTGGACTAATTTCCCAATGTGCAACAGTGTAATAATACTTAAAACTACTTTATTATTTTATTTAGTATTGTCTGAACAGTTGTGTTTTTTTCTGTTTTAACCCTATAACTGAACAATGTTTTAACACTTCTGTTTCACTATTTAACAAAAGTAAAACACGTCTACTTCCATGTCTGGTCGGGTAAACATGAGACGGAGACGACTGGACCGGCTGTTCCTGGGTCCAGTTAGCTCCGCCTCCAGCTCCGCATCATCCCCGAAAATTAACATAATCTCACTTTTAACTTTTTATAAAAGTTGAGAGATCTGTCTAAGAATGTGTTTAATGTTCAATGAATGTATTGGTTCTGATAGTAAACCCTAATTAGTTTGTGGATATTTTATTGCAAATGGAAAAATACTAATATGCTTGAATGATATTCAACTTTTTAAAATTTTTTTTTTTTTTACTAAACTGAGTTTTTGAACCACTTCGGTACATTATCTAAATTGTGACAGTAATGCCTTTATGCACTTGTTTCTTAACTGAGTATAGATCTCCTTCTCGGTGCATTATGCTTTAGTTTCAGCAATTTGAAATATAAAAGTAACTTCATTGTTCATGTGAAACAATTACTTAATGAATTAGTAAAAAGCAACATTGTACATTTTGTTTATTCAACTAAGATAGGCATGGTCTGTTTCCTTGTTTGTTACTTTTATTATTTATTTATTATTCCTTTTACTTTAACTGGCCTTTACTACAGCTAAAACAGGAACTTAACTGACCCTTCATAGACATTCAGGTTTAATGTATTGCCAGAAAACTTAATGAAGACAACAAGAATGGGAGTGGGGCAGGAGCGGGAGTCATTCTGAGTGGGAGCGGGATGGGAGTGGGAGTAATTTTACCAGGAGCGGGACGGGACAGGATTTTTTTTTCTACTCTTGCCCGGGATTGGGACGGGACACAATTGTTTTCAGCGGGAGTGGGACGGGACAGGAGTGAAAATCCACTCCCGTGTCAGTCTCTACTCCTCAGCAGACAAACAGGTTCTGCCTATTTGCATGGGCTAAGGAGGGCAGGAAGGAGGTTGGGCGCTAGAAGTTACCAGGCCATAGTGACTAGTTCTAGGGGGACCAGAGGCGAAAGGATTTCTAACCCTTACCCTCTCTCTCATGCGATTGTCCACCTGGATAGCCAAATTGACTAGCTCGTTAACAGTTTCTGGCGCCTTGTGCAACCCCAGTTCATCCTTAATTCTCTCATTTAAAGAATGAAGAAATGCCCCCTTAAGAGCTTTTTCGTTCCAGCCGGATTGAGCTACCAAAGTGCGGAACTCAATAGCCAATTCAGCCACAGAGCGGTTTCCTTGCTTTAATCCCCACATTTTATTAGCTGACTCCTCATTACTAATTTGGGGACTAAAGGTTTGTTTAAAAAGTTACTTTTTAAACAAACCTAACAAATTACTATAAAGGTAAGTTGGCAGAGTGCTCTCATCAATTATGTTCTCTGCCCATCTAAGGGCCTTGTCTCTAAGTAAACCAATGATATATGATATCTTACTGGTGTCATCAGGGAAGGAATGGGGCGACCCATTAAACACTAAGGTGCATTGCAAGAGGAATCCTTTGCATTTACCTAGTTCCCCCGTAAAGGGTTGCGGGGTGGGCGAGGTAAACTCCCGGTAGGCGGGGACCGAGACGCTCGGCGGGGCAGCTGCAGCAAAAACAGGAGGAGAAGGGTTAACAACAGGGTTTAGTAATTGAGAACTTAGATTCTGAAGATTTTGGGCCAACTGGTTGACACTGTCAACTAAGGCAGCCTGCTGCTGTGACATGACCTGCAGGGAGGAGTCATGACGACCTAGGAGGATTCCCTGTTCGGACAGTGCGGTCCGTAATTGCGCCACTGAGTCAGGTTGGCCAGATGGTTCTGTCATGTTGTTTGCTGAGACTCAGTTTCAGGCAGCAATTACAGACCAGTAGTGGGTTCAAAAAGGGTTTATTGAAAAAACAATAATGAGCGGGCAATCACAGGGGAAGGAAGTCCAGTTCCACACTAGGAGAGGGAAGAGTTGTTAGTGCACAGCTGGATTAGATGGTAGGTGGTACAGGTGGTTCTGCTTACTTGTTCCAGTAGTGAGAAAAACGTTGGAGGGTGGACAGACAGGTGAAGGGTCAGAGGAGCCTTCAGAATAGCATCAGCGAGTGGGGCAGACGGAGAAGAGAAGGAGGGGCGATCCGCTGGTTCCAGCGTGCGGCCCGGATGCGGTCCAGATAAACCACTCACAAGAGGAGCAATCCACGAGGAGGAACTGTGAGAGGAAAAAGTCAAAGGGTTAGTCCTTTCAGAAGGTTGAAGCTCAATCTAAGCTCGGAGAGTACTTCTGGGGCCTGGTTATCACAGGATGTGATTAGACCATCTGGTGTCTGCTTCAGGCTCCGGCTCTTCTTTTAAACCCTCACCAATTACCTGATGAGGCACAGCTGAGGATCCAACCTGCCTGTCACACCCTGAGGAAGGAGGAGGTGAGGCAAAACACTACAGGTAAACATGGAACATGACACAGCAAGGCAGACAGTGAGCTACAACCGTAGTTTCCTCAGAACGAGTCTCCCACCGCGCTGGGAGAATTACATTGGACTCTATGCAGAGCTCGCTGCTCCGCAACTGCTTAGGGACCGTCTGCAAGTTGCAACCCCAGAAACATAATCATAGAGAAATATTCAACAGCGTCAGCAAGAAGAGGTTGTAATGAACGGGAGTCGGACCCAAAAACTACCCGAAAACAGGTCAGTGGCGTTACGAGGCTTGTTTATTTAAAGGAGAGGGGAAGTGGGGCTCTCGGGACGCGCTGCTTGCGTCTTGCCGGCCGGCAATCTCCTGAAGACAAGGAAACAGGTTAGTGACCAGCGGGGCAGACGTGAGAAAACAGCAAAGCTGGATCACTAACCTGATTGCGGGCTGGATTGTTCGGGGAAGGTGGTTTTGGAGATGAGAGGCGTCTGCAGACAGTTGAGGCTGGCAGGCAGAGTCCGTATGGGGTAATCCAGGGGCGTTAATCCAAAGACAGTCCGGGTTCATTAACGTTGGGGCCAAAGATCCAGCAGTAGGGATATCCGAGGTCGGGTTCAGGTTCGGTCCAGGTTCGGCACACGGGGAGACAGTCCAGGGGGAAGGGATTCCAGACAGACAGGAATCGGACAGACAGGACCAGAGAGGGCTTCGGCAGGCTCGGGAAAACAGAAGACAGGTCAGGTCGGCAACAGACAGGCAGGAATCGACTAACAGGCTTGAAGGTACTCGGCAAAAGGCTAGAGACGTTCTGGCACTGGAGACTGAGATTGACGGGGCTTTTATGCAGCTGGAGACAGGTGGAGCCAGTAACGTTTAATTGCAGAGAGGTGGAGACTGAGCAGGTGAGTAAAAAGGGGAAATGGATCAGCTCCAGTGCCAGAATCATTACAGAGCCCCTCCCTCAAGGGCGGATTCTAGACGCCCTGGGCTGGTCAGGGTGAGTCTTGTGGAAGTCCCTGATGAGGGACTTGTCTAAAATGAGTCGGGAGGGAACCCACTGACGTTCCTCTGGACCATAGCCCTCCCAGTCGATAAGGTACTGGGTGCCCCTGCCCCGTCTTCTGGACCTGAGGATGCGTCTCACCGTGTATGCGGGGGAGCCATCAACCAACCGGGTGGGAGGTGGGGGTCTGGCGGAGGGAGCAAGACTTGAGGTTATAACTGGCTTAACCCGGGAGACGTGGAACGTGGGGTGGACCTTCAGTGATGGAGGTAGGCGCAGCCGCACTGCCACTGGGTTTACCACCTTAGAGATGGGGAAGGGACCTATGAATCAGGGCGTCAACTTCTTGCTCTCAACCTTGAGGGGCAGGTCCTTGGTAGAGAGCCAAACCCTGTCTCCTGGCTGGTACTGTGGAGCCGGTAACCGCCGGCGGTTGGCAGCCCGAGCCTGAGCTTGGGAAGAACAGAGAATGGCTCTTCTAGCCCTTCTCCATGCTCGCTGGCATCTCAAGGCAGAGAGGCGGGCGGACGGAACCCTGGACTCCCTCTCCTTGACGGAGAACACTGGTGGTTGGAACCCGTAAACGATGTAAAAAGGAGAGAGGCCAGTGGAACAGGAAGGAGAGGAGTTTATTGCATGCTCAACCAACGGAAGGTTCTGGGCCCACTTAGTGGGGTCAGACTGGCAGAGGAGGCGAAGTTTGGTCTCAACCTCCTGGTTGAGCCTCTCTGACTGGCCGTCGGTCTGAGGATGGAAGCCCGAAGACAGGCTTACAGAGATGCCCAACATGGCACAGAACTCACGCCAATATTGAGCAACAAACTGTGGCCCCCGGTCTGAGACTATATCAGTCGGTAGACCGTGTAAACAAAAAACTTCTCTGGTCAAGATTGCACCCATCTCTTTGGCTGAGGGAAGCTTGCATAGAGGAACCAGGTGAACCATCTTGGAGAACCGGTCCACTATGGTCAGTATAACTGAGTGGCCATCAGAAACCAGCAGACCGGTTATAAAGTCCATCGACAGGCTGGACCAAGGCCGAGAGGGGACCGGCAGAGGTCGGAGTAGACCGGCCGGGGGCCGCCGGGAGACCTTGGCCTGGTTACAAGGAGGGCAGGCTGAGACAAACTCCCTGACGTCCTTAACCAAGGTGGGCCACCAGAACTGTGAGCGAACGACGTGAAGGGACTTGGTTATTCCGGGATGGCAGAAAAGGCGGGAACTGTGGCAAAACTCCAAAACCCTCCTCCTAAGGGGTTCCGGGACGAAGAGTCGGTCCCTGGGACAGGCTTCGGGGACCAGGGTTCCTTCAAGGGATTGTCGGACCTCCTTCTCCAGGTCAAGGCGGGTAACCGCACACCTCACGGAATCAGGTAGAATGAATCCTTGGTCTTGGTCCTCCTCCTCTGCCTCGAACATCCTGGACAGGGCGTCTGGCTTCACATTCTTCGAGCCTGGTCTGTAGGACAGAGTGAAATTAAAACGACTAAAAAACAGAGCCCACCTGGCCTGTCGAGGATTGAGTCTCCTGGCAGTCCTCAGGTACTCCAAATTCCGATGGTCCGTCCAAACCAGAAAGGGGATCTTGGAGCCCTCAAGCCAGTGCCTCCATTCTTCAAGAGCCAATTTAACCGCCAGGAGTTCCCGATTGCCCACGTCGTAATTGCGTTCAGCGCTAGACAGCTTTCTGGAAAAGAAGGCACAAGGGTGAATACGGCCATCTTCGGCCTCCTGACTGAGAACCGCCCCGACTCCAGAGCTGGAGGCATCAACCTCCACAATGAATTGTTTGTCTGGGTTGGGTGAGACCAGGATCGGAGCCGTAGTAAAAAGCTCCTTAAGCTGTCGGAACGCCTTGTCAGCTGGTTCATTCCATGTGAACCTCACCTTGCTTGAGGTCAGAGCATGAAGCGGAGCGGCCACCTGACTGTAACCTCGGATGAAGCGCCTATAGAAATTGGCAAACCCCAGGAACCTTTGGAGCTGCTTCCTGTCAACCGGGGTGGGCCAGTCGGTGACAGCTTGGACCTTGGCTGGGTCCATTGCCATTTGACCCGGGGATAGGGTAAAACCGAGAAAAGAGGTGGAGGAGGTGTGGAACTCACACTTCTCGGCTTTGACGTATAGCTGATTTTGCAGGAGACGGAGGAGGACGGAGCGGAC
This sequence comes from Fundulus diaphanus, assembly GCA_037039145.1. Lineage (NCBI taxonomy): Eukaryota > Metazoa > Chordata > Actinopteri > Cyprinodontiformes > Fundulidae > Fundulus > Fundulus diaphanus. Next base: position 49,783,265 of record CM073137.1, on the reverse strand, counting down.
ATGTTGCTTGTGTAGAGTGAGGTTATTGGAGTAGATGAGAATGTCATCAAGGTAAACAAACACAAAACGTCCAATCATATCTCCCAGAACCTCATTTACTAGATTCTGGAACACGGCAGGAGCATTGGTGAGGCCAAATGGCATAACCAGATATTCGAAATGGCCTGTAGGGGTGTTGAAAGCGGTCTTCCACTCATCGCCCTCCTTAATGCGAACCAAGTGGTAGGCATTGCGAAGATCTAGTTTGGTGAACACCTTGGCAGCCTGGACCTGATCAAAAGCTGAGTTCATAAGGGGAATTGGGTATCGATTCTTGACAGTTATGTCGTTGAGGCCTCGATAATCGATACACGGGCGGAGAGAGCCATCCTTTTTGCCCACAAAAAAGAAACCAGCACCCGCGGGTGAGGAGGAGGGGCGAATAATGCCTGCCCCTAGGGACTCAGCAATATACTTGCTCATGGCTTCGGACTCAGGGGCGGACAAGGAATAGAGCCGGCCTCTAGGAGGAGTAGTTCCGGGCAGCAGGTCAATAGAGCAATCATAAGGTCGGTGTGGGGGGAGGCTCATAGCCCTTGCTTTGTTAAAAACCTCCCTCAAGTCGTGATACTCAGAAGGGACCTTAGACAAATCTGGGTAGAGATCCTCAATCTTACCCACAGGTGAGTGAAGTGGCTGAGCTGAGAACAGACAGGACTCAGAGCAGGAAGGGGCCCATCCCATCACCTCGACCCGTCGCAAGTCAATCTGGGGATTGTGCTTCCTGAGCCAAGTGGCACCCAAAATAACTGGAACCTGTGGAGAATTAATGATCATAAAGACCAACCTTTCTCTATGATTACCTCCCAGAATAAGCTCCACGGGCTCAGAAACAAGGCGAGAGTGATTTAGTTCGTGGCCGTCCAAGGCGAGAACACTGCGGGGGGATGTGCCTGGGTGAAGTCGGATGTTTAGCCTCCTGGCCAAACCTTCGTCCATGAACTCAGTGTCGGCCCCAGAGTCGATGAATACAGAGAGTCTGTGAGATTTAGTAGAAGTGGTTATGGTGGCTGGAAGTAACCGGTCTGGGGAGACAGTGAGTTTAGTATAGCTCAGTAGAGATCTCCCCCCCACTACTGAGCTAGGTCTTTTACTGGGCATGATCGGACACGATGACCAGCTCCTCCACAGTAGAGGCAGAGACCCTGCTGCTGCCTACGCTGGTGCTCTTCTTTAGTCAAACCAGCCTTTCCTAGCTGCATGGGCTCCGGGTCCGGCAACCTCGGGGAGGACGAGGCTACGACAGAGGGGGTAGAAGGGAAACGAGGGCGGGGAGAGGGAGCTGAGCGGCGCTCTCTCCGTTGCTCCAGAAGGCGGAGATCAACCCGGGTTGCTAGTTCCTCTAGCTCCTTAAGAGACTTAGGGTACTCCCGGGTGGCCAGCTCATCCTTGATCCGATCATTCAAACCGTGAATAAACACGTCCATGAGTGCATACTCATTCCACAGACTTTCAGCTGACAATAGATGGAAATCTATAATGTATTCCGATACAGACTTCTCCCCCTGTCTCAAGGATAAGAGTCCTCTAGAGGATTCTCTGCAGGGCAGCACTGGGCTGAACACTCTGGTTAGCTCCCTGGAGAATTCATAGTACGAGTGGCAAATGCGAGTGTTGTTTTGCCACTCGGAAGCCCCCCAAAGTCTGGCCTTTCCTGCCAATAATGAGATGACATACGCGACCTTAGACCGGTCGGTGGGAAAGGAGCAGGGCTGTAGCTCGAAGTGAATCTCACACTGGGTGAGAAACGCTCGGCAGTGCTCGGGATCACCACTAAAAAGCCCAGGCGGGGTGAGACGTGGTTCGGGCTGACACGACGTCACCGGAAGTGACGCGGAGGCCAAGGGAGGTGATTGCGGAAGTGCGGGCGGAGGAGTAGCTTGGCCGCGGAGATGGTTTAAAATCTCAGAGACGCCGGCCTCTAGCTGAGAAATGGATTTCACTACTCCCTCACGCCACTGACTGTCGGAAGAGGGATCCATGTCTTGGCCAGAACGTGCTGTAATGAACGGGAGTCGGACCCAAAAACTACCCGAAAACAGGTCAGTGGCGTTACGAGGCTTGTTTATTTAAAGGAGAGGGGAAGTGGGGCTCTCGGGACGCGCTGCTTGCGTCTTGCCGGCCGGCAATCTCCTGAAGACAAGGAAACAGGTTAGTGACCAGCGGGGCAGACGTGAGAAAACAGCAAAGCTGGATCACTAACCTGATTGCGGGCTGGATTGTTCGGGGAAGGTGGTTTTGGAGATGAGAGGCGTCTGCAGACAGTTGAGGCCGGCAGGCAGAGTCCGTATGGGGTTATCCAGGGGCGTTAATCCAAAGACAGTCCGGGTTCATTAACGTTGGGGCCAAAGATCCAGCAGTAGGGATATCCGAGGTCGGGTTCAGGTTCGGTCCAGGTTCGGCACACGGGGAGACAGTCCAGGGGGAAGGGTTTCCAGACAGACAGGAATCGGACAGACAGGACCAGAGAGGGCTTCGGCAGGCTCGGGAAAACAGAAGACAGGTCAGGTCGGCAACAGACAGGCAGGAATTGACTAACAGGCTTGAAGGTACTCGGCAAAAGGCTAGAGACGTTCTGGCACTGGAGACTGAGATTGACGGGGCTTTTATGCAGCTGGAGACAGGTGGAGCCAGTAACGTTTAATTGCAGAGAGGTGGAGACTGAGCAGGTGAGTAAAAAGGGGAAATGGATCAGCTCCAGTGCCAGAATCATTACAGAGGTGGATTATTATCAAATTCATTTCATATGTATCTGATCTCATGTATATCATACCACATTTATTGGATTTGAAAATAATACATTTTTTGAGGAATTTCACAAAGCCTAAATGGCAAATGGCACCTATTTTATTATTAGAATAAACATAAAATGAGCAATGACTACACCATAGATCATTGTAGTGCAACCAAACTTGTAGAATACATAGATAACCTGATCTAGTTTATACTACAACTCTTACTTTAGGAAAATGTGCTAAACTAAATATTTTTAAGATTTTTTAAAGTTATAAAGTACTTAAATATTTTACTAAATATATATTACTAAAAATATTATCCACATTTTACCTAATACAAGTGAAATGAAAAAGAGCTTGTTAAAGTCTAAATCTAAAATATCTAATATGGCCAACAGTTACATATGTAGCTAAAGAGAGGTTAAATTAATGCCGCATTGAATCAGGTCACAAGCTTCAGCTCACAATCAAAACTGAATTTAATCTGGCATGTAAACTTTTCTCATTCATTACAACTATCAAAATGACAAGGAAAAGAAAAATGACTTACCGTGGAAATTCTGTTCATATTTCAACTTCCTCATAATCTCTTTTTCCGCTAAACTGTAAAAGATTATTGCTCTACTGACCTTAATTGATGGCTGATCATGATTGGCTGGGACTTCATTACACTAAGCATCTAATTGGTCTGATTGTGTCTGGTGGTGTGGTTGCAAGGCAGTGGCCATGAGGTAAAAACTCAATACCAGCACATTTAATCAAATAAATTAAATAACTAACCAAAGCTAAAACATCTTTGAAATAACGTAAAAATCAATGAGAACACATGAAAATGTCATGTTTTTAGATTCCAAGTGTACTTTTAATTAATATTATACCTGTTGTCATGGTTGGCTTTATGTATTTTGCCCACATGCAGAAGCACACTCGGGAGAAACAGGTGAAGTTTAAAGGTTTTATTTAAGAACCAGGTAACGGGAGGATTCTGCCTCAGCCGAGGCAGCGTCAGGTAACGGTCAGGGAGCAGGAAACCGGGTCGATCACTGGGGAAGAACGAGACAGATGTTAACTGGGGAAACGTGGAGAGGAACTGGTCTGACTGAGCTGGATCTGCTGCTGGACGCAAGCTTACCACCTGATGGACAGAGGCCGACCGGGGAGGAAGCAGTGGGGACTCAGCGCTAGCCATGCGATGGTGGCCACAGGTGTCCGGGAGACCAGTGGGTCGAAGGTGGGGTCGGGTCCGAGCAGCACCGGGGAATCCAGATGTCCAGGACAGCGAGAGGAACCAGGTGACTTTCCGGAGATGGCAGGGTTCCAGGGGAGGGGAACCGACTCAGGAGGAACCAGGAGGTTTGCAGGAGAGACCAACACCAGACGGAAGATGACGATGCTTGGAGCTCCTGCCACGAGAGACTTCACAGGGTCACAAGAGAAAGAGAGCTGACACGAGGAGGTACCTGGGAGACACAGAGGTGAGTGATTAGTTCCTCTGGGAAACACAGAGAACGAGAGGCCAAGGCTTGTCTGCATACCACGACGGTAACACTCTGGTATCCTCTCGCTGTCTGCGTGGTGTTTAAGTAGTGCCTCCCGATGCCGCTCAACCGCCCGCAGGTGTGTGGGCTCCGCCCACCAGTCAACCCAGAACACCTGTGGAAAGAGACAGAGGCAGCAGAACCGGCAGCAAGTTGCACGGCCCTGCTGGCTGAGTCCTGACACCTGTAAAGAAAAAAAAATGGTGAAAAGGGTTTCCAGGGCAAGAGTGTTGGCTTAGAGATGCCTGCATATCAAACTGAGTACCACTAATAAAAACGATAGAGAACGATTTGTATTATTTTTTTATGTGAAATTATTCCTCAGAATTCAGAGTCCAAATTCACAAGCCAAGTGTTGCTGTGTAAATAAATCTGATATGATGTGGATGTGATTTTTGTCACCCTACAACTTATAAAAGTTACTTTTTGAATGATGATAATACTTTATCTGCGACAGACTATAAATGTGGTATAATATACATGAGATCAGATACATATGAAATGAATTTGATAATAATCCACCTCTCCTTGGTGACACTGTTGAATATTTCTCTCTGATTATTTTTCTGGTGTAGCAACTTGCAGACGGTCCCTAAGCATCTGCGGAGCAGCGAGCTCTGTATTGGGTCCAATGTAATTCTCCCAGCGCGGTGGGAGACTCGTTTTGAGGAAACTACGGTTGTAGTTCACTGTCTGCCTTGCTGTGGTTACAGAGAGGTGTCTGTTTTATAGAATAAATCATCCGAAGATGAGTTACTGATCCGGAAAAGCCGAATCTGTGAATATCTTTCTAACTTTACTGAAGTCGCAAACAGCTATTTCCGGGTCACGTAAACTTTACCGATTAAATATTAAAATCAAACTCTGCCTGCTGTCCGTTTTTCCATTTCGTATTTTCGATCTGAGCTTAGAATTGAAATATGAAAAACCAATCCCTTTTCGCTTTTGGTTTAAGCATAAGAAACAAAAAACAAAATAACCAGTCCATTTTTTATTTTTCGTTTTTTCATTTGCAATTGAAAATAGAAAGAACGAAAGATACACGGATTAAAAACGGTCCGTGTATCTTTTGGTCATTGGATTTTCGTTTCATAACCAGGAAGTAAAAAAACAAAAACAAATGGCCGTTTGATTTTTGTTTTAAAATACAAAAAAGAAAATCGAAATACAAAACGTTTATCTTTTTCATTGTCAAAAAGGGAAAGTAAAATTAGAAAAATTATTTGAATTTAATTCTCTATTACGGGTAATAAAATACAAAAATGCTTTTAAACAGAAACGGAAAAACGACTCGTTTGTTCATATTCCGGAGACCGGATGCGGTTACTACTTCCTGAGACTACTTTCCAAAATAAAAGCAATAAGTTTGACGTGCCTCAGCCTATTTTGTCATAATTTTTTTACACATGTCGACTACAGTTAGTTTATATAATTTCTTTCGTTTTATGTAATATTTTTTATTATTGAGGTCTGCTAGTGAATATGGAAATATATATTCTGGTCACTGTTTGGCCTAAATAACTACTAAAACAACAGCATATAAGCTTAAACATGCTTGCTGTTACAATTATCTGGATAAATAAGAATTTGCATAGGGACACTAAATAAATTTGTTGGCCAAAGTAACTACTTTCACTTATAGATGACAGATTAAGATCTCGAGATGTTACTCATTGAAATCCATCTACATGATGTGGAATTTCAAAATAAAAGCCCTCCAAAATCTCTATGTTAAGTCAGTATGACCTAAGTTGCTGTCAGTATTGAACCGTACGTTTTCAGTTTATACTGTCACTTCAACATTACAGTAGAACACCTCCAGATGTTGCTCAACAAATATCATCCACATCTAATGTTGTCACTGTTAATATTCTGAAAGGGTAGCATGCAGCTATTGTTGAAGAAGAATGCAACCAATTGAAAACACACCTTAACATTCAGGTTCAATAAATACTTTTCTTTTGATAACAGATTTGTTACTTTTCAAAATGTAAAATTGGATCAAAAACTTGAAACAACCGTAAAGTTTAACAACAGTATATATATATATGTGTGTGTTTTTTATACACCAAACTTTTCCATCCATGTCCTCATGTACATTCACTGTGATATATATATATATATATATATATATATATATATATATATATATATATATATATATATATATATCACAGTGAATGTGCATATGACATCATCTGCCTACTTTGATTTTGTCTGTATTTTTATTCTTATTTTTTTTTTTCTCATGTTGGAGGAGGCCAGCTCCAAACTGTTCCCACAAAGTTGAGAACATGGAATTTTCCAAGATGTCTTAGTCTGTGGAAACATTCAGAGCTCAGCTCCTGAAAAACAACCCCACACCATAATCCCCACTCTGCCAAACTTTACACGTGGCACAATGAAGTCAGATAAGCACCGTTTTCCTGTCAACCACCAAACCCACACGCGTCCATCAGATTTCCAGATGGAGAGGCGTGATTTGTCCCTCCAAACAACGTGTCTCAACGCTTTGCGTTGAACTTGGTGATGTAAGGCTTGGATGTAGCTGCTTGGCCATGGAAACCCATTCCATGAAGCTCTCTGTTCTGTTCTTGAGCTGATCTGAAGGTCATATGAAGTTTGGAGGCGTATAGTGATTGACTTTGCAAAAAGTTGGCAACCTCTACGCTCTATGTGTTTCAGCATCCACTGACGCCACTCTGACAGTTTACGTGGCCTAACACTTCGTGGCTGTCCTTCCCAAACACTTCCATTTTCTTATGATACAGCAGTTGACTCAAGAATATTTAGGAGCGAGGAAAGTTGACAACTGGATTTGTTGCACAGGTCGCATCCTATCACAGCTTCACGCTGGGATTCACTGAGCTCCTGAGAGCAACCCATTCTTTCACAAATGTTCATGAAAACAGTCTGCATGCATAGGTTTTATACACCTGTGACCACTGAAATGATTGGAACACCCGATTCCAAAAATTTGGATGGCGGAGCGAATACTTTTGCAATATAGTGTATATACTTATGTAGGAACAGTCTTTTGAAATTCAACATCAAATCTTAATGAGCTTTGTTGAGCAGCCTCTGGAGGTGCTCTACTGTCATGCTGAATCAAAAACGTTCCCTTAAAACATAAGGGTTAGTAGACACATTATCAGCAACTTAGGTCAAAGTGAATATATAGAGAGATTTTGAAGGGCTTTTACTTTGAAATTCCACATCAGATGTTGATGAAATTTGTTGAGCAACATTTGAAGGTGTTCTACTGTCAAGCTGAAGTGACCGTATCCCCTAAAAATGTATCGTTTAGTAGCCACATTGTCAGCAACTTAGGTGAAATTGACAATGTAGAGATTTTGGAGGGCTTTAATTTAGAAATTCCACATCATGTTTATGGATTTTGATGAGTAACATCTCAAGATCTTATTCTGTCGTCTGTAAGTCAAAGTGGTCACCTGGGAAAACCAATTGTTTTAATATCCCTGTGCATATTTTCAGTTATACGAATCATCGCAGCAGCAAGTCTGTTTAAGGCTGTTTGCTATTTTTTTTTGTAATTATTCAGGCTAAAAAGTGACTATGACCAAAATATATATTTATATATTCACCAGCAGGGCTGAATAATAAAGAAATATAACATAAAGCTGTAAGAAATTATTTCAAATGACGTGCATATGTGTAACAAAACAAAGAATAGAATAGGTTGATAAACGTCAATCACATTGCTTTTATTTTGGAAAGTAGCAGTAGCAGCATGTCCCCAGTGGCGGCTGGCTAGACCAAAGTAAACTCAGCCATGTTCATTGGAAAATCACCTCACTTTTCTTAGAGAATATCGTCTTACTCCCCCTCTCACCTGGGATATCTGCATTGAGATTTGTATGGATGACAAGCCTTGTTTAGTCGTGTCTAAAATCAAATCTACGTGAGGTTCTTAAGACATATTATTCTGAAAAATGTGGTGCTTTTGCAACGCATAAGTGACCACTTCCGGTCTCGGAATACGAACAAACGAGCCTTTTTTTCGTTTATGTTTTAAACCATTTTTGTATTTTGTTACCAGAAATTGAAAATGAAACTCAAATCAATTTTCTAATTTCACTTTTCCCTTATTGACAATGAAAAAAAGAAACGCTTTGTATTTCGTTTTCCTTTTTTTTCATTTTAAAACAAAAATCAAATCGCCATTCGTTTTGTTTTTTTTAATTCGTGTTTCTGAAACGAAAATCCAATGACCAAAAGATACACGGACCAAAAACCAATCCCTTTTTTCGTTTTTGGTTTAACAATAAGAAACAAAAAACAAAATAACCAGTCCATTTTTTGTTTTTCATTTTTTGATTTGCAATTGAAAATAGAAAGAACGAATGATACACGGATTGAGTAGGCCAGTGAGAATCGTATTTATTTTGAACTTTATTCCACAAAACAACTTACAAATGCTACATCAACTCTTTTTCTGTTCTTTTTTTATTTTCAGGAGCACTGACGAAGAATTTCCTAACAAAGGACATCAACAAGAAGGATGCTCTCTCAAAATGGTTCACGGGCCGTTGTGTTAGAGGAGGGAAACGGACGTTGCAAGAACGGAGGGAGTTAACCAAAAGGGGTGAAACACAGGCCCTTCAGTCCCAAGATGAAACAAACATTGAACACTGATTCTGGAAGTAAAAGTTTTATAACCCCGTATTCAGTCCATAAATTTCACAGATCAAAGTTAAAACAGTAACCTAGTTTGAATGGTTCTTGTAGTGGAAACATTAGATATTAAACTCATTTCTTTTAAACACAGCTGTGCATTGTAGTTTCTTTAGTTGTGAATTAAGCAACAATATTTTAAAATGCATTATTTTGCTAGTGTTTCAGGCTAGAAGTGTGTTGACAGCCAGCTGATGCGGTTAGTGCCGACAACACTCAAGCAAATAATAAATGCATTCTGTGTACACTTTGAACAACTATCTTTAGTATTACACAAAATTAGTTCTGTTTCTCTATACTAACTTAATTGTTTAATGGACTATGATTTGTTAAAGTACTGTATAGAGCATTTTAAGCCATGACCCAGATGTACAGCCATATGATAAATTGGTGTCAAATCATCTTGGAATATGTTTTAAAGCTGTGTTGTGTTGTGTCACCAGAATCATGGACTAGAATTCAGATTGAGTTGGGAGCATGTGCCATGGAGGGGGATGGAGGGATAGGTTGTGAGCAAAGGAATTTCCCACACCCATGCAGAGACAGCCTCCCGCAGCAGGGATGCCAGCTATGAGCCTAGACCACTCCTCACACTCTTACACACTTCTTCCTGGGACTCTCAAGGAGAGAGAGCCAACCAGCCATGCGTGGGGGCCTCATGGGACTCAAAGGCCCACAAGCTGAGTAAATGTGCCTTAAAAAATATAAAGAACCCTTCCATCAAACTCAAACCACGCCCACATTTCACACCTTTCAAAAAGTGACAGCCGGAAGTCCCGCCTTCCACTTCCGGCGGAAGTCCCGCCTTCCTTAACCGGATGTCCCGCCTTCCACTGTAACCGGATGTCCCGCCTTCCTTAACCGGATGTCCCGGTCAGGATGGTCAGGAGATGTGTTTATTTTTCTGGGGTTTCTTATAACTAAACGGTATGATGGAATGCTTTTTGACAACCCTTGTTTTATACATATGTGTGTGTTTTACTCAGAATATAAAACTTTCACATTGCAGTATTTCATGCTGCAGTATTTAGGCACATTTGTCCCTCCATACAGCAAGTCTCCATTATGGCACATCCAACTCTCCATACATCCCAGTCTCCACGCCGCTCTGCTAATAACAGCAGTAAGATAGGTTTTTTTTTTCTTCACTTTCTCGCTCTAAGCAGTCGGTAAGCTCTTAACTTAAACAAAAATAAGCATTTTACAGAGCGGACCAGTTTCTACGCGGCACAGCTAAAAAGCAGAGAAACCCGATCTTAACTTAAAAGCATTTACAGAGCGGACCAGTTTCTATGCGGCACAGCTAAAAAACAGAGAAACCCGATCTTAACTTAAAAGCATTTTACAGAGCGGACCAGATTCTACGCGGCACAGCTAAAAAGCAGAGAAATCCGATCTCAACTTAAAAGCATTTTACAGAGCGGACCAGATTCTACACGGCACAGCTAAAAAGCAGAGAAATCCGACAGCTCTCCTCGGGACACTGAATTGAATGAGAGCGGTTCAGCTGGTCTGTTAGGGGAGGAGTTTGCCAAACACTAAGCCGGCACCGCTACTTCGAGACGAGACGCCGCCGCGCCTTTTGCAATCCACATCAGATCAGAGTTTATTCGATCAGACCTTCGAGACGGCATGGTCAGTTTAAACCCAGCATGATCCTTCCTGTCTGTAGAATTCAAAGCATGGTTTTCCGCCGTGCAAGTGTTACAACAAACACCGTTTCGGGCGGCTAGACGGGCGGGTACCGTGACGTGAAAGGATTGCGCCTTTTCCAATCAACATTGCCAGGAAGTGCCTTATTCAGACAATTTTTAAACCCAGCGGGACGCATTCTGCCGTCTGTAGAATTCAAAGGATGGACTTCCCCCCTGCGCCGTGCAAGCTGTTATTTCGGGGCGGGGTCGTGAAGCGTCTTTGCAACTAGCATTCAATGCCGAGGAGATGATCGATTATGTTACTGTACAGTCGGCGCTGCATCCTGTCCTAGTAAACATGTCGTTGGCAGGGCTTAACGACCAGACCATTCGGCTATTGTTCTGGACACCTGGGGGTACCTGTAGGAGGCCCTCCTCCACTTTAGAGACTTTATAACACGCCGAGTGAACAACCCTTTCAAAGACCTAGGCGGTTTAAACTAGCACGATGTCCACAGCTCGTTCTTCAACGGTTGAAGCACAGGTTCATATTGCCGGATTGACGCCGAAGCAAGAATACAACGAGATATTCACTGGTAAGTTACCCGTTTTGTAATATATTTTAACGTTTATGTGGCTTAGTTGGAGGTTTTTTTTTATGTTTGATTAGCTACTCTTTGTCTCTCACGTGTTGGCGCTAGCATGAATTTGGAGGTAATGCTAAATGTAGCCGTGGTTTACAGATATCTTTAAACCACGTGTTGGGGTTAGCTTGAATTTGATGGTAAAGCTATATATATATATATATATATATATATATTATATATATATTGAAGGGCTAAATGTTACCTGCTTGTAATATATTTTAACGTTTGTGTTTTATTTCTGCTGGATTGGCTTTATGTATTTGATGCTGGCACCCCTTGTGAAGTTAAATCTGAGTTTAAGACTGTTTTATTAGTTTGTGGTTGGTGCGGGCAGCTACAGGCCTCTACTGTTTTAAGTGTTTTTAGCCTGAATTTGGAGGTAATGATAAAATGTATCCATGAGGTTACACATGGCTTACAGATATCTGTAAGCCACATGTTTTAAGGGGTTTAGCATGAATTCAGAGGTAAAAGCTGTGTTTTAGCTCAAGGGCTAGCACTTTTATTGTTTAAGTTACCTGCTTGTAATGTATTTTAACGTTTATGTGTTTCATTGTGAAAGGCATGTTTGTTGCTAGCGCAGTGGCGATATCTGTGCAGTTATCATGGCGGAACCAGCGACAAAACAGCGAAAGCCCATGTCGGAGCAGGCAAGAAAGAGGAAAATGTCTCTGGACAGAAAGAGGAGTCGTACACGGGTGAACATCGGGCAAGCTTTTTCCAAATGGCGAGAGCTAAAAGAAAGAGAAGGCTGCAAGGCTGACGCGGACCTCGCGTTTCTGCTGATGCGATTGTAAGTAACATTGTAGGGTTTCCCTCACGCTACCGCCTCCCAACATTCCCAAAAAAAAAAAAAAAAAAAACGAAATCGATATGCGCGCAAAGCTTGTCTCCCCCCCGCTCCGCCGGTCGAGCAAAGCTTGTCTCCCCCCCGCTCCGTCGCGCTAAGCTTGTCTCCCCCCCGCTCCGTCGCGCAAAGCTTGTCTCTCTCCCCCCCCCCCCCCCGCTCCGCCGGTCGTCTGGTAAGCAAATTCCTAAGGGTAACACCGCATTGGAAGGGTTTCTCTCTCTCTGTGTGCATGTTCATACTTTCACTGTGTTAGTCATTGTACTGCCGTTTTTTAGACTTTTGTATTCGTTGCCTTCGCCTGTCTGCTAAGCTCAAAACAACCGCGCCTGGCTTGACGGAGAAAACAGTACAACAGCTGAGCATCTTTACGACAGTGCACTTTTACTTTCGCCCTCTGGGGGGAGCCTCGCTTGAAAATCAACCCCGGTTGCATAGTATACCTTTAAAAAAATATATGGATGTTCAGCAAATCAGAGATGCTTTGGATGGAATTGTGGAAGCTGTAAATGAACTCCGGAATCTCCCTGTTCAGCATGCAACCGAATCTGTAAATCTAATCCCAGGATCTCCTGTCCGATCCTGATTGGGATTTTGAGCATATTCTATGGTTAGAACAAACCATTGGCGAGCTAAATGATTCTTTCTGTTTATCAATCTCATCTTTAAACGACTCGCTACAGTTTCAACAACAAGTTACAAATGTTTTAAATGAAATCACGCAAATGGTTAACGATCTTCAAAATATACCTGTTCAGCATGAGGTGGGGGCTGCCGATTTAAATCCAGGTAATTCACCGGATAGACAGCAGGGTCATACGCACTCAGGTTCGAATTATGAACGTTTATTATCACTAGAACAAGCTGTCGATCAATTAAACGTTTCTGTCTCTCAAACATTTACCTCTAATCCTACAAGCGATCAGTTCCCGCAACAGCAGCAAGGTGGTCATTTAAATCAAAGTGTTGTCGAAAGCGGTGAACATGATCGGTCTGGTTCTTCACATACTGTCATGCAGAATCCCTCATCCAGATCGCCTCAACAGCCATGCTTGACCGTACCTGTTGTTCCTGCGCCCAACCCACAGGATCAGCCCTGCACGAGTCAGTCTCAGCCGGCTGCTAACCCTTGCATTCAGGATGAGCGTTTTAATGCTATAGAAATAAGACGTCCTTTTACGTGAAGGATTTTCACGTCATGCTGTCATTCAGGTAAATGATGACGGTGATTCAGTTCTGCCTGCATTTCTGGAATTCTTAGACGAGTTAACACAGTCTAATCAAGAATTGCCAGGACCTGAAAACTTGGAAATAGTACTTCAGATTGTACGAAACCCTCACGGCGGTGCAAAACGTAAGGCGACAAAAACGTTGGACTGTGAGCTGATTCATAAAAAACGACGTCATCTCTATATTGTTGAAAATGCTTCTAATCAGCTTTGCTTTGCAGCCAGTCTAGCACATCTTTGTAACCCTGCTTTTACAGACGCCCAAGCCATGCATCAAGCCTCACTGTGGCAACGGACAGCCGGCCTCACTGAGCAAACTCCTGTGACTTTCAGCGATGTGCATAAATTTGAAGAGATAGTCAAGAGGAAGATCGTTGTTTTCTTTAAAGACGACAAGGAGGCGATGCTTCATAAATTCCAAACAGGCTTTTCAGATCGTTCAAATCCTCTTTTTCTGTTTCTGTTCAAAAGCCATTATTATGGAATAAAGAGTCTCACAGGTTTCACAGGCTCGAAGCACATTTGCGGCTACTGCTTTAACGGTTACGATACCATTGGCACGCATAATTGTAAGGGTCACTGTTCCGTATGCCTCGACTCAAATTGTACTCTCCAGCAATACAGCCCTGTACAGTGCACAGACTGTAAGCGAATCTGTCGTAATTCCTTCTGCTTTGCTAAACACAGAGACCCCACATTGAGACCTAAACTCGGGAAGCTCGTAAGTAACTGCGACACAACAAAGTTCTGCCTTGAGTGTAAAAAGCTATATTATGTAGCCGCAGGTGGAAAGGGCAAGCCCCACGATTGTTCAGCTAAATACACGGTCTGTCGTCAGAAAGTGCCTCACGGTGCTGATGTGATGTTAAACGACCATCTTTGCTATATTCAACCGACCCTGACTGATGCGCAATTCCGCGATAAGCTAGTTTTTTATGATTTTGAAACTTTTACAGAAGAAACCGGAAAACACATCCCGTATCTTGTATGCTCAAAAACTTTGGCTGGGGATGTTTGGTATTCTTATGGTTTGAACTGCGTCAGGGATTTTCTGCTCCATTTTAGAAAACCTTGTTTCAGAGGTCATTCTTTTGTAGCCCACAACAGTTGTGGGTTTGACTCATACTTGATTCTGAGTGAAATGGTTCAGCTCGGCATTAAACCTCGTCTGATTACACAGGGAAGTAAAATCCTCTGTTTTACCGAACCTGATTACAGCCTAAAATTCATTGACAGTCTTTCGTTCCTTACCATGAAACTCAATCAAATGCCAAAAGCATTAGGCTTCACTGATCACTCTAAAGGTTTTTTTCCCTCACTTGTTCTCCTCTGAGAAGACATTAAACTACGTGGGTCCGCTTCCTCCACCCAGCTTCTACGCTGTGCAGCACATGAACCCCGCTGAGCACGAACGCTTTTACATTTGGTACAACGAGGTGTGTAAGCACCCCTTTGACTTTCAGAAAGAGGCTCTTTTTTATTGCAAACATGACGTTGAGATTCTTTTCAAGGTTTGTGTGAAATTCAAAGAAGAATTCTTTAAAGAGACAAATGTGGATCCATTAAAGTCCATAACCATAGCCGCAGCTTGTATGAATGTTTTCACATCGAATTTCCTCTCTCCTAACACACTAGCCATACCTTCCCTGGTGGATTATCGGCGTCAGTGCAAGACTTTTTCAGACGCTTCCATTCAATGGTTGGAGTGGGAAGCTGCTGAACGGGGCATTTTCATTCAACATTCTCTTAATCGAGGTGAAATGAAAGTGGGGCCTTATTATGTGGATGGATATGCAGAGATTCAAGGAGTGAAAACTGTGTTTGAGTTCAATGGTTGCTTTTACCACGGCTGTCCCGCCTGCTTTCCAGCTGACCAGACGTGCCCGCTCAGAGGAGTCTGCTTTGAAAAAATCTACTCTGCTACCATGGAGAGAGCCAGGGTATTGGAATCGGTTTATGGGGTACATGTAGAGATGATGTGGGAACATACTTGGAGTTTGATGAAGGCATCACACTCGGGTCTCAAAAGGTTTCTGGACTGTTTCAGAGCACCGTCGCCTCTTTGCCCGCGGGATGGTTTGTTTGGGGGCCGCACTTGTGCTCTTAGGCTCAGGTACACAGCAGGAGGGAATGAGTCTGTTCATTATGTAGATTTCACATCTTTGTATCCGTTTGTGAATGCAAACTGTAGCTATCCACTAGGCCATCCCAAAATCATTTGCAAAGATTTTGACGATCCCCGTAGCTACTTTGGGCTTATCAGGGCGACCGTGTACCCGCCTCGTGGTCTGTTTTTTCCTGTTTTGCCTTACAGGACGTCCACCGGTAAACTGGTGTTCACACTGTGCCGGACTTGCGCCGAGATGAACTACCAAGTGGGTCCTTGCCCTCACTCTGACGAAGAGAGAGCGTTAACAGGTGTATGGGTCAGTGTGGAATTCAGCAAGGCTCTTGAGCTGGGATATCACCTCGCTGAAATCACTGAGGTTTGGCATTTTGACAAACAGAGCAGTTCAGTCTTTAAACCGTATATCCACACTTTTCTCAAGGGTAAACAGGAGGCTTCAGGTTTCCCGGCTGAAGCTACGGACGAGGAAAGTCGTTTGAAATATGTGGCAGACTACAAACGTGAGCAAGGCATCCAGCTAGATGTACGAAAGATCGAGGTGAATCCGGCTAAAAGGCAGGTGGTAAAATTGTGTCTGAACAGTTTTTGGGGTAAATTTGCACAGAGAAACGATTTGGCTCACACGAGGCCCTATTTTTGATACAATGCTGATATTTTTTCACAAAATTATGCACCATGACATCATTTTTATAAACATCGTCTTGGTAGGTAGCCAATATTTCGTGAACCGAAAGCCCACAGGCTTTATGACACAGATAATAAACACAGTGGCGATTATGATACAATATTTTCGACGATCTCTATTTCAAAAATATCACTATGCTCTATGGATAAAATTCAAAATCAGGACTGAATCCGTAAGAGTCGAAAAAAGTGGCTCCATCGTTCTCTTCCAAAGTCAAAGCTAGCCAGTGTTCTCCAGGCATGTGTGAAGGATGAGTGTTGACGATGAAATAGGCGGGTCCTTTGTACGTGCATTTCAGTAGCGGGAGCTGGTCGGATGACCAGACGCCGTGAAATAAATCCCCCAGAAGCTGATGCATCAAACTCTCGATTTCGTGGTTATTCATGTTTTAATAAAAATCCACCAGGACCTGTCTTTTTGAGTCGATTTCCAAAATTGAGTCGTAACACGCGTACACAATCAGTGTGGTCGTGTGAGGCAGAGGAACTCTGAATCTCATTTCCAGCCTCAAATTCCCGTTACACACCGGTGAGAGGGCCTCTGCGTCCTCGCTCGCATTGAAATTAAAAACAAACAGGGAATAACCCTCATTAAATTCCTCATGAGCAATGCTTAAAGGAAGGTCTTTTAAATGATGACCTGTAGCGGTGAACATGTTGTAATATTCCCTCACTGAAATACCATCATTGAATTGAGGTTGAAACGCTTTGGCTGGGACTTGTCTACCGTCTTTACAGAGAGCTAAATATTCCACATCCATATGTTTAAAGTTGAAAGGCGACATGCTTCTCCTGCCTGTGAACGCTTCGTGGTTCACCATTCCAAAAACGACATATTTCGGCATGGTTCCTAAAAACAGATTCTCCTGTGTACATATCCTGGAATTTCCTGGCATAGAATATGTTTTCACATTCACGCGAGAAAGAGGATACAGAGCATTTCCTCTCATTAATGCTGAAGCGTGCCCCAGCCGTATAGCCGGGGAGACTGAAACTTTTTTCACGAAAATAGAAGCCCCTAGAATTCTCAGTCGGAAGGTTGAATCACGAGGTCCCATGAGAGAGAATGCATCGCTGCTCCTGGTTAATTTAATCCTCATGTCGACAGAATTCAGTAGGAGTCGTTCGCAGAAGAATATATCGGCGTGAAGCGGCCCCATCAGGTGTAATTCCCTTGAATTAGCCGTGAAAGAGGCTCTGCGGTTCATACCCCAGTTAGGACCATCTGTCATAACGATCGCGTCGATAGCCCCTGCGGTGTCTTTGTAAAAGAGACCTGCGCTAAATTGACTCTTTAAAGTGTCTTCCGAATAATTAAGCAAAGTTTCAATCATTGCCCTGTACGGGTGAGTGGCGCTACTCTGTGAAATTAACCTATCTCCCAGAATAACATCACATTGACTGAACATTGTATTCAGCGGGTAATTTATGAGTCCTACGGCCGCATCATTAGCCAGGTGGCTCCCGTCTGCGATGGTGATCTTTAGACGGACATGTAGCAAGGTGTCGTTCAAATCCAGGTATTTTTCTCCATCTCCGGGGATAAAGAATTCAATAGGCCCCGTGTCTGTAATAGCTGACACGGGTAATATCTCTGTGTAAACTTTATCTTCAATGGATATTTGAGTCATGGGGACCGTTAAAAGATCGAGTTCAGCCAGGGTGCATTCTGATGATTTCTGATGTAAAAGAGCCATGATTAGTTTTTTACTGAAAAATACTAATTCAGTTAAATATATCCTTGCTCGCAGCAGCAGGCTTCCTCCTCCTAGGCTTGCTCTGGCGAACTGACTTCTTCTTTTTACGTGGCACGAGTATTTGTGAACGCCAGACGCGTTTCCCAGGTGGTCTCTTTTTAGCGCGTCTGGACAGAACCATAACCCCTGACCCCTCCTGGTTATTCACACCTGTTATCTTGGTCATAGCTTTACCTATGACGTCCGAGGCGATGTTTGTGGCCGCCTTTTTCAGATGCGGTTTTGCTATAGCGAAGCCGGATTTAACTAGGGGTGATACGAAACGAAATAATTTTGAAAATATGGATCCTATTCCTCGACCGTACATAACAGGTGCGCCATAGAAACCCGGTAAAGCCCCACATTAAGAAAACCATGTTTTCTTAAATCTTTTTTTTCTTCTCCTTGTCACGTTTTACCACGCTTCAGCGTTGCTGGTGCGGCTGGTGGCACTGCTATGAATGATTCCAGCCGCAGTCGTGTGTTTTTATATGCATAATCCATTTTCATCTAAACGTTCGGTGTGAGGTCACAGGTCTGAAATGCAGCTTCACGATGCACTTTCCGTATGTAAATTTCACCGGGGTGTTCTGATCCGTTTTTATTTCAACTTGTATATTTTCAATGTGTCTCTTGGCCATGGGGATATAGTAGGGTTTATGGAACGTTTGTGTGATAATATCTCCAAAAAGGCCTTGGACCTGAACAGTTCGCAAGAGGGGGGCGTGAGCGTCCCCCACCATCTGTGGGGCCACGATGTCGCTATAAAAATATAAATGGTAAAACCCGGCCCTAAAATCGATTGGGTGAGGGGCGTGCCAGTGATCGAATTTGACCCATTTTTCCGGGTCCACACCGAGCATGTAGGCTATCAGAGCAGAAAAACGTAAATAGTTCTGAGCTCCGGCCTGGAACGTTAGTATGTTGGCTGTGCGGTTAACTTTGAAATAAATATCTGAATCTATCTTTCTCAGATGGGCTTCAATCTCTGTGATAAGCTGATTCAAATTAGTGTAGTATCCGCTTGCAATCTGCACGCGTTGGACATTTTCTTCGTCCGCTTTCCTCCATTCGAAATAAGCCTTTTCTGTAGGGACGTTATGCCATGTGTGTGGGTACGAAACCTCCGTCAAAGCCACTTGCCACTGACCTTGTAAATTAATAGGCTTGGCTAAATCCACGCGGAAACTCGATATGTTATTATCCTTAAAAACATTGATGCTAGCGTTGGACACTAACGTCAGATAAAATCCCTGGTCCTCAGCTATGCGATCCATGTTGCACTGTCACCCCTCCGGTGAGAAGCGCATTCTTTTAAACATCACGGAGGTCATCCGCGTTCACCCAGCTATTGAATTTCTCCGGCCAGTTTTTCCAGCGAACTAAGACCTGTCTGACCCCTCGAACCGTCCGTTTGCCTAATATTTCACCAACTTGATATATTTTGTTTTTTGACATTTTCACCTTTTGAAGCTCCTCAGCGTAAAAAGAACCTCGGACGGGCTCCCCGTCTAAATGTTTCACTTTGAATACGGGGGGAGATTGTTGTATTACTTCTGTAACAGTAAAGATTTCATCCGTGAAACTCTGTTCATATTTCTTGTCAAACACTCCACGCACTTTGGATATTCTGACATGGTCGCCTCACTTAAAAGCCATCTTGAGTTTTTTTATGCAGCGTTTGGAGTTAGTCATGTACATATTCTGAAACACCTGAAAAGCGTTACTGGCGGTGACTTCAACAGGGGCCATTTTAATACTTGAATGATAGCTATGGTTGTAACTTTTGACCAGTTCTTGAAGCACATTTACATATCGGAGAGTGTTGTTTGCAGTGAAATATCTCCACATTCTTGATTTTAACGTACGGTTAAACCTCTCAACAACTGATGCTTTTATTTCACTAGCCGTGGAAAAATGTTCAATACCATTTTTATCCATTAACGCTTTGAATGATTTGTAAAAAAATTCTTTACCGTCATCAGTTTGCAGTTTCTTTGGAATCTGACTCTCCTTTAAAACGGACTCGAAAGCTTTTACGACATCGGACACAGTTTTCCTTTTTAAAACTCTGACGTAGGCTCTTGTGGAAAGTACATCAATAACGGTTAATAAATAATTGTAACTGTCATTTTCTTTGGATAAACTCTGCATATCACAAAGATCTGCTTGAAACTGTTTCAGAGGCCTGGTGACAAACACTCTATTTCTAGGAAATCTTATTCTCGCCGATTTATGCAAAGAATAAGCATCTTGTTCTGATAAAAAGTCTCGAACCTTTTCAACCGAGACCTTCTTGCCCGTCTCACTTTCCATAGCTCTCTGTAGTCTATCTACCCCCCCGAAAGAACCAGGATGTGCAGGTGTGTAATATAAACGTTTCATTAACAGTTCTTCAGCCATACCTTCCCACACACACACACACATGTAGTGATGCTAAATGAATTAAAAGACGCCTGTAATTGGGTTTTTATATTTTTTATTAACATAATCAGGAAAGAAATTACATTCATTTATTATACCACAAACTATCATTTTTATATACAAAAGATGTAAAAAATAAAACAGATACATTGAAAAGACATTCTTTTATTACGATTATCTAAAGTGGAAATTGTAGATATCTTAAATATAATTTTATTTATAGTAGAAATTACATCACTTTTCCCATGTATGTGTAGCGGGATTTTACTTTCGGATATCTAAAATAACTTTCTTCCTATCTAAAATAAACTTTCTGGATGTCTGAAAACTAATCTTGGATCTCCATAATCCATTTTTTACCGGTCATAGTTTTTATTTCAGATATCAAACATCAATGATGAAAAGTTTTGAAACCAATATGTAAGACATCCAACTTCGTAAATTCCACTTTCTGTCCGTCAATTTGCAACCAGTAATGGCGTTGGTAGTAATTGACAGAATTGCAAGAAAAGGGCATGAATCTGAGCGAGCCCTTAGCCAGGGAATGTGTAGCAACAGAGAGCGACGTTTAATAGAAAGTTGTGTAAGAAACCTTCACAGAATTGAACATTTATTGTCTACAGAAAACTACAATGAACAGTAAAGCAGTTTGACTGAGGTTGGAGCGCTAGCAATAGCTCATTTCCATCGAACCGAGGATCGTCGTTTCTTCATAAGGCAGGTTAGTTCAGGTAAGTCCTCAGAAACAGAATTTCTTTTTTTTATTATTAATTGATTTCTATTTTATTTTTTTGCTGTTAAAGATTGGGTTGTCTTCTGTATAAAATGTAATACAGAAGCGGAGTGGCAGACCGTCTATTATTACCAGAGAGCACATACACATCCTTATGAAGCAAGGACATACAATCAAAAAAAGGCAAAAATGATGGGATGTTCCTCGTCATTTTTGAACAACAAATCAAAGCTGGTGGACCTACGCATAAGAGGAAGACTGTCTGCCTTAGATGACAATCAGCTGCAAGAGCATGTGAGTACATTGCAGGACCAGTATCCAAACTCTGGGAATGAGGTTTGTCTTTTCTATAGAAAATTGATATTTAAGTTGGATCCGCTTGTGAGAGTATTTTTTAATCATTAATGCTTTCATGTTTGTACTTTTCAGATGATGAGGGTGCTGCTTCGTGCTCAAGGTGTGATTGTCACACGGGCCAGGGTACGCTAAATGTTGGGAAGGACAAACTTGACATCTGCTGCAAGAAGGTGGAGTCGGACTGTTGCAAGGTGGGCTTACCATGTGCCGTACCCCAACAGTTTGTGGCATATTGATTTTATATATATCTATATATATATATATATCTATATATATATCTATATATATATATATATATATATATATATATATATATATGAGAGTGAGACAGGCTGCTTGATTTGCCGTACTGAAGCATGGAGAGTGAACAAAGTTATGCTGGTAGTTACGCCACGTTTCGGTCTTTTGAGTTGGAGGATTTTTCACCCTCCTCATCCCCGGCGGTGTAGGAAGGTTTTTGTGGAGCCAAGCAGGCCAGACTCTGATCAATTTGACCTGCTGGCTCAAGGCCCTGATTTAGTGAAGCCACAACCTGGCGCTGCAGAGTCAAATGGTGGACAGAATCGGTCCTGTTATATATTATCATATATCAGAATGAACATATATTTCCTGCTTTGTAACTCAGGCGGGATCACCGGCAGCTTTGTGCATCATGATTGATTTGTAATGTGGACACGTCACCCCCAGATCACCCTCTCTATATCGACTCAAACAGCAGGCAGATACCGCAGATCGCCCATGTGCAATGTCCAACCTAGAACCAACATCACAGTCTCACAGCAGCCCCTTCCCGGCTGCCTCAAGACACTAACTGCAGAACTGCAGATTGCTTTCACATACACTCCCCAACAACACATAAAAAGTTGGTAGATTGGTTTTTTGAAGAGAAAAAAGGTCGCTAGAGGGTTTGAAAAGTGCAATAGTGCTCCCTATGGAGGCACAAGAAGATGCTCTATTTTTTTGTTTTGTTTTTTAAGACCAGACCTCTCAACTTTTATCAAAAGTTAAGAGTGAGATTATGCTAATTTGGGGGCGGGGCTTGTTTGGGGGCGGGGCTAACCAGACCCTGGAAGATCCGGTGGAGTCAACTCCATCTCATTTTTATCCCACCAGACAATGAAGTAGACATGTATTACTTTTGTTAACAAGAGAAAGAGACGTATTAATACTTTATTGTCCTGTTAATGGATTAAAACATAAAAAAATACACAATTGTTCAAATAATACTAAATAAAATTAAGTAGTTTTAAGTTATTGACCGAATTATTACACAGTTACATATTCATCTATGGGTTTGTTCATCATTGTAGATCTATAACCTGATTGGTGAATCAGGCTGAGTTTCATCAAGCCTTTATGGTCAACATTTTCCCCTCAGCAGCAACACTGAAGCTCACAGAGGTTCCCGCTGCATCATTAAGCACGATCCAGCTGCTGATGTCTCCCTCTTTTCAGTTCAATGCGCTTTTAGACTGTTACAGTTTATAACCATTATCATCACCTTTCACAGCGACAGGTTTCTCAGTCAGTCGCCGCGCTGACCAGACGAATCTCTATTGTTCTTGTCAGTGCGCTCTGGGCGGTGAGGTGGGCGGATTTTACCCCCGTTGGTGCGCTGCGTGCGACGGATAAACAGTGGGGAAAATACATAACTAAAGGCTGTAAAGGGCTCCTATAAAGGAAACGGGGGTACTGACAGGTCTGAGATGAAGCCCCTGATGTTACAAGTTCTTTAAAATGACCCTTAAAAGTGCGCACCTGAATTAAAGCGCAAGGCAGCACGCCCACCGAAGCGCCAATGATTCTATGTTGTTAAAAATACAAGAGCAACTCTCCTATTGACTTTAACTGGCACACGTTGCTACCGTTGTGAGGGAATTAAACGTAGTGATTTACGTTTTGAATAGTGAACGGTGATAAAAGCACCTGCTCCGAGGGAAAAGGAGGGAGGGGGGGGGGTGAGCAAGCGCGGAGGCACAGAAATTCGGTGCATGTAGTTAAAAAATGCAGAATTAATAAAAATGAAACTTATAAACAGACCAAGTGGCGTTTTAAACTGCATCTGGATAGCAGAACTGTTTTATGATCCTGCATGCAGCAAGCAAGCAGCTCTCCCCTCCTGCATACGCGGTACAGGACCTTACCGGCTCGCTTTCACCACTGTTAAGACTAAAATTATTCATAACTCTGATCACTCTTCCTGCTACTCTGTTAACACGAACTGCAGCAGGAATTACGGATGGCCACAAGCTGTGAAAGAAGCCGAAACAGCTCAGCAGAAGGCGGAGTTTTGTCGTCCGCAGCCCAGATGGGCTTTGTGATTTTTATGCGTGAGAAATTCCATGTTTGCGTGTGAAATGCCATGTGTTGCGTGTGAGCGTGTGAAGTCAGTGAAATGCGTGTGTCACACGGTCAATGCGTGAGAGTTGAGAGCTCTGTTTAAGACTGAGCTGGCTTTTATAGTCCTGAGCAGCCAGGGGACCAATGTCACACGCTCAGAATTACGTGGCACGTGCAGAAACCAATGTTAATTTGAAATTCAATGCAAGAAGTTTGACCCTAGGAAGGCGCCATACTGAGAGTTTTGGACACAAAAGCCGGATTTTAACAAATATGCATTATAATTTTTCAAAAATAATGACCAGGATATGTAGATAGTACTATAAAACAACCATGTTAACAGTTTATTGACAACAAACAGCTGATTTGGGGGGAGAGTTACCCTTTAACAGAATTTAGCAACCTAGACACCAGGCTTTTCCATATTTGTTAAGCCTCCTATCTGGGATACCCTCCAGGTTGATATCAGTAGCTCTTTAAGTTCTATTGTTGAGTTATTGTGCTCTGAATCGCTTTTTACAGAAAATTATCAACTGAAACAATATAGTGACCTTGAATGTTTTTCCAGCAATGAATATATAACTTTGTCTTTTTGAAGATTGATAATGTTGATTTTTAGCACTAGGTGATAACGTGTTTCAAATATTTGCTGATATACTAATTCAATTATTCATTCACATTTTGATTTGTGAGTCAATAACATAATTTCAGCAAAAACTGTTGAAACCATTGATTTATTTCTAATACGGGTTTTCTGATCATTATTGTATATTGTCTCCAGGTAGGTGGTTGTATCCTTATTTTAAGTATTAATTTTATTTTGTGTTGTTTCAACTTTCTAGATGGGGCTTTGTGATACATGGTGCCATCGATGGACACTCGTGTCGGATTACCTCAGCTGCAGTACAAACAATAGGGCAACAACAGTACTCTGTCAGTTTTTGAAAGCAACATCTTACTTCCATTGACTACCATCAAGAGTCAGATCAGACCATGGGGATGAAAACATGCTGCTTGCTTTATGCATGCATCTAGTTCAAGGGCTGGGACACAGAGGCTTCATAACAGGAGAATCAGTCAATAATCAGCGCATAGAACGCCTTTGGCAGGATGTATTTTTGCATGTGCTGCAGCATTTCTACCATACATTCTACTGTCTGGAGGACGCAGAGAATCTTAACCCAGATAATGATATCCACAGACTTTCTTTACATATTGTATATCCACCTGAGATTCAAAGGAGGCTGGAACAGTTCAGACAGGCTTGGAACCAGCATGGTTTGCCAACAGAAAGTAATTACACAGCAGCTCGTCTGTAATTCTGATGCAGAATTATACATTTATTGAATATTATTGACATTTATTCATTCTTTTGCACATTGCCATCATCACTTTATTTTAGATCTGTAAATATTTATATATATAGTTACATATGTATATATTTATATTTCTTTTGTGGGGAATGTTGTATTTATATAATTATGTTTTTATATCTGCAGCGTGTAACGGAAATAATTTCCCTCTGGGATTATTAAAGTATTTCTGATGCTGATATAACTCTGTTGGGTGCGGTCCGATGAAACCTTGCAGTCAGGCCGCTGTGAGGAACTTGTAATCTTTGGTTCAGGAAAAGGAAGAAGCATGAAAACCGTTACTGTATCCCTAACCTAACCTTCAGATGTTTGCGTTTCTACCACAGCCTACCACGTTTTAATCGTGCACTGAGCGAAAGATTCTGTTTAGCAAATTTAGATGCCCAACTAAGTCAAGACGACAGAGGCTCACAACATCTCTTCCATAAGAACTCCAAAGGACTGTACACATTAGTGTGTCACTTCCTGTTTGCGGTAAGGCGTATTGCATCACTTCCTGTTTTCACTGCGTGAGCAACGGTTTGTTGCTCCAGATTCTCTCGCTTTTATCTTTAATCTCTTTGCTGTAACGTCTGTTTCTAACACATAAGCACTTTTAAAACATTTTCTGTTGCTGCACATCACGCTTGGGAACTCCTCGTGTTTCACGGTTTGCTCTCTTGGCGTGGTAGAAGGGCGCTAGCCTAGCTTTAGCCTAGCCTAGCTTTAGCTCCACAATGGCTTCCTCTCCTACTATTACTTCAGTTTCTCCGTCTCTTACTAAGTCTCCCCTTATCTCCTGCTCTCTGTGTCAGATGTTTAGCTATTCCTCTGCCTCCTTTAGTGATAATGGTACTTGTAATAAATGTAGTGTTTTTGTAGCTTTGGAGGCGAGGGTGTCAGAATTAGAGACCCGGCTCCGTGCTATGGAAAGACCAGCTGATAGCCGCCCCTTTGCTAGCGCGGAGCCACATAGACCTAGCGTTACTTCACTTAGTGGTCCTCCAGAAGCACCCGAGCAGCCGGGTAAGCAGGCCGGCTGGGTGACAGTTCGTAGGAAGCATAGCTCTAGATTTCAGCCCCCAGTTCACCACCAACCCGTCTGCGTTTCTAACAAATTTTCCCCACTCAGCGACACACCCGCTGAGAAGCCGACTCTGGTGATTGGGAGCTCAATAGTCAGAAACGTGGCACTAGAGACACCAGGGACCATAGTTAAATGCCTGCCAGGGGCCAGAACGGGCGACATAGAATCTTACCTAAAACTGCTGGCTAAGGATAAGCGTAAATACAGTAAGATTTTTATTCACGCTGGCGGTAATGACACCCGGTCACGCCGATCGGAGGTCACTAAAGTTGGTGTTGCTTCGGTGTGTGAGTTTGCTAAAACAATGTCGGACTCCGTAATTTTCTCTGGTCCCCTGCCTGATCTGACCAGTGATGACATGTTTAGCCGCATGTCATCATTCAACCGCTGGTTGTCTAGGTGGTGTCCTGAAAACGACGTGGGCTACATTGATAACTGGCGAACTTTCTGGGGAAAACCTGGTCTGATCCGGAGAGACGGCATCCATCCCACTTTGGATGGTGCAGCTCTTCTTTCTAGAAATCTGGCCGGTTTTATTAGTTCTCCTAAATGCTGACAACCCAGGGTCCAGACCAGGAAGCAGAGCCGTAGTTTAACACACCTCTCTGCAGCTTCTGTACTGTTACCCACCCATTATCCTATTGAGACGGTGTCTTTCCCACGGCCAAAACTTAACAGATCAAAAACTTATCTAAAAGGAACAAATCATAAAAACCTAATAAAAATCAATACGGTTCACCTTGAACCTAAAAATAAAACAATTAAATGTGGTCTATTAAATATAAGGTCTCTCCCTCCAAAGACTTTGTTAGTTAACGAATTGATTTCTGATAAACAGATTGATTTGTTTTGTCTCACAGAAACCTGGCTACAAGAGGACTACGTTAGTATAAATGAGTCAACTCCCTCCAATTATTCAAATTTCCACATTCCCAGATCTGTGGGAAGAGGAGGAGGAGTGGCAGCCATCTTTCAGTCTGATTTATTAATTAGTCCCAGGCCAATTAATAACTACAGTTCTTTTGAACATTTAACCCTCAGTTTCCCTCATCCAAACTGCAAAGCAATAAAACCTCTTCTGTTTATTGTTTTGTATCGTCCACCAGGCCCTTGCACTCAGTTTTTGGATCAGCTGTCAGACTTCTTATCTGATTTGGTGTTAAATACTGATAAGGTTATTATAGTGGGTGATTTTAACATCCATGTTGACACAGAATGTGATAACCTTAGTGTAGCCTTTAAAACTATCCTAGATTCAATTGGTTTTGCTCAAAATGTGCATAAACCGACGCACTCTTGGCTCCATACTTTAGACCTTGTGCTGACATATGGCATTGATTGTGAAGAATTAACAGTATTTCCTCACAACCCTGTCCTATCTGATCATTTTTTAATAACATTTGAGTTTAATCTAACGGAGTTCTCCACCCCCAAAAGAGGGTTCCATTATAGTAGATCTTTATCGGATAATGCTGTATCAAAACTTAAAGAGTCTGTCCCCTTTTTAATATCCTCCGTATTGCAGAAATGCCCTGTAGATGGCAGCAATGTTGTTTCTTCCAATTCACAAATAGATATCTTTGTAAACGGTATGACTTTGTCATTGCGTTCTGCATTAGACAATGTAGCTCCCTTGAAAAAGAAGGTGATTATTCACAGGAAGCTGGCTCCTTGGTTTAATTCAGAGCTGCATTCCTTGAAGCACAATGTTAGGAAATTGGAGAGAAAATGGCGCTCTACACACCAAGAGGAATCCTACCTAATCTGGAGGGACAGACTATTGTTGTATAACAAGACCATTCGCAGAGTTAGAGCAGCATATTTTTCATCATTAATTGAGGAGAATAAGAATAATCCTAGATTTCTCTTCAATACAGTTGCCAAACTTACCCAGAGCCACAGCTCTGTTGATCCAGCCATCCCCTTAGCTCTTAGCAGTAATGATTTTATGGGATTCTTCATAAATAAAATTGATTCCATTAAAAATAAAATAATTGGCATCCTCCCAAACATGATTACCTCGTCCTCAGTAAGTGAGGCAGCATTGGAGGAATCCTTAGAACCTGCGCAGTGTCTGAACTGTTTAAAAGCAGTAGAGCTTTCTGAGCTATCTAAAACTTTAGCTTCATCTAAACCTTCTACCTGTATGTTAGACCCAATCCCAACCAAGTTGTTTAAGGAGGTATTCCCTCTGATCAGTGGTCCTATTTTAGACATGATTAATCTATCCTTAGTAAATGGATATGTACCAAAGGCTTTTAAAGTAGCTGTTATTAAACCTTTACTTAAGAAACCTTCTCTTGATCAAGATGAGCTAGTAAACTACAGACCTATATCTAATCTTCTTTTCTTATCTAAAATTCTTGAGAAAGTAGTTGCTAATCAACTTTGTGAACATTTACAAAGTAATGACCTACTTGAGGAGTTTCAGTCAGGCTTTAGAGCTCATCATAGCACTGAAACAGCTCTGGTGAAGGTCACCAATGATATTCTCATGGCCTCAGATAATGGACTTGTGTCTGTACTTGTCCTGTTAGATCTCAGTGCTGCATTTGACACAGTTGATCACAATATTCTCCTACAAAGACTTGAGCATACTGTAGGGATTAAGGGGAAAGCATTAGGCTGGTTTAAATCTTATCTGTCGGACAGATTCCAGTTTGTTCATGTTAATAATAAATCTTCTTCAAACTCTAGGGTCACCTGTGGAGTACCACAGGGTTCAGTCCTTGGACCAATTCTATTTACTATATATATGCTTCCGGTTGGCAAAATTATCAGACAGCATGGGATTAATTTCCACTGTTATGCTGATGACACTCAGCTATATTTATCCATAAATCCTGATGAATCCAATCAGTTACTTCGACTGCAGTCATGTCTTGATGACATCAAAAGCTGGATGACTTTAAATTTCCTGCATTTAAATTCTGACAAGACAGAAGTTGTAATCTTTGGGCCAGAGTCCTCAAAAAATAAACTTCTTAATCAATCACTGAATCTGGATGGCATTAACTTGGCCTCTGGTAATAAAGTAAAAAATCTTGGTGTTATTTTTGACCAAGACATGTCATTTAAATCCCATATTAAACAGGTTTCCAGAGTTTCCTTTTTTCACCTCCGGAATATCGCCAAAATTAGAAACATTCTGTCCAGGGGTGATGCTGAAAAACTAGTGCATGCATTTGTTACTTCAAGGCTGGACTATTGTAATTCTTTACTATCAGGAAGTCCACAAAATGCAGTTCGAAGTCTTCAGCTGATCCAAAATGCTGCGGCAAGAGTTCTGATGAAAATCAACAAGAGGGATCATATTTCTCCAATTTTAGCTTCCCTTCATTGGCTTCCTGTTAAATCAAGAATAGAATTTAAAATTCTTCTTCTAACGTATAAAGCCCTTAATAATCAAGCTCCATCATATATCAGAGCTCTGATTACTCCGTATGTTCCTAACAGAGCACTTCGCTCTCAGACTGCAGGTCTGCTGGTGGTTCCTAGAGTCTCTAAAAGTAGAATGGGAGGCAGATCCTTTAGCTATCAGGCTCCTCTCCTGTGGAACCAACTCCCAGTTTTGGTCCGTGAGGCAGACACCCTATCTATTTTTAAGACTAATCTTAAAACATTCCTTTTTGACAAAGCTTATAGTTAGAGTGGCTCATGTTACCCTGAGCTACCTCTATAGTTATGCTGCTATAGGCTTAGGCTACTGGAGGACATCAGGGTCTAATTTTCTCACTCTACTGATTTCTACTGTTCTTCATTCTACGGTTCTCCAGTTTTGTATTGTATTACATTGAAATGACTGTCGTCATTTCAGCTTTTAACTTTTTGCTCTCTCTCTTTTTCTTCATAGTAGGTACACCTGGTCTGGCGTTCTGTTAACTTTGACATCATCCAGAGAAGACGGCTCACCCGTTACTACCATCTAATGTAGAACAGATTACTAGATCAATGTGTGCTTCTGTGCTTTTTTTGTCTCTCTTGTTGTGTCTCTGCTCTGTCTTCTGTAACCCCAGTCGGTCGAGGCAGATGACCGTTCATACTGAGCCCGGTTCTGCCGGAGGTTTTTTTTTCCCGTTAATGGGTGGTTTTTCTTCCCACTGTCGCTTCATGCTTGCTCAGTATGAGGGATTGCAGCAAAACCATGTACAATGCAGACGACTCTCCCTGTGGCTCTACGGTTCCCCAGGAGTGAATGCTGCTTGTCAAGACTTGCTGATGATGCAATCAACTGGTTTCCTTATATAGGACATTTTGACCAATCTGTATAATCTGACCCAATCTGTATAATATGATTGAACTTGATTTTGTAAAGTGCCTTGAGATGACATGTTTCATGATTTGGCGCTATATAAATAAAATTGAATTGAATTGAATTGAATTATGCACAAACACATCAGACAGACTAGGTAATATAAAACAGCTTCTTTATTGACTCTAATGGGAAATTCTATATAGTTTACATATCTTATACTGTGAGTTATATGGGAAGGCCTTCTCACTAGTATGTTCAGTGTAAATAAACAGACTCAGTTTTGACCTCCCTTCCATCCGGAGCTGCTGACATAAATGAGTTGTCTGGACCAACATTATCTCACATACAGTGCCTTCTGAAAGTATTCAGCCCCCTTGAACTTTTCAACCTTTGGCCAAATTTCAGGCTTCAAACATAAAGATATAAAACTGCATGTTTTTGTGAAGAATCAACAAGTGGGACACAATCATGAAGTGGAACGAAATTTATTCATTCCCTTTCTTTTAAAAAACATTTTTATTTTGGCACTCTCCTTGTGTTAAACTTCTCCCTCCTATTGGCAAAAATATCTGTTTTTTATTTTTTTTTTCTTTGTCATTAGTGGCCATGATAAATTCAGTTTAATATTTTTTTTTATGTATCAAACTTGAATTTTGAGTATTTTCTTTATTGCCATTAAGAAAAACCTAGAAGAGAACATATGATAGTCTTGGATAACAATTTGTCAACTTCCTGAAAGTTGTTAAAATCTAAAACCATTTCAGAAGTTTAATGACAGAACCTGAAATCATCTGGCAGTCTTCTGATATTTTATCCTCAGAACCAGCTAAAGGCTTTTAGTAAAAACCATATGAACAGTATTTTTTGAACACTGGTGCACTTTTCAGACTTGTAAAACCACGTTTTACCTTAAAATTATGTAAAACATTAACAACAGCTGGACAAACATGCAAACCCGTCATCACCTTACAGCGTAACCTTTCACTGTCACATTCATGATAATTTAAGAAACTCCAAAGGTCGGAGCTTGCAAAATTCCCTCCATCATGTATATTCTAAAAGCCTTGTAGGAGGAGTGCAGCGACAGATACAACAGGACAACAACACTAGTATTGGCTTCTGGGTAAATTGTCTTGGTGTCATGCAGAAACTGGATTTCAGGCTGGCAGGAAAAGCCAAGTGGAGGAATGGCAGAGGCTCCAGAGATGAACATCGAGAGAGAGAGGGTGGACCATCCTCCTCTTCTATAAGACAGAACAATAGAAGAATACGACTGTTAGACATGGAAAAAATACCCCTGATTTATTGTACAAAGTAATTTTAAATTTATGGAAATTAACTAAAATGCAAAAACAGACCTTCAATGTCAATCAGCCAATCTCTCCAAAAGCAGACCAATTGGTTCTCCAGAACGCGCTGATTGCTGCCCTAAGCAGAATAAGCCACTGTGGCTCATGTCCCTGGCAGTGAGGGCTTTCTCCTCACACACGGACATGTCAGGAACAACGGCTGGGTTTTTCTGGAGCTCTTTCAGTAGCCCTAGAATCTTGAAGCCCTCTGCAAACCTTAGAGGCAAGGCAAGTTTATTTCTAAAGCACATCTAATGTACACGACAATTTCTACAAAAACCTTAAAGCAAGGTACAGAGGACATTAAAAAAGTACATATAAAAAAAGAAACATGATTAACAAACAATTTATTAAAGGAACAATAAGCATTATTTTGACACAAGGTTGTGCTTGAGCACTGTCTGTAGACCAAAACAATCATGGGTGCTTTCAAAGGCTGCCTGCAGCACGGAGTGGTGACCACTCTGCATTTCTCAGCGTATTATTAGCATGGTGGGCCGCCAGGCTAATATTAACTATAGACCTGAGAACAGGTGGGTCTTTAATCTGGATTTACATAAAAATGTTTTAGCTGAGTCTGGGAGTTTGTTCCAGACATGTGGAGCATAGAAGCTAAATGCAGCTTCCTTAGGTCTGCTTCTGACTATGGGAACTGGTCCAGATTGCATCAAGATGACCTGAGAGGTCTTAGAGATTTATATTGGATCAGAAGGCCACTGATGGATCCTGGTCCTAAAACAATCAGAGCTTTATAGACCAGCAGCATAACTCAAAAGTCTGTCTTCTGACAGTGAGGGAGCCAATGGAAAGACCTCAGAACCAGACTGATGTGGTCCAAGGGTTTGTTTTTAGCTAGGGCTGAATGAGCTGCAGATCTCTAGGCAAGGCAAGGCAAGGCAAATTTATTTATATAGCACAATTCAGTACAAGACAATACAAAGTGCTTTACATGATTAAGATATAGCAAAATAATAAAATGTAGATAGAAAATAGAATAAAAGCAAGTAGGGATAGAATGTAGTAGCGAAAAAGAACATTAAAAACAGTAAAACTGTTTAACTAGAACAGTCAAAGGCAATTTTAAACAAATGTGTTTTTAATCTTGATTTAAAGGAACTCAGGCTTTCCGCACTTTTACAGTTTTCTGGAAGTTTGTTCCAGATAAGTGGAGCATAGGAACTAAATGCTGCTTCTCCGTGTTTAGTTCTGGTTCTAGGTATGCAGAGTAGGCTGGAGCCAGAAGACCTTAATGGCCTGGAGGGTTGATACACTCATAACAAGTCTGTGATGTATTTAGGTGCTAAGCCATTCAGGGATTTATAGACTAACAGAAGTATTTTAAAGTCTATTCTCTGAGATACAGGGAGCCAGTGTAAGGACTTTAGAACTGGGGTGATGTGCTCTACTTTCTTAGTCTTAGTGAGGACGCGGGCAGCAGCGTTCTGGATCAGCTGCAGCTGTCTGATCCACTTTTTAGGAAGACCTGTGAAAACACCGTTGCAGTAATCAATTCGACTAAAAATAAACGCATGGATTAGTTTTTCCAGATCCTGCTGAGACATTAGTCCTTTAATCCTAGAAATGTTCCTCAGGTGATAGAAAGCCGACCTTGTAACTGTCTTTAGATGCTTTTGGAGGTTCAGGTCTGAGTCCATCACTACTCCCAGATTTCGGGCCTGATCAGTGGTTCCTAGCTGAAGCAGCTGAAGCTGTGTGCTAAATTTTAATCTCTCCTCTATTGGTCCAAATTTTATTACTTCAGTTTTGTTTTTATTCAGTTGAAGAAAATTTTGGCACATCCACGTATTGATTTCCTCAAGGCATTTACTCAGTGCTAGAATGGGTTCATAGTCACCTGGTGACATGGTGATGTAAAGCTGTGTGTCGTCTGCATAGTTATGGTAGCTGATGTTGTTGTTTTTTATGATCTGGGCTAAAAGGAGCATGTAGATATTGTCCAACCCCTCTATTACAGGGGTTGGACAATGAAACTGAAACACCTCTCATTTTAGTGTGGGAGGTTTCATGGCTAAATTGGACCAGCCTGGTGGCCAATCTTCATTAATTGCACATTGAACCAATAAGAGCAGAGTGTGAAGGTCCAATTAGCAGGGTAAGAGCACAGTTTTGCTCAAAATATTGCAATGCACACAACATTATGGGTGACATACCAGAGTTCAAAAGAGGACAAATTGGATGCACATGGTCCTCCATTCTGGAGGACCATGTGCATCCAATGGTTCAAACAACTAGGGGGCGCTATAACAAAGGACAATGCGTTTTGGCCTATAACCACCAAAGTACTGGTCCCACACTCAAAAACCTCACATCACTTTGTTTATTGGATGATTCTGCAAAATAAAGGGAATTGGCACACCCTTCGTTTCCCAGCTAGTTTTCGCGCTACATGGCTACAAAGGTTAAACCTTTCTTGTTAAACTCCTCCTACATTTTTTATGCAATCCGCAAAACTCCATATATAACCGCATAATGGACAAATAAAAAAAGTTAACGCGGCGGATTTTTGACTTTTTCGAAAAGTAACGCTAAAATAAGTGATTGTTAGCTAGCTAGCTCTAAATGTAATTGCTGATTATTCTAAAACCATAACAGATTTTGACATGTCCTTCATAACCCATAGTCCAAATAAGATTTTGCACATGTGACCCGCGTTTGAGGATCGTCCATCACTAGGGGGCGCTGTGATGTCAAGAAATCTACTACGCAAGAATGGCTGATCGGATTTTTACAAAACCTTCTTCATCCCCTTCCAGTAATAACCCTGAACTAAAGTAATAAAAAATGTTAATGATTGAAACAAGTGGGCGGGGCCTATTTCCAAAAGTGTGGAAAAAAACTTGAAAACTTCAAAAATTCACCTAAAATCATTTGTGTGGTGTAACAAGCTCAGATATTCAGGATGTATTCCTTGAATAAGTTGCAACAATTCTCTCACTGCATGTATTCCAGTTTTTGAAAGTGCCACACTCTGTTTTTTTCAAAGTTTGTAAACTGGAGAAATCAATGTATTTTCCACAAATATTGGTCAATGCCAATAAAAATGGCCTCTATCTGTAAAGCACAGCCAGAATAAACATGTGTTTCAGTTTGGTAAAAATCCAGGCGAATTAGACCACTTTACAAGAAATTTAAATTTACATGTATAGGACTATAAAGTTTAATGTTTTTTTTCTCTGAAACCATTTCATTAATGACCATATTAAAAATCAAGGACTTAGATAAAGCCCTCTTGGACATACGTAAATATTTTCAGAATTTTAGAGCAAACCGTTGATTTATAACAAATTTATGAATTTTGTGATCAGTTCGCAGCTCTCATCATCCAGAGCTTTGCCATCCAGAACTGTGAACAGGGCGACAATTTTGCCCATATCTGGCACATACCATTTTTCTAAGCGGAGCAGAAACTTGAAGAGGCAGGATAGCTTTAAGTTTTGAGAAGAACACATAATTTTAAAAATTTAATTGAATATAAAAAAGATCAAGCAGAAGCTGTGAGCAACGCTTGTGTGGTGCATTCACAGTGCATGGGAAAACTCAATACTCAAGAAGAAACATGTTTTTGTTCAATCAATTTTAAAATGATTGATATATATATATATATATATATATATATATATATATATATATATATATATATATATATATATATATTCTTTTTTTTAATTGATTGAAGAAAATCACGTTTTTTGTTGAGGACTGAATTGTCCCATGAACTTTGAATGCACCACAGTTGGACCTAGTGTTGCTTCTCCTGGCTGCTCAGAGCTAGCGTGCTCTACAGGCACAAGATGTGGGAGTTCAGTCCTGTAACCTGTTAAGCAAGACAACAACGTTTTTTGTTGAAGCATAATCCCGGTGAGTGCTTTTTTTAGATGTAAAACCAGTCAGGATATGATATTTTGTAGAAAATATGATTTTGTTTGCTGCTTTGTTTGCACAGTGGAAACCGGAGAGCAGAAAGAGCACATGTGGGCCTGTGATGCTCACTGAGGCAGAGTCTGACACTTGGTTGTGTGTAATTTTTGTACAGTTTATCAATGTTCACGGTTACACTCTGAGCTGAGGAAATCCTCAGGATTGAGTGAAGGTGATTAACAGTAAGACAGCTCATGTGTGATGTTTTGATTAGCTTTATTAAAGAGAAAAGTTGGTTTTCTCCCTTTAACAATCCAACACACCTGAAATCGGTTGTCTAAGAGGCGGAGTGCGCTGATTGCGCTCCGCAATTACTGCGCGCAATTGTCAGCAGAGGCCATCTGCCCCTCTGCCCGCGCCTGATAAGACATAGTATTAATGACACATCCACAGATGTGCAAATTTCTTTAAAAGGCAGTGTCATAATTTACACAAAAAAAAGTTTGAAGTGCAGTTGTCTTGTAACCCTTGTTTTAAAGTTTGCTTCTTCTTAAGGTTATCTTAAGTATTTTGCAACTATTGTTGTTTAGATTTGATAAATATTAATTTGCAGGATAATTTAAAGCAGTGTATGGTGTGCAATTATAAGATATGAAATGGTTAAGGTTTTTTTTAGATTTTGTAAATTGTACTTGATTTGTTTTCCTTGCAATTCCACTTAAACAAGAAAATACAAAAAAGGTACAGTATGCTGCTCGTGTGTTTTATTAAATATCTTTTTTGATAGTCTAGTCATTTAGATAACTTTTTACATAGCACTACAACAATTGACATACAGAAATAATTTAACTTAGTGGAGGGAAGAGGAGCCCCTATGATCCCTTCTGCTGTCCCCACCACTCCTCATTTTCCACCAGTCGGAGGTGCTGCCGCCTCCACACCACACAGAGAGACAGCTGGTCAGAATGCTCTCTATGGTACTTCTGTAGAAGGTTGTGAGAATGTGCAGGGACAGGTGGGCTCTCCTCATCCTCTGCAGGAAGTACAAGCGCTTCTGTGCCCTCTTCAC
Organism: Fundulus diaphanus; assembly: GCA_037039145.1. Taxonomy (NCBI): domain Eukaryota; kingdom Metazoa; phylum Chordata; class Actinopteri; order Cyprinodontiformes; family Fundulidae; genus Fundulus; species Fundulus diaphanus. Next base: position 49,746,508 of record CM073137.1, on the reverse strand, counting down.
CAGTGACAAGTGTGTTCACAGACCAGGTGAGGTTGTGCGTCATGTGCACCCCGAGGAATTTGGTGCTGCTGACCACCTCCACAGCTGAGCTGTTGATGAGCAGTGGAGCGTGGTGAGGCCGGTTCTTCCTGAAGTCCATGATGATCTCCTTCGTTTTCTCCACGTTCAGATCAGTCCTGGTCCTGGTCGTTGTCGTCTCTAATCAGGCCCACCACCGTCGTGTCGTCTGCAAACTTCACGATGTGATTGGTGGTGAACCTGGGAACGCAGTCGTGTGTCATCAGAGTGAACAGCAAGAGGCTCAGGACACAGCCCTGAGGAAAGACTGTGCTGAGGGTGATGACATCAGAGGTATTTTGTCCGACCCGGACCAACTGAGGTCTGTTGGTGTTGAAGTCTAGTAGACAGTTGCGAAGAGGTGTGCTGAAGCCCAGATGTTCCAGCAATTTATTCACTCATATGTACATTTGTTATCATGGATTTTTTAATTGAAAATGAGTTTTACAAGTTTATGTGTGTATCAGATAAATTAAGCCAGTGTCACTATAGCCCTTAGACTCAAAAAGGTTGGTGACCCATGTTACCAACCTTTTTGGCAGTGGGACACTTGAGTTTAAATGTTTTATTCAGTATCACTACAGTGGTGTTGTGAAGTATCTGATAAGTCGGATCAGATGCAGTGTCCAGTCAGTAACTGTTATCCAACAAGGAGATCATTTAAATTTAAAGATTCATTTGTATTGTGTTTTGACTGCTTTATTTTTTAACCCTACCTAAAAACACAAAATTAATGTCATTCAGCTATGAGGATGGAGAGAAAGAAGATATGATGACAGAAGAAGAATCAGGACAGACAGGGGAAAGCGACAGGTTGGTCTAATATTAGGTGGAATTGAGGGAACAACTACTTCATCCCAAGCAATAATGTTTAAACTAGTGCTGTCAAACGATTAAACATTTTAATCGCGATTAATCGTATAATGTCGATAGTTAACTCGAGATTAATCGCAAATTAATCGCATATTTTATCCTTTTATTTCTGAAAGTGTAATAGCCTGTTTGGGCATTTTAATATGCAATTTTGCAATAAATGACACTAATAAAATACATGCTTGTACAAAAAAAAAATTATTTTGTTATTTTTCAAACACTTTTTAGAATTGGAATGAAAACATCCTGGTGCCAATGTTAAACTCTGGACTATAATGGCTAAATGACTAATCATGACGCCCTGATGTTTACACAGTGTGTAAACAAATGTGTAAATAAATACCTGTTTTCATGCCGATATATTTTTTTTGCCTCTTAAACAAAATAGACATGGTATTATGCATAAACATATAAATTAATAAAAATTGTACATTTTAATAAAATCATAAGTTTTGTTCATTTCTTCTCTATCTCACACATCTAATTCTGAGCTTTCACACCAACAACAATAATTTCTTTGAATATTTTTGCTTGCTGTTTCTATCCATATTCATAGAGTTTAAGCCTGGAAAAAGGTTTTAAATTTCCAGGTCATTCCAGTCTTACACTTTGCTTGCAACTGGGCCAGGAGCTTAATACCCTTGAAAGAGACTGTTTAGGAACTGATTAGTAACTCCAGGTACTTCGTTTGGCAACGTGATTCATCCTTGGTTTGTCAAATACAGAGACAACAAATTAATAAGCATTAAAGTTTATGGGTTGGGGTTTCTGCAATGTTATCAACATGTAAAAGCTCATCTTCAGAACCAATATCTGCTTAAAATGGTGATCTGCACCGCCTAATGTACTTTCAGCAGTTACCACCGGTTATTGCTAACCTGACAACAGCCAGCTGTATTTCGTTCCGCCTAGCTCCACTCACATACATCTGGGACACCGCCGGTAGACAGTGATTTCTCCAACCAAATTTATGGTCTGGCCAATCAGGACGCAGGGCTGGAGTTTCATAGATGTGACGTAGTGGAGACGCGACCATGACGTGAGACTGTTTTGATAGCAATGGCGGCTAGTCGATGCTGCTATATCTTCCGTGTTGTCCAATCTACCTAATATTGTTTCATTAAAAGAACATCAGAGAACGCCTCTGAAGGCTTTTGTTGGTGGAAACGATGTTTTCGCCCTTCTCTCGACCGGATTTGGCAAGTTTTGTTTTCCGGGACCAGCGGACGTGCCGACGCGGAAGCGCCCCGGAGCGGTTAGCGGTTAGCGCTAACTATGTTAGGAGGCCTTTAGTCCTCAACGCGGTCGGCCCGGAATCGACTCCGACCCGCGGCGCTTTGCCGCCTGTCTTCCCCCCTCTTCCTGTCAGCTCACTGTCAATAAAACGCATGCCACTAGAGCCGCAAACACATTATTATTATTATTATTATTATTTTATTTTTTTCCTGCGTCGCTATCATCAGCGTCACGGGTTAGCTTTGGTGTGAGTGGTTGAAATAGCACGTCAATAAAGATGACAGACAAGTGGCTTATCCAATCATATGCAAGAATTTTTGATAAGGCCCAGCCTTCTGTAAAGGCAATCCCTATGGCGGTGTCCCAGATGTATGTGAGTGGAGCTAGGCGGAACGACATACAGCTGGCTGTTGTCAGGTTAGGTTATTGCACCGTAAACTGCAGAAAATATGGTCCACAGAAAGTTACCGATGGCCCATATCCAAGATCAGATCAGAGTAAGATGTGTTTTTAAGCCCACTCTTTTTGTTTACTGTCTATTGGAGAGAAAGTTGAACGAGATTTGTTACTGTATTCCAAAAATACTATTTGTTCCTGTGCTTGCAGAGTGAACACAACTGCTTTGCAGCATTTCACGAAGGCCAGTTCAGGAAGGACAGATTGCTTGTTGCAGAACCATGTTCAGGGCCTGAGGTACACACCTGTTTGCATCTCTGAAAGTTTCAGTGATGACCAGTAGGGGTGTTTTAGATATGCAGATTGCTTTTTTGCAGAGGTTTTTCATTACTTTGCTATACAGTTGGGTAGCCATCCTAGTTGCCTGAAATACTCCCTTCTTATTAGTTTTTTGTTGTATGCCCCAACTGATTTTATATGTTTCACCCAACCGTGTCTTTAATGTGTCATTTGGGAATATAGACCCAGTGTCCTCATATGGGCACATAGCTTTTTTAGAGAATTACTCAATGTAGAAAGCTGACATTTTTTGTATATAGTAATTGGGGTCTTGTAATCCCAAATTGCAAATAAAACAATCAAATGCAAAGATTATGTAATTGCCCTCATATGATGACATATTTTTTTTCAAAAACTATTTGTTTTATCATGACAGGGTTTAGTTATTACACTTATTAGGTCCTACTAATCCGCATGGAACTTGGAAATTAAAAAAACAAACTCCAAATAAAAGCTTGGGTCTCAGGAAGTTAAAGCACTTATTAAATATTTATAAGACACAAAGTTATCTGTGAGGACTAAGTGTGTATCTGTGTGTGAGTGTATAAGTATGTATATAATTTAGTTGTCTTGAGATTCAAAGATATACAGGAAAATGAATTTCTGAATTACATCTCCGTCCAGTTGATGCTTCTTTACATTTTTTGTTTTCAATAAAATTGTGGTGAAACAAATACACAAATTTGTCCTCCATTGATATTCTGTGCACAATAACATTTCCTTACAAAATGTATTTACCAAAGGCTTTGTCACACGGGTAACAGGTAAACCAAAAAAAATAAAATGCCAATCATCGGATTGAGGTGTGTGTGTGTCAGTCTCTGATGATGTTATGGGCTCGGGACACGCAGCGCTAGGATGAAATGTCCTTAATGGAGGGAAGAGGAGCCCCAATGATCTCTTGCTGTCTTCACAACTCTCCTCACATGCCTCCAGTCAGAGGCGCTGCAGCCTCAAGCTGAAAGGTGGGAGAGATACAGGAATGGTCAAAGGATATTGTAGACCTACCAGATTTGGTTAATGTTGACTTTGCACAATAAGCAAGTGAGGTAACTGATGTGGCATGATGTCCAGGCCCCGGAATATATGGGCTGACTTGAAAATTTTTTCAGTCAAACTGATTATTTTTTGCTTTAACCCATGGTATATATGTATACATATGCACTTTTACTGTTGCTGTTTAGAGTTCAACAGTCTGATGGCAGCGGGGAAAAAGCTGTTTCAGAACCTGGTGGACCTGCAGCGAATGCTGTGGAACCT